>CM038705.1:5706363-5851363 GCA_021613375.1 Megaleporinus macrocephalus
TGATCAATGAGCACTCAGTAGCAGTAATACTAATAAATCAGTACACAAAAGCAGTAATGCTAATGAATCAGTGCTCAGTAGCAGTGATGCTAACCAACTGGCAACAGTATTGCTAATCAATCAGCACTCAGTAGTAGTAATGCTAACCAATCATCACTCAGTAGCAGCCAATCAGTACTTATTAGAAGTAATGCCAAACAATCAGCACTCAGCAGCAGCAATGCTTATCAATCAGTACTCAGTAGCAGTATATGTAATGGTAACAGTAAGTGGCAGTAATGCCGACCAGACTACACGCAGAAGCAGTAATGCTGACCAATCTGGACTCTGTGGCAGTAATGCTTACCAGTCAGCATTCAGTAGCAGTAAAGCTAACCAGTCAGCACTCAATATATTTAATGCTAACAAAGCAGTACTTAGCAGCATTAATGATAACTAATAATCCCAGCCTCAGTAGTGCTAACCAATCAGCACTCAGTAGTAGTAATGCTAACCAATCATCACTCAGTAGCAGCCAATCAGTACTTAGTAGAAGTAATTCCAAACAATCAGCACTCAGTAGCAGCAATGCTAACCTGTCAACACTCAGTAGCAGTAATGCTTATCAATCAGTACTCAGTAGCAGCAATGCTTATCAATCAGTACTCAGTAGCAGCAATGCTTATCAATCAGTACTCAGTAGCAGTAATGCTAACCTGTCAACACTCAGTAGCAGTAATGCTAACCAATGTTTGGTGTCTGAAGTTGGAACTATAAGAATTTACAGTGTAATAGTGTCTCAAAATTTGTCATACAGTAACAATTGCAAACTCAGTATCAGGAGTCAAATTGAATCTTGGACTAAGAATACTGTTCACTGTTACTAACACACCCCACCAGTCAGTCAACTGTACCTAAATACTCACCCACAAAAATGAGAATAAAAGTATGACAGCAGATAACAGTATGTCAGAAACATCAACCTCAAGTCTATTACAGATCACAGATCAGCTCCACACAGTTTCAGGTGATGAGTTAA
Organism: Megaleporinus macrocephalus; assembly: GCA_021613375.1. Lineage (NCBI taxonomy): Eukaryota > Metazoa > Chordata > Actinopteri > Characiformes > Anostomidae > Megaleporinus > Megaleporinus macrocephalus. The sequence continues at coordinate 5,707,382 of CM038705.1, forward strand.
GCATGCAGTTAGCACTTTGCTAGTTGGTGGGATAAAAGCTCCAGTGCTAAACAAGCAAACGTCAGACACCCAGCATGTCGGAGCTGATTCGCCGTAATTCAGCCAATTTTCGTGTAAATGTGTTTTCTTGCAGAACTAATGCTTGAAGTCAGATACGGAGCAGAAACTATACAACAGCAGCAGAGACAAATGAGACGTACTCCACCAAAACCAGTCTTCCAGTAATTTCACTTCTGCTCAGCTCACTGGGTTCTGCCAGCTGGCAGTAACGGAGCTGGACTGAACAGAATCATGCCTGTAAAGTAAACATGATGTCATGGGCTGTAAGGGACAGACTCAGCACGCAGAAGCCGAAGCACACATGCTAACACGCCACACAGGGCTAATAACAACTGCAGCGGTTAATATGAACAATCAAGTTTCTCAAGACAACCCATCCACTTCTGGAGTGAGTCTAGCTTTTTCCTTCTGCCAGCAGCTGAACAGACGAGCAATTCAGTTTAAGTTTATTGTTATTGCACACACTGTGTACAGTACTAATGAAGAGCATTTAAGCTGTGTTCGGGTATGTGGCAATACGGCCTGACGGTAGATACTAACAAGTAACGCAGTGCAAAAACGTGCAAAATTATCTGTACAGGACAAGAAGTGTGCAAAATGTTTACTTGCATTTCAAAAATTATGCTTACAGTGGAAAACGTGCATAAAAAGGCATAATTGCAGGACAAAAAGTGTGCAAAACAAATTTTTCCAGTGTAAAAAGTGTTCAAACAATATCTTTACAGTACAATTCATGTTCAACATGCATGCTTACATTGTAAAATGTGTGCAAAATATGTGTAAAGGTTATCCCTACAGGACAAAAAGTGTGCAAAAATGATCTTCAGAGTGTAAAACATGCATGAAGTATCCTTACAGGATGAAAAGTGTGCAAAACTAATTTTTACAATGCAAAAAGTGTGCAAACAATATCTTTACAGTACAATTAATGCATGCTTACGTTGTAAAATGTTTGCAAAATATGTGTAAAAGTTATCCTTACAGGACGGAAAGTGCGCAAAAATTATCTTCACAGTGTAAAACATGCATAAAGAAGTATCCTTACAGGCCGAAAAGTGTGCAAAAATGATCCTCACAGTGTAAAATATGTAGAAAAAGGTGTCCTTACAGGACAAAAAGTGTGCAAAAAGAGTTTTTACAGTGTAAAAAGTGTGCAAACAATATCTTTCCAGTCCAATTAATGCAGGCTTGCATTGTAAAATGTGTGCAAAATATGTGTAAAAGTTATCCTTACAGGACATGCAAGTATGCAAAACAAATTTTTACAGTGTGAAAAGTATCTTTTCAGTAAAATGAATGTTCAAAATGCATGTTTATGTGTGCAAAATATGTGTAAAAGTTATCTTTACAGGAGAAAAAAATGTGCAACACTGGTCTTTACAGTGTAAAAAGTGCAATAAGTACAATAAGGGAGCAAAACTTATTCTCACGTGCAATGTGTGCAAAGGTTTTTCTTATAGTGCACAAATTGTGCAAAAGATAACTTTACTAAGCAAATGTATGTAAAAGTTATCTTTACAGTGCAAAAATTGTGCAAATGTTATTCTTACAGTGCAATGTGTGCTGTCTTTACAATGTAAAAAGTATGTAAAAGTTATCTTTACGGTGCACAAAATGTTTGTAAACTTTATCTTTACAGTAAAACAAGTATGCAAAAGTTATTTTTACAGCGTGAAAAGTGTGCAAAGGTTATTCTTAAAGTGCAAAACATGTGCAAAAGTTAACTTTACGGTGCAAAAGTATGCAAAAACTGTTTTTTTACAGTGCGAAAAGTTTGTAAAAGTTATCTATACAGTGCACAAAAAGTTTGTAAAACTTATCTTTACAGTGAAAAAACTGCGCAAAAGGTAACTTTACTATGCAATAAGTATGCAAAAGTTTTTTTACAGTGCAAAAAGTGTGTAAAAGATATCTTTACAGTGCACAAATGTGCAAATATATCTTTCCAGTGCACAAAATTTGTAAACCTTATCTTTACAGTGCAATAAGTCTACCAAAACTATATTTACAGTGTAATAAGTGTGTAACGGTGCAGTTAAAATAAGTTATTTTAAAACTTATCCTTACAGTACAAAAAGTGTAAATGTTATGTTTAAATTTAGAATTAGAACTATTTGCCACTTGTGTTTGCACATATTAGAATTTGACCTCCACATTTAACCCATCCTTGCAAGGAAACACCCACATATTCACACACTAGGGGGGCGTGAGCACACTTGCCTGGAGCGGTGGGCTGGATGTGATTGGTTGTAAACATGAGTGCAGTTTGCTGTTGGACTGGACACGATATTAAGAGCAGCATGACAATAGATACTAGCAAGTAACGCAGTGCAAAAAGGTGTGCAAAATCATGTGTGCAAAACTAATTTACAGTGTAAAAGTGTGCAAAAAATATTTTTACAGTACAGAATGTTCAAAAAGTGTGCAAAATATATTATGCTTACAGTTCAAATAGTGTGCACGCTTGTCTTTACAGAGTAAAAACGTTATTGTATAAAAGTTATTACTTTGCAAATTTTTTTTACAATAAAATACTTACAGCTCTGGAAAACTACTTATATCTTACAACATAAAAGTGTGCAAAAGCTCCTATTACATAATAAAAGTGTGCAAAATTAAGTTTGACAGTGTGCAAAAGTCATCCTGGATGTGATTGGCTGTAAACATGATTGCAGTTCGCTGTTGGACCCGACTTGATATTATTAAATGTGCAATACAGTCGTTGTGTTTTTGTATCATTTTATGAATTGGCCGAACTCGAAGCCTCCCATTAGTGCGACAGCTTTTCTGGATCGCTCAACTCTGCGTGAGCTGTAGTGTAGAGTTTCCGTTGAACTTGCACTGCTACATGTTCTGCTTATCAAGCACTGCTTTGTATTGTTTCTTGGGCTTTTGTTTCTCTGGACTGACTCGAGCCGGAGATCCAAACTTTAAGTCGTGTTCTGGCAGCGCGAGGTGTGTTTTATTCCCCCATCCATGAATTTGGCTGTAAAATGCTAGACTTGTAGAAGCTGGCGGGAGGGGGAGGTTTAATAAGGCGGGGGGCTCTCTCGGTGCCCAGCATTGTTATTATTCTCTACATCTCAGCTGGATGCCAACTATAGGACACCCAAAGGAAACAGAGCTGGACACGCCGGGCTGTTTAACCTCCCTCCCACTGTGTGTGAGTCTACACAACACTACCAGTCACACTTTTGGAATCATGATCGTTGTTATTATAAAGTGCTGTCAAGTGGGTTCAGACTCCTGGTGACCACATGGATGGTGTTACTCCAGAATCTCTCTGTTTGGATCTTCCGGACGCTTAATAGCTCATGATTTATGGTTTCTTTGATTGTTTCGATTTAACTTGTTGCTGGATGTTCTATTAGGCTGGCGTGACTTTATAAAACATTTGTGCAACGTTTGTTGCTTAAAAGTTGCATGCAACTAAACTGCACCTGAATGACAGGTATTTTAAATACAATAACTCTAAAAAATAATTCCAATAAGATTAATAGCCAAATGAACATCCTAAAAGATAAATTCATTTTAGTGGAAGGCAGTCGTGGTCTGGAAAATAGGCTGGAAGGTCACTGCTTTGATCCTCTGAACCACAAGACAAGGCCCCCCCTCACTGCCCCCTAGAGTCTGTGTGCACTAGTGTGTTTCACTGCATGGGTGGTTCAAATGCAGGGCACATTTCTCTGTGTGGTATTATATTTATTCTGCATATTCATTTTATAAGAATACATTCTAGATTTAAATTTTATAAGAACTTGAATGTTAGTTTTGTTAGAATTAATTTTGGATTTTGTTTTGTTATCAATATCTTACTGGATATTAATTTTATTAGAATTTAATAGTTATTAGTTATTAGTACTTTTTTTATAAAAACACATTATGGATGCTAACTTCTTTCTGGGTGTTTTTTTTATTCTAGATGTTAATTTGATAAGTTAATATGAACATAATTCTGCATATTAACTTTATATCTAATTTTATTACAACTTTATTGTGAATGTTAATTTTTATTACAATTTAATTCTGGGTATGAATTTTATTAAAATTGAAATATCTGCTAATTTGGGTGTTAATTTCTTTTAACTTCATTCTGGATATGAATTTTATATGAACATCATTATAACATCATATATATATATATATATATATATATATATATATATATATATATATATATATATATATATATATATATATATATATATATAGAATGTCATTCTGGATTATGTTTGGATGCAAATTTTATTCGAACTTCAATTTGGACAGTAATTTTACTAAACTTTATTAAAACCTTATATTACTTGTACTAAAACTTCTTTCTGAATGTTTATTTTATTAGAACAGGAATGTTTCAATCTTAATTTTATATCTATGTTTTTTTACAACCTCCTCTTTTAAAATTTCTGGGTTGAACAAAAGTAAGTCAGTAAATAGATCTGAGAAGTTAATCTGAATTAAATGTTTAATGCTACAGCTTGTACAGTACCAAGCTGGAGCGGAAAAGCAAGACAAACTGCTGAACTTCAGCTCCCACATCTTTTAACAGGATCCCAGTTTAATTAAAAGTTGTTAGTTTGCTCTGTACGTTTCACTCCGGACAGTTTCTCCAACACTCGAGCAGCTTCAGCTCAGCGTTCAACACTGAAGAGACGAGCAGCTCCATCTTTATTAGCACCACAACCTCCAACAGTGACTGGAAGTAGCAGCCATGCTGTATGAGTGGATCACTGTGTGCTGGTTGAAGCAGATCATCTCAAACTGAAAGTTTCACAGAGACACCTTTAATCTACTTTGTGTTTGATGTTCAGATGAAAGAGAGTAGCCCGTATAGGTAACATTAGTTAAAGCAGAGCAGCTCCTAGTAACTAACACAGCTAACTAAACAGTCTGAGGAGCTTATTTACACAGAGGCTTATTTTATTTAGTCTAATTTGGGATGTTGTGTCTGTGTGCTCATCACAGTGTCTCACTATAAACCAGCCAATCATGGAATGTAAAAACAAAAGTTCTTCTATGTAGAACATCAGGGACCAATTTACAGTAAATACTGAATATATACATTCTATACCTTCAACCTTTAAAGGGAACCCCAGCTGGTAACACTTGTAAGCCTTAATATGGTGAAATGACTCTAAATTATTATGACACTTAGTAAAAAATCACAAAAAGTATCAGATTTATTAGATTTTCTGTAATATCTGCTGCACGTGGGTCTCCATTGTTGTATCTACTGACGTGATCAGCGGGTAGTGACGTCAAATGGTTGCAGTAACCGGTCGTCACGCTTGAGCACAGCTAGCTAGCTAAACATGCTACTGTTCAGTCTTTACAGTTTGAGCTAGAACTCAACATTTCTGACATCAGCTGTGACATCACACACCACGTTAGTGTAAATGGTGAACAGAGAGGGTGGAGGAGAGAGTGACACAGTGCTGGAGTTGTTGTGAAGCTGTGTGTTGGTGTTGACGGAGAAGGAGAGTGTCTGTTAAAGGAGCTCCGCTTTCTAGCAGGAAACATTCACGCTCAGTAAACAGCTAGATACACTGAACGGGAGTGTCTCTGAGCTTCACACTCCTTTATTAGTGAAGTAGTATGTTCACTACTAAGACTGGACTTTCACCTTCAGGATCCACAAACGAGGAGAAGCAGCTGACGCTAACGCTAAACGTTCTCAGGAGAGAGTCCAGCTCATGTTCACGTTCATGGTTCTTCTCGCGGTTCTCCATAATCTGGAGCTTCTGGACTTCCTGTGGGGGGAAACTGTGGCACTGCATTGTGTTTGAGTCTACGCTTAAAACCAACAGCCTCCGTCAAGTCTCTCACCAGTGGTGGTCTACTGAACCACTCAAACTCATCCAGACTGAAGTGAGGAGAGCAGAGCGGGGGTCTTTGGGTAGCTGTGTTGGTCCACACGCTGCTTCACTAACTATTCTCCTTGTTTATGTTTGTGAAGCTGTTTAGACTAATATCAGTCTTCACACTGCCTTTCACTGAAACAACATCAACAACACAATGTACATGGTTTTCTTTAAGCTCGGTTAGTAACTAACACTTCCAATCATTTGCAACCATTTGACGTCATCTACCCAGCAGGCATTGCGCGTCAGAAATAATTGCTGCGTCCATATGTTAAATATTTAGAATAAAAGCGTTAATTTAAAAAATAATCTGCTACTTTTGTGATTTTTTACAACATGTTTTAATAATTTAGAGTCATTACACCATATTAAGGCTTACAAGTGTTACCAGCCAAGGCTTCCTTTAACTACTGAAGTTAGAGGCTCTTATTTAGCAACTCCCTATTAATACCATAGGGATTGGAGTACCATGTCCACAAACCTTTGGCCAAATTGTAGATATGTTTTTACTACTGCATGTGATTTACATGTGTTCTACTGAGTATAGCAGCTCTATGTGAACAGCTCTGTTAACTGGATAAATGAAAAAGTGTTGAATGACCACAGAATCAGATCTTAGCTGGATGTACGTAACATATTCAGTGCTATGAGTGAGGAGCAGCAGAGCTGCTCTGTACGTTAGGTGTTCTGACTGATACAGTCTCAGCCCCATAGCTCTGCATGTTTATGTGGATAACATCTCGGCGCAGCACCGTTAACGGCTCTGCATGAGATTTAGGGGCAGAAACAGCGATGACGAAGGGAGGAGAAACAGGCGGATCTCAGCGCCAGCTTGAATTCTCATAAACAAAAGAAAACAAATGACCTCCTGACGGAACACAATGCTGAGAAGCTCTCCCGGCCTGCTGATGCAAACAAGATGGGCTACTCAAACCTCTCGTCAGACGACTGTTACCTTCATCAGTTTCAAGAAATATAGAGGAGGTTTAAGGTCCTTTTCACCAACGCACACTCCTCTCAGCGCTTCGCCTTCGGAGAATGATAGTCTAAACATCTACAAACATGATCCAAATTGCATTAGCGTAGCCGGGAAGAGTAGCAGCCTGAGTCTTGTTTGCACGTTTTATATAACAGTGTTTACAGTGTGCAAATACACGATGCTCTGATGCACAAGGCAGTCGTGGGCTGGATGTTAGGGAACAAGCCTCGTGATCTGAAGGTTGTTGGTTCGACTTTCACTGTCCCCTAGTGTTTGTGTTCACTAGTGTGTGTGTATGTTGGTATTTCACTGCACTTTAGTGTGTGTGTTCACTAGTGTGTGTGTATGTTGGTATTTCACTGCATTTTAGTGTGTGTGTTCACTAGTGTGTGTGTGGGTGTTTTACTGTCCCTTAGTGTTTGTGTTCACTAGTCTGTGTGTATGTTGGTATTTCACTGCCCTTTAGTGTGTGTGTTCACTAGGGTGTGTATGTTGGTATTTCACTGCCCTTTAGTGTGTGTGTTCACTAGTGTGTGTGTGTGTGTGTATGTTGGTATTTCACTGCACTTTAGTGTGTGTGTTCACTAGTGTGTGTGTGGGTGTTTTACTGTCCCCTAGTGTTTGTGTTCACTAGTCTGTGTGTATGTTGGTATTTCACTGCCCTTTAGTGTGTGTTCACTAGTGTGTGTATGTTGGTATTTCACTGCCCTTTAGTGTGTGTGTTCACTAGTGTGTGTATGTATGTGGGTGTTTTACTGCCCCCTAGTGTTTGTGTTCACTAGTGTGTGTGTATGTTGGTATTTCACTGCCCTTTAGTGTGTGTGTGCACTAGTGTGTGTGTGTATGTTGGTATTTCACTGCCCTTTAGTGTGTGTGTTCACTAGTGTGTGTGTGTATGTGGGTGTTTCCCTTTGCCTAGTGTGTGTGTTCACTAGTGTGTGTGTATGTGGGTATTTCACTGCCCCCTAGTGTGTGTGTTCACTAGTGTGTGTGTGGGTGTTTCACTGCCCCTAGTATGTGTTCACTAGTGTGTGTGTGTGGGGGTGTTTTTACTGCCCCTAGTGTGTGTTTACTAGTGTGCGTGTATATGAGAGTGTTTCACTGCCCTTTAGTGTGTGTGTTCACTAGTTTGTGTGTATATGTGGGTGTTTCACTGTCCCCTAATGTGTGTTCACTAGTGTATGTGTGTGTGTATGTGGGTATTTCATATATATACTACCGGTCAAACATCTTAGTACACTACCAGAGGTTTAAGAACACTACCAATCAACAGTTCAGTGAGTTTACCAAACAAACTTTGTGTTCCAAAAGTTAGTGCTAAAGGTATTCAAATCAATAAAACGACAAGGGTGCCCAAATTTATGCACCAGCCTAATTTTGTTTAAAGAGTTATAGCAGACTTTCTGTAAATCCTATAAACCTCATTTTATTTCTCAAAGATCACTGTGTTCGTCTGCTGTATGATATGTTAAACAGAAATTGCTGATCCAAACAACCAATGATTTATAAAGGAAAATCATGAAAATGATCAGGGGTGCCCAAACATTTTCATACCACTGTATATATGTGTGTGTATATTTGTATGTCGTCGCTGTCCAATGAAAACATGTATCTAAATTTTTGTCAATTTCTATTTTTCAACATAAATTAAATGCAGCAGCTGCCGTTTACACAGTGATAAAATTTCATAATGAATGGACCAATAGAAATGCTCCAAAATAACATGGAAAAAATTCTGGTTCCATTGACTTACATTGAAAGTGAAGACAGTTTTTGGTCTCTCCTGTAAATAGATGTATGTATGTGTTTCTGTATATATATATATTTATGTGTGTGTGTGTGTGTGTGTGTGTGTGTGTGTGTGTTTGTGTGTGTGTGTGTGTGTGTGTGTGTGTGTGTGTGTGTGTGTATGTGTATGGGAAGCTTTTATTTACTCAGAAAAACTCTTTATTATTTAAATATTAAACAGTATTAATAGAGTAAGTAGTGCTTTACCATACGTCAGTGTGTTTATTTAACCCTTTCCAAGCTTCTCCTTGTGGAAACATCACAAACAATTATGCAAAGTGCTCCTATGTTTGAAAGAGTTAATAGCCGGCCCGTACGGAGCCAAACCAGAACAGCGGAGATGTCCTTCCCGCAGTACATGAGACAGTTTTGACGGAGGCTTTTGATTTAGCGCCGGGCCGAGATTGCCCTGTGGGACCATTCAGAGCTCCAGATGCTGCAGAGACACGGGGACTTCCTGCGCCTCGGCCCACCCTCCCCGCAGCCTGAGGATGGGGTCGTCGTCCCCTCCGGCTCCACCGGGACTAGGTGGGCCGCCTAAGCCCCTCTGTTCTGGGCTACAGTCTACTGGATTTATCTCGTACATTTACATTCACTCGTGTACTCTTCCCACAAACGTCTCCACTGTGCTCACCATTACATGTGTTAATGTATGTAATGTTTCCCACAGACCATAACTCTTCAACACTGAAGGGAAATTCCACCAATTTTTCAAAATTTATTAAAAGATGTTAACAAAGTTTGATGTAACCTACAGTCTGAATAGTTTACAGTTGTAATGATAGGAAGCAGATGTTCACCTCTATAAGAATATATATATAAGTCTAACTGACGTATGAAAAAGCACTACTTACTCTATTAATACTGATTAATATTTAATAATAAAGTGTTTACTGAGTAAATAAAAGCTTCCAGTCTGGAAAAAATAGCGATTTAAATATAATAATGTCCCCAAGTGCCTCAAACCTTTGCACAGTACTGCATATATATATAATTTTTATTTTTATTTTTTATTTTTTGTCGATTTTGAGTTTTCTACATCATCCGAACATGCCAATGGTCATTTACATTGTCTGAAAATGTAATGATGAATGGACCAATAGAAATGCTCCAAAATAGCTTGAAAAAAATTCTGGTTCCATTGACTTTGAAAGTAAAGTATGTTTTTGGTCTCTCCTGTAAAGTTGCAATATTGTAGGTACTTGTTTTTCATTGGACGAGATATACAAAAATAGACTTTAATACAAACATTTTTATTCTTTTAAAATCATCTGATACACTTACATTCATTGTGAAATGGACAATATTGTTTGTGAATTGCATGAAAATTGCATGAAATTAAATTCTGAAGTGATCCTAAACCTTTGAGCTGTAGTGTATATACTATTTAAGACTCGTTGCATTGCGTAGCACACCTACAATGTATTATATTGCAGGTTATTTATGATGGTGTGTCTTTTCTCTTTTCCACTTCCTTTGGTTGGAATATCTGTTGACATCTGTACATGTTCTACTGCAAATGAAAAGGTTTGGCACGTGTGCAGCAATGAAACTAACACGCAACTGATGCGGGCTGGGGGACTGGAGGTATCGATCCATCAGCCAGAAGATGAGACGCTTGATCTGGTTCAACAGTTCCACAAATACAAACGTAAAAACCCGTCCCCAGGCGGCGCGCGGACGCGTGCGAATGTCCGACAATGAAGCAGGGGCCCCCTCCCCGCTCCGCGCAGAGCTCAGGGTAATTGATTCAAAACACATGACTTAACGGGCACTCCCAGGCTTTCCAGCATGACACTGGAGTTTTTGCGTCACAGGCCAAACGGGGTTTGAAAAACAAAGGAGGTGCCGAGTCAAGATGAAGCCCTGAGCACTAATAACATTCACTCACAGGCAGAGGACAACGACACGGGGCTCAGCGTGCAGCCGGACCCTCGATCCTTACCTGCAGAAACCCCGTCCACTGTGTGCATCAGCGTCCAGCACGGAAACTCAACTGTAGCCATGTTTTTCGGGCACCAAATTACAGAATCTGTTGGTCGTTGAGGAGAAATGCTGTTAATTAAGGCCTCATTTAGTTTATTGCCGCTTAATCCTGCTAGTCGGGGTCACGGGGGGACTGGAGCCAATCCCAGCGTCTTCGGGCGAAGGCAGTGCACACCATGGACAGTCCGCCAGTCCATCACATGGCCAACACTCACTCACACCTACGGTCAGTTTAGAGTGAGGATCCTAACATGCATGTGTTTGGACTGTGGGAGGAAACCGGAGTACCCGGAGGAACCCACTCAAGCACGGAGAGAACATACACACTCCACACAGAACCACCCGGACCGGGAATCCAACCCAGATCATCTGATGGTCCTCTGGCATGCTCCGACTGTCCTGGCCAGCCCACCAGAGTGTTTTTTCATCACTCGTTTATTGATTCTTACTTTATTTCCTTTACAAATTAGTTCAGTGAATGATTCTCAGTTTCAAACTTATTATTTTTCTCTCAGTAGTTTCCAAAATAGAAGTCTTTGAAAAGTGCATTTTTAAATCTGTTTTTAAGAACTTGCTAAGTCAGAGGACAATAATCTGGGTGGTCCAAAAGGGGGCCAGCCATGGCAAACTGTTAGCGGGGTGCTTATCGAGCCAGCGGACCTCTAAATGCTCGTTATATAGACGGTTGCTAATGTATTACACATACCCTGATAGCAGGAAGACAGTGAAGCTGGTGGTCCATTGGCGTCCTTTTCAGTGTTCTCCAGGCGGCCCACCAGTGCTTTAGGAGAGTCTTGGACAATTTTTTTTTTTTTATTATTATTTTTCTACTCACAGTCCAACTTACTGATCCTCTCTTCACTTCACACTGTTGCGGTAATGACGATAATGTTGGGGATGATAATATATTGCTTATAAATATGCATAGGTACAAATATGAAAGTAAACAGTACATTTAGTTTATTTTTATGTTTTTATGAAACTCATCTTGTGATCTTTTTCATAAATTGATCACTTTTTAGTATTTTATTGGGGCCCAGAAGTTTTAAAGTCTGGGTTGAGGACAAGGCCAAAGTAGCAAAATATTGATGTTTAAATCATAATAAAAAATGGAAATCATAATTATTTTGATGTGTATTTTTTTTGGTGATGAAAGGAACGATATTTTTAATATCTAAAATATTTGTCATGTATTAAAGTAATTTTAACACAAATTTATAACCTAGCGACGTAAAAGTTCCCCTAATTGAAGAATCACTTGTATATATACTTGGTCTTAAGGGTGCTCTGAATGTAGACCACCATAGTTGTTATTATTTTTCTCGCTTTTGTTTTGTTTATTTTCCAAAATAAAAGTCCCTGCGCATTTAAAATCTGTTTAAAGAGATACAAATATAGTTGGGTCTGGGTGGACCAGCAGCAGCAAACACTTAGTGTGGTGGCCCCTTTATCAAGCCAACGGACCCCTATATGCTCACTATTTAGGCGGTTGCTGATGTATTCCACATACCCTGATAGCAAGAGTACAGGTCCCAGTGTTGGCTCAGTAACGGCCAAGCTGGCGGTCCTCTGCCGGTCCAGTGCCGAGGGCAGCCTGCCGATAGTTAAACAGAGTATTACACAAAATGTCACTTTTCATCACTCAGCTTTACACTTACAGTCCAATTTACTCATTTTCCTCCATTTCCTACTTTGCAAATTAATTTAGAGAATAATTTTCAATGTCAGTAACAACATTTTCATCTAAACCATTTTATATCAAACCTAGTCATTATTATTTTTCTCTCAGTAGTTTGTAATACTTGTCTTAGCTTATTCTCCAAAATAAAAGTCCTTGTGCATTTAAAATATCTTTAAAGTGTTAAAAATATAATTGTTTCTGAGTGGTCCAAGGGTGGACCATAAGCGGACCCCTATATGCTCACTATTTAGGCGGTTGCTGATGTATTCCACATACCCTGATAGCAAGAGTACAGGTCCCAGTGTTGGCTCAGTAACGGCCAAGCTGGCGGTCCTCTGCCGGTCCAGTGCCGAGGGCAGCCTGCCGATAGTTAAACAGAGTGTTACACAACATGTCACTTTTCATTACTCAATTTTACTCTTACAGTCCAATTTACTCATTTTCCTCCATTTCTTACTTTCGTTTTCTTCTAAATTAATTTAGTAGTATTTTCAATGTCAGTAACAACATCTTCAACTAAACGATTTTATATCAAACCTTCTCACAATTATTTTTCTTTCAGTAGTTTGCCATATTTGTCATTTCTTCAAAATAAAAGTCCATGTGCATTTAAAAAAGAATAATTATCTTGTTGGGTCTGGGTGGTCCGAGAGTGGACCAGCAGCGCAAACAGTTAGCGTGGTGGCGACTTCTTCAAGCCAGCGGACCCCTATATACTCGCTATAAAGACAGTTACTAATGTATTCCACATACCCTGATAGCAAGAGGACAGCGGCCCAGTGTTGGCTATCTAACAGCCAAGCTGGCGGTCCACTGGCGGTCCACTGCCGGTCCACTGCCGGTCCACATGGTTTTCTGGGCAGCCTGCCGGTAGTTAAACAGAGTGTTACACAACACATCACTTTTCATCACTCAGCTTTACACTTACAGTCCAATTTACTCATTTTCCTCCATTTCTTACTTTCATTTCCTTCTAAATGAGGTTAGTACATCATTTTCAGTGTCAGTAACAACATCTGCAACTACACTATTTTATATCAGATCTATTATTTTTTGTTATTATTTTTCTCTCAGTAGTTTGTAATACTTGCCAAAATAAAAGTCCCTGTGCATTTAAAATATCTTTAAAGAGATAAAAATATAATTGGGTCTGGGTGGTCCAAGGGTGGCCCAGCAGCAGCAAACAGTTAGTGGGGTGGCGATTTTATCGAGAAAGCAGACCCCTATATGCTCGCTATATAGGCGGTTGCTAATGTATTCCACATACCCTGATAGCAAGAGGACAGCGGCCCAGTGTTGGCTCAGTAGCAGCCAAGCTGGCGGTCCACTGGTGGTCCACAGGTGGTCCACTGGCGATTTGCTCAGTGTTTTCTGGGCAGCCTGCCGGTAGTTAAACAGAGTATTACACGACATGCCACTTTTCATCACTCAGCTTTACACTTACAGTCCAATTTACTAATTTTCTTCCATTTCCTACTTTGCAAATTAATTTAGAGAATAATTTTCAATGTCAGTAACAACATCTTCATCTAAACCATTTTATATCAAACCTAGTCGTTATTATTTTTCTCTCAGTAGTTTGTAATACTTGTCTTAGCTTATTCTCCAAAATAAAAGTCTTTGTGCATTTAAAATATCTTTAAAGAGATAAAAATATAATTGGGTCTGGGTGGTCCAAGGGTGGCCCAGCAGCAAACAGTTAGTGGGGTGGCGATTTTATCGAGAAAGCGGACCCCTATATGCTTTCTATATAGGTGGTTGCTAATGTATGCCACATACCCTGATAGCAAGAGGACAGCGGCTCAGTGTTGGCTCAGCAACAGCCAAGCTGGCGGTCCACTGGCAGTCCCCAGGTGGTCCACTGGCGATTTGCTCAGTGTTTTCTGGGCAGCCTGTCGGTAGTTAAACAGAGTATTACACGACATGCCACTTTTCATTACTCTATTTTATACTCACAGTCAAATTTATCTCATTTTCCCTCCATTTTTTACTTTAGTTTCCTTCTACATTAATTTAGTACATAACTTTCAGTGGCAGTAACATCTTCAACTACACAATTTTATATAAAACCTAGTCCTTATTATTTTTCATGCAGTAGTTTGTAATATTTGTCTTTTTTTTCAAAATAAAAGTCCTGGTGCATTTAAAATCTGCTCAAAGAGATAAAAATATAGTTGGGTCTGGGTGGTCCGAAGGTGGACCAGCACTGGCAAACAGTTTTTGAGTGAATGGACCACAATATGCTCGTTTTATAAACGCATATATCACTAATGTTTTCAACATGGCTGTGATAGGATGGTTTAAGGTATTACCCTGTAATTACTATAGTGTTTCAGATGGTTTGGCTAGTTTGGCTGTGCTGTCCCAGGTGGTTGCTAATGTGATGCTAGCCCGCTGTTGTGCTATTTTAGTTTCTTTGGTGTAGCCAATCAGTTCATTTGTAATTGGTTGGTAGGTTACTGCTACATGGTTGCGGTAGTATCCAAGACAGTTGCTAGTGTGTTACATCATAGTTATTATCATGTTTCCATGGTTTCTATGGTTTTGCTATCATCATAAAGATATTGCTAACGGATGATGTTTCAATGGGGGAGGTCCTAGTGTTCCATGCAAACCAATTGCAGTGCTGTCCCAGGTGGTTGCAAATGTGTTGCTAGGCAGTCTAGATACGGTTGCAAGGTGGTTGGTATGCTTACTAAGGCACCGCCATGCATGATGCCACTCCAAAATGTCTGCCATGTCATTGGCTATATATTGTGAGCCAAGTGTTTGCACCACTGCATAAGTAGAACAACTCAACAACGGACCCTCCAAACCCCTTATCCCCCCACCCCAGCGCCGCCCATATTCTTATTATATCTCTATTCTCTATTCTATCCTTTAAGAAAAGAGTGAACTAACAACCGGCGAATCAGCATTCCAACACTCCACCCAGAGCCGGATCAGCAATCGACAGTAGTTGCTTTGATGTCCCAGGTGGTTGCTATCACATCCCAATTGGTTGCTAGGGTGTGAACTTAATAAAAACAAACAAACAAACCAAGCAGTTACTAGGGTTTGATTTGACAGCAGCAAATTACGAGTGCGTGCTCCGAACAGGGCTCAGGGTTCCCACCCCACCCCACCCATACTGCACTGCACTCTGAAACTAGCCGATAACTGCACTCCTGTTCTGCGGAATGGAAAGAAAGCATGCTGGAGTGATATGATCTGTGCGGCTCGACGCTGAAGTGTTTTTTCAGATGCCGCTGAAGGCTAACGGCGCGCAGCAGGGATTCAGTGCTGCTGTTATTTATAGGCCCTTTCTCCACCACAGGACCTTCATTCACAAATCAGCTGCTTTTTTTAATAAAAGCTCAAGAATTTCATCCAACTTTGGGTGCTGGGTCGCAGATGGAACCCTGTTTATTTGGCTGCATTCACAATCATATAAACACTGATCTGCTGAAACACCAGAGCAGAACGTTTAGAGGGTCCAGAACCCAAAACCTGGGCTGCATCTGGGCTACACACCCACAGAAGCTCCCGGTCCTGTGCCTCTGCTGACTGATACCGTAATGCTATTGCCAGCTGTCCCTGCACAGGAAGAGAGGAATACTGCGGGAAACACCTGCCGGAGTGGGGTGCAGGAGTGTCCACTCCCTGGAGCACCTTTAGATGCTGGAGTGATGGCTCTGCTCACTCTGAGAACACAAAGAACACTGAGAAAGTGAATTTCCAGAAGAAGATGACTGAGCAGTATTAACAATTCCCTGGTTTTGCTGGGATGGTTGTTATCATGTCCCAGGTGGTTGCTAGAGTGTTGAGAAGTGGTTTACGTCTTATTCCAGGTGGTTGTTAGGATTTTGATATGTGCTCAGACGGAGTCTAGGGCATGGCTAGGCACAGCAGTGTACACTTTGTTCTACCATGTTCTTCAATGGTCAGGACCCCCACAGGACCACCGCAGAGCAGATATTAATTGGGTGGTAGATCATGTGAGTGTCCACTTACTGTCCACTCTATTAGACACTCCTACTACTTGCTGGTTCACCTTGTAGATGTAAAGCTTGTGTTCCTCTAGTCCTTTATCAGTGGACACAGGACGCCGCCCACAGGACACTGCTGTCTGGATACTTTTGGTTGGTGGACGATTCTCGGTCCAGCAGTGACACTGAGGTGTTTAAACACTCGGACCCACTCACACCACACATATTAACACACCACCACCACATCAGTGTCACGGCAGTGCTGAGAAAAACCCACCTCCCTAATAGCACCTGCTCTGTGGTGGTCCTGTGGGGGTCCTGATCATTAAAGAACAGGGTAATAAAGTATACAGAGAATCAGATGAACTACAGTCTGTAAGTGGAGCCCCTGTATGGTCAGTGGAGCTGATACAGTGGACAGTGGGGTCTTAATGTCATGGCTGTTAACAGTATATAGAAAATTCAGATGTAGAAAAAGGGGGGTTATTATATGATCCCCTGGTCCTTCCGTGAGCGCGTAGGGATTCCCAGCTGCACGGTCACGCCTCGCCCGGACCGCCGCTTCAATTACGCCCTGGCTTCGCCATCAAAGGTCGCGGGAGGTCATCAGAGCCCACCTTAAAGACGTCTGAGAGAGGGGCCTCTTTCTGAGAAGCGAGGCCTGCGCCTCACAGGACGCATTACAGCCGCTTTGAAATATGTCCTGACCTCATCCCAGACGCTTCAACACTAATATTGAACCGAGAGGATTAAGAGTCGACAAACAGCACCATTCTTACAGAACTCATCTGTCCTCTACATCTGCATCACACATTCAACACCATCACTGCAAACAGGACCACTCTAACTGAGAGTGGGCCGACCTTACGCCCTAAAAAGTAGTGCAGGTGGTCTTTAGCCAAAATTTTTATATATGCATATTACGATGAATTAGGTTTATATGATTTTGCCAGATATCCAAATTGAAACTCCAGATCGTCTGGTCTGATTGTGATTGATTGATTCGGGCTTGTGTACGAATTCCGTAAAACTACAGATTTTTTCCGGAATTTTCCCCATAGAAAATGAATGGGATGAAAAAGTGCGCGCCAATCTACTGAACTTCTGCTCGACCCACAGACACTGTTTCACATACACTGACTCAGAGCAGACCCCCGACCACGACTGCAGTGTTGGTTCGATCCGCATTCGTCTGTTTAATTATTTTTTTCATCCCTCTTTTTCCCCCCATAGAGTCCCATTCATTTTCAGTCACACCCAAACCTCACAGCTTCATTTTACACACAGCTTCCAAACTGCCTCACTGTACTCACTCAGGACAGGTCCCCAGTCACTAATCCACATACATAATGACCTGCACTCCTCTATGTGTCATTTATTCATCCATCGTTCCTCCCCTAGGGTTCCATTCATTTACAGCCAAACCCAAACATTATGGTTTCATTTAATCTACAGCCTCCAGACTACCTGTACTCGCTCAGGACAGATCCCTAAACTCTAATCCACAGATATACTGACCTGCAATCCTCTATTTGTGGTTTATGTGTGTCAGGCTATCGAACAAAAACAGGTAAACGCAGATAAAAATCCGATGGGTCTATAACCAGCAACAAAGGTGTCAGAAGTATTCACAGTCATTACTCAGGTAGAAGTATAGATACTAGGGTTTAAACATACTTCTGTAGAAGTTGAAGTATCAACTCAAGCTTTTTACTCCAGTAAAAGTGTAAATGTACTGCTTTCAGAACTACTTAAAGTATAAAAGTAAATGTAAGGAGTAGAAAGTACAGATAATGGAGTGTAAATGTAAGGAGTAGAAAGTACAGATAATGGAATGTAAATGCAAGGAGTAGAAAGTACTGATAATGGAGTGTAAATGTAAGGAGTAGAAAGTACTGATAATGAAGTGTAAATGTAAGGAGTAGAAAGTACAGATAATGGAGTGTAAATGTAAGGAGTAGAAAGTACAGAAAATGGAGTGTAAATGTAAGGAGTAGAAAGTACTGATAATGGAGTGTAAATGTAAGGAGTAGAAACTACTGATAATGGAGTGTAAATGTTAGAAGTAGAAAGTACTGATAATGGAGTGTAAATGTAAGGAGTAGAAAGTACTGATAATGGAGTGTAAACGTAAGGAGTAGAAAGTACTGATAATGGAGTGTAAATGTAAGGAGTAGAAAGTACTGATAATGGAGTGTAAATGTTAGAAGTAGAAAGTACTGATAATGGAGTGTAAATGTAAGGAGTAGAAAGTACTGATAATGGAGTGTAAATGTAAGGAGTAGAAAGTACTGATAATGGAGTGTAAATGTAAGGAGTAGAAAGTACTGATAATGGAGTGTAAATGTTAGAAGTAGAAAGTACAGATAAAGTAAAGACTTATGGTAACACAGTGGCAATACTTCGCACTGAAGGTTTAGAGCGCAGATGATCGGTGGAATGAGGTGGTGCGCTGGTCCCGTGATCTCCGGAGGGTTTATGGGAGTTGAAGTCTGTGTTAGGTTCGGAGTCCAGTTCAACCATCCTTTCTAGCTTGCCATTGTCATTTTCTTGCGTTCTGGAAACTGTAGGTGTCGCTTTAACACACTATCATGACTAACCAGAACAAACTGAAGAATTTATTTTATTTATTATATTTTATTTTTTTATATATGTAGTGTAGTAGCAGTCTGCAGTTTGGGGCGTGGTCAGAGAGTATTGTACCTTTATGTTTCAGAGTGCTTTCTGACTAAAGTTAATATAAACGTTAGCTAACCCAAACCCTTCTAGTCTGTTACCATAACAACACATTATACTAAAGCCGGTTTATTGTAGTATATGTGGTCATCCTTGAAATTCACTGCTCTCATCACTGACCTCTGGCGCGAGCTACCCGACCCTCCAGCTCGGGTCAGTAAAGCTGCTGACTGCAGGATATTTCTGAACACAAGCCTTAACACAGTGAAAGACCCAGACCACCTAACAACCAGAAACCGTTGCTAACAGCAAACAACTCAAATCCAATCACCCAACTTGAGCCTGGGTAGAAAAACAGCCCAGCAGATTCTACAGTGTACGGAGTGAGAAGCATTGAATGGTGATAACAAGCTCCTCTTGGTTGCGCCCAAGCCGGATCTACAGGGCGTCTGATGAACAAGGTTTATATTACTGAGCAGAATAAACACAGCCAGTGGAACTGTGGGAGAAACAGAGCTCTCACCGCCGTGGACGATTTCACAACATCTCCTGATCCCCTTATACGAGTCCAGATGGACTTGATTGGGTTTTCAGGAACCGTGGCCAGCGCCTGATCGGTCATTATGTCTCCCTTGACTGCTGCATTTGTTTTGGCGTGTCTGAAATCTTCGTCAGCCGCTCGGAGGGTTGGCAGGCGTTTGGCTTACACTGTACATGAAACGCTGTTTAGTTCTTGGCTGTACATAAATGAGCCGGGCACGCCGCTGTGGGGTCTTCAAACCATAGACTCGTGTGAACCACGTCGCTTCAGTAAACACTTTTAAATTGAATCTATATGGGGCGCGACGTGGGTATAGAAATGTTTGCATCTTTTCATAGACTTCTAACAGACGGAGGCATCATTTGAGCACCTCCATGGGATCCAGTGGATGTGCATCTCCTCCACGAAGGCTTTGTTCCAGCTCTTTGAGAGGCTAATCTGGAGGAGCAGGAAGAAATTTAAGGGGAGTCAGAGGAGAAAGTTCCCAAATTCAAATTCATTGGTCATTCAGAGTGGGCTTTGGTGTAAAGTGGTTCAGATGTTGTTTACAGTGGTGGTGATGGGAACCAGACGTCTCCATGTCTACAACACAAACATTTTATTTACTATCAACCCCACCAGTGAACTTGCACGTGTCTTCTGAGTGTTTATACGAACGCTGATGATGGTACAATTGTGCAACCGTGGAAAGTAATATGTTTTCTTTTAGGGACTATTTTGCCTCACAACGCCCTCCGTGTATTCCTCCGCCATGACTGGATTTCTGGGCCAAAGTTCATAAAACAACACCTTACACATCAGGCTGTGTATTCACAGCCATCTCATGTAATAACTTTCTGTGAGGGAGCTTTTAGAGGTGGAGGCCTGGACGCCTCCATTCACCACCACTGTGAACAGTTCTAAGTTGGTAGGTTTCTCTAAAACAAAACTTTTACACCAAAAAATTCTAAATGAGTGTTTAACTCTTTAATTATGTAAATATTATGGAGTTTGTGTTTGTTTGCACTAGTGGACCTCCAAAAATACCATTAAACAGCTTCATCTTATTCACAGTACTGCTGCTGGAGTTTAAAACCGAGACTAGAAGAACAGAGCAAATTAGTCCAGTTCCAATATCTTTGCACTGGCTTCCAGTTTAAGCCTGTTTCCAAAGAAGTTGGGATGCTGTGTATATAATAACAAACATATAATATTAAATTTTAAATAATGTACAAAATGCAATGATGTGAATTTGAATTGTAATTTATATGTAATATAGAATTTTACAACAACAACATACCAAATGATGAAACTAAAAAATTTTTATTGTTTTTAAAACTATTTGCTTAATATACAGGGTGAGTCAAAAGTCTCAGGACGGGTTTTTATTTCAGAAACGAAAGGGAAAATGGCGTATCTGAATACCCCAGAAAGTAACGGGTGAAAAAATCTTGAAAGCCGCCATATTGGATCAAGGGCAAGTTTTTTTTCCAATGGGAAGGTGGTCATGTAGCAGATCAAAGAAGATCAGAATTGTGTCAGAAATCGATTGATGAAATAAGATTTGCAATATCTCTTTTGGTTCAAACGTTATCGACACAGAAAGTTGCAACAACAGCCACACTGAATAACATGGCGGTCATATTCATGACATAGCCTAAAAAATAGGCCCCCCTCACCCATTACTTGCTGGGGTATTCAGATACATAATTTTCCCTTTCCTTTCCCTTTCGTTGTTGCTCCTGTACCAACTTTGTCTAAACATGTTGCTGGCATCCAATTCAAAATGTTCATATTTCTCATTTTCAACTATTACTGTGCTGTTTTTGTTCCATTTTCAATTGAATATAGAATAAAAATAAATAAATTGCACATCACTGCATTCTGTTTTTATATATTTTGATTTTGTACACTGTGCCAATATTTTTGCCAACTGGGATGTAGTTTCCAAATCACTAAACAGTTTTGGCCTGGAAACCATCACTGATAGGTTTAAAGAATATAAACAAGTTCCCTTATAGAGAGTAGTTACCTTATGAGTACGGGATTGCTAATAGAGTCCAGAGTCCAGACAAAACAGCATTCAGCGGCTACAACAACCTGCCAGAAGATCCTAGATGAGCTTTAAATGTAGAGATCTTTAAATCCAGTTTAAACATTTTTCTTCACATGTGCCTACAATCGAGCTCA
Source organism: Megaleporinus macrocephalus (assembly GCA_021613375.1). Lineage (NCBI taxonomy): Eukaryota > Metazoa > Chordata > Actinopteri > Characiformes > Anostomidae > Megaleporinus > Megaleporinus macrocephalus. Next base: position 5,729,091 of record CM038705.1, read on the forward strand.
AGATTTGGCACTCTGTTCTTACAGTACTTAATCTTTAATTAGATAGTTTTAATAATACTTAAGCCCCCTTGCCATTAAGTTTTTAGCGTTCTGTATTTTGCTCTTATGGGCCTCCTTTTAATTATTAGTTCGATGCTTTTAAACCATCTTTTAAGTTTTCTTTTGATGTTCTTTTTTGCTTGCATCTATAGTGGGATGCAAAAGTTTGGGCACTCCTGGTCTAAAGTCCTGTTACTGTGAATAATTAAGTGAGGGAATTTGACCAGATTTCCAAAAGGCATAAGGCTGACACATTTCCTTATCTTTATATTTATCTTTATCTTTTAGACTTTCAAAATCACAACAAAGGAAAAGAGTCCAAACCAGAGTTTTGGCCATCCTGCATGGTCAGTACTTAGTAACACAACCCTATGCAAGTATTAGTGTTGCTCAAATCAAGTATTTTGAGATGTTATTAGTAAGTGATCAGATCAGATTTGTGTATCTAGACATCACCAACCTACAGTTTAAACAGGTAGGAGAGGGTAATCTTACCCAAGGACTCTTATTGGTATAGTGTAAGGTGGTTAACCAGGTGGAGAATTGGACCCGGGCTACAGCATAGAGGGCAGCAATGTAACCCGCCACACATTACCAATCAATAAAATCAGGACACCTATTGGTCCAGATTGGAATTGCATTTCAAACCATCTTAAAACTTAAACCCAAGCCTAAACTCAGTATCCAAACCTAAACCTAACCTTAACCTCAGTATTCAAATCTAAACCTAACCTTTCCTTCAGGATCCAAACCTAAACCTAACCTTATCCTCAGCATTCAAACCTAAACCTAACTTTAATCATAGTATCCAAATTTGAACTTAAACGTAACCTCAGTATTCAAATCTACACCAAACCTTGCCTTCAGGATCCAAACCTAAACCTAACCTTATCCTCAGTATCCAAACCTAAATATAGCCTTATCCTTAGCATCCAAACCTAAACCTAACCTTAACCGCAGTATCCAAACCTAAACATAACCTTAACCTCGGTATCCAAGCCTAAACCTTAGTCTCAGCATCCCAACCTAAACCTAACCTAAACCTCAGTATCCAAACCTGAACCTAAGCTTAACCACAGTATCCAAACCCAAACCTAACCTTAATCATAGTATCCAATCTTAAATTTAAACTTAACCTCAGTATTCAAATCTAAACCTAACTTTGCCTTTAGAATCCAAACCTAAACCTAACCTTATCCTCAGCATCCAAACCTAAACCTTACCTTAACCATAGTATCCAAACCTAAACCTAACCCTAATCTTAGTATCCAAACTTAAAGCTAACTTTAACCTCAGTATCCAACACTAAACCTAACCTTACCTCAGCATCCCATACTAAACCTAACCTTAACCTCAGCATCCCAACCTAAACCTAACCCTAACCTCAGCATCCCAACCTAAACCTAACCTTAACCTCAGCATTCCAACCTAAACCTAACCTTAACCTTAGCATCCCATACTAAACCTAACCTTAACCTCAGCATCCCAACCTAAACCTAACCTTAACCTCAGCATTCTAAACTAAACCTAACCTTAACCTCAGCATTTTAACCTAAACCTAACCTTAACCTCAGCATCCCATACTAAACCTAACCTTAACCTCAGCATCCCAACCTAAACCTAACCTTAACCTCAGCATTCTAAACTAAACCTAACCTTAACCTTAGCATCTTAACCTAAACCTAACCTTAACCTCAGCATCCCCACCTAAACCAAACCTTAATCTGAGCATCCCATGCTAAACCTAACCTTAACCTCAGCGTCCCAACTTAAACCTAACCTTAAGCTCAGCGTCCCAACCTAACCTAACCTTAACCCCAGCATCCCAACCCAAATCTAACCTCAACCTCAGCATTCCAACCTAAACCTAACCTTAACCTCAGCATCTTAACCTAAACCTAACCCTAACCTCAGCATCCCAACCTAAACAGTACCTTAATCTCAGCATCCTATACTAAACCTAACCTTAACCTCAGTATCCCAATCTAAACCTAACCTTAACCTCAGCAATCCTATACTAAACCTAACCTTAACCTCAGCATCCCAACCTAAACCGAACCTTAATCTCAGCGTCCCAACCTAAACCGAACCTTAATCTCAGCGTCCCAACCTAAACCTAACCTTAAGCTCAGCGTCCCAACCTAACCTAACCTTAACCCCAGCATCCCAACCCGAACCTAACCTCAACCTCAGTCTCCAAACTTAAACCTAACCTAAACCAAATCTTTCCTCTTTTTTTGGACCTCACTTTGCCAACTATTTAATATTGTCCTGTAGCTATGAGGACATGTGGTCTTCACAAACATAGCACTACAAGAACATACACCCACATAGGGGTCAGTGTAGTGTCTCTAGTCCACCTGACTGCATGTGTTTGTACTGTAGGAGGAAACCCATGTAGACTCCACACAGACAGGACTCCGGTCACTCGGCTGGGCAATCGAACCCAAACCCTTCTTGCTGTGAGGCGGCGGCGCTACCTGACCAAAGTTTGCAGTTATGCTAAAACATGTTTGCATATGTGATGTTAAAAGGAGCCACAGTGCCTTGTGTTTTCTCTGGCTTTCCCACAGGAGTAACTGTTTGGTCTCGAGATGTCTCTTTAGCTTTGAGGGTTTCTTGTGATTCTCGTCTAAAGAACGTCCAACCACTCCTCTCACTGGGCTTCTGGATTAGCGTTGTCACAATCAAAGCAACGAAATATAAACCGTACTTGGTATCGGCTTCTTTTTGATTCACCAGTTCGAGTTTAACCGCAATCCAAAGCCAATCGACGAGCCAAAATCAAACTCAGACCTTCACCATTATTTTATGGCTTGTCTGACATTTGGTAACAGGAGCTGACGTTGCAGGAACCATATGAGGGGGTCTTTAAAGGGTCCGACGTTAAAACAGGCGAACTATGCTGACAGTATAGATGCTGACATGCTGGTAGAAGAAGAAGAAAAAGGAAGAAAGCTCTATTGAGGAATTACTTTGTTTGTTCATGTAATGCTTCCCCACCCGCTGTGAACTGAACCAGGGTTAGTTGGAAGACCACCAACCCCAGTTTAGCTGCTGTAGATCCAAATACAAGTGGGATGTTCAAAGATAGAGTGCCCAGACCAGATAAGGTGGCTATGCCCTGATCCACTTTATATACATATTATGCATTAATAAGTTTGATTCTTTGATTTCCACTACAGACTACTCCCTCTCCCTGAGCACAGGCCTGAGGGAGATGCCTAGAGGGTGCCCATGGCCCACAGGTTAAGGAACCCTGGTTTAGATGTTCCTGTGCAAACTTCCGATGCTAAGTTTTGTGGTGAGGATGCAGGGAATGGTTTCTCCTGAGGACTCTTTCATGAAGGTCATATTTGTGCAGGTGTCCAGTAGATTAGAACACCACCCACTCCAGAGTCTGCTAAACCTTCCTGAAGGTCTTTTACCTTCAAACAGGGGTTTTGATTCACATTTCTAGCCCTCCTACCAGCAGTTCTCTTGGGAAGGTTTCTCAGTCTTACAGACCTCAACTTGACCTTCGCCGTTAATTCATTTCACTCTGCTGTCTTCTTGTAGCTTCTCCTCCTTTGTGGGCATCAGTTATTTTACTGGTCAAAGTGCTGGGCAGCTGCTTGGAGGAGTCTATGACTGCTGATCCTTGGGACGAGGTTTGAGAAGTCTCCTGGTCTTTCCCAACAATGACTGTCCACAAGGCTAGAGAGCTAACTGAGGTCTGAGATCCTGGTAAATGTTATCTGAGTGGTTCTCCACACAAACCCTAAAGCCATGTCTTTCCGGACACTCTTATACAGAGTGACTTGTTGGGGTTGTAGCTAAGACATCACAACTGCAATGTAATTAGTTAATATTTGATTAATATTCGAAGACTAGATAAATGCTCATTTAAGTGCTTCACCAGGAGATGATCTTCAGTATATTTGAAGAACATGAGGGAATCGGCTGTTTGGACTGCCAGTAGAAGTTTGGTCCACCAACTGGGTGCTAGTTGAGAGTCTTGATCATTGTCCTCCACACATTTTGAAGGACGGCAGGTCAAGTTGAGCTGTACTTGCAGCTCAAAGGTCCAAAGGCCTTAAGTTTTGGCCGTTGCCTTTAGGTCAGCTGGGCCAGGTCCATATTGCTTTTGTATGCATCAGGGTTTTAAATTTGATGCAGCTTTAGGAAGCCAGCAAAGAGAACCCAGTGACACGAGTGAACCTAGGAAGACTGGATACAAGGTGAGCTGCTGCATTCTGGATCACTTAAAGGGTCTCATAATCCACAGAAGAAGACCAGCCAGGAATGAGTTGCAGTAAGCAGGTGTTGAAATGACCAGAGAACGGACAAGAACCTGGATGGCTTCTACAAAGGGTGGAGTCCTTTGAAGAGGAGAAACCTGCATGGCCTGAAATGTGTCTTGGCAATAACTGGGAATGTGCTGACATGGAAATGCTATAATATTTCCTTGCAAAAACCACATATGGAGATTTCATGAACATAACTTTCTGAGTCTCTCTGAGCTGGAGATGTGGTTGTCAGCTTCATGTTCAGAGTTAAGCTTCTCTGTGTTCTTTGTAAGTTCTTGGATAGTGTGTTTTTGGTATCTTCTTGAATTGTATATTCTAGTTACATTAATTAATTGTTTCTTCTCAGCAGATTCTTGGCAGGTTCTCAGCAGGTTCTTGGATGTTCTTGCTAAGTTCTTAAATAGTATTAAATAAATAATTATTGGTACATTATTAAATGGTTGGTTCTTGAGCATTTTTGAATGGTATGTTCTTGATAAGTTCTTGAATGGTATGACCTTGGTAACGTCTTGGATGTTTTTTTCTCGCTAAGTTCTCGGATGTTATGTTCTTGGTAAGTTCTTGAATATTATGTTCTTAGTACATTCTTGAGTGGTGTGTTCTTGGTGGGTTTTTGAATGGTATGTTCTCAGTAATTCCTAAATGGAATGTTCTTAATAAGTTCTTGGTCAGCATGTTCTTGATAATTGTATGTTCTTGAAATCTTGTTCTGGGTAAAAAACTTTATCTGAGTATGTCAGTGGATCATTCAGCCACACTGGATTGCCATTTTCTCACAATAGACGTGTATTTTGTCTATTCAGGTGTGATCTGAATAGCTGAGAACTTTTGCTTTGAAGTGTATCTTCTGTTTCACACTTCTTCCCTCAGAGACGCTCTGAAACATCAGCTCTGTTTCAGCCTTTCAGCCAGGTGAGCAACATCAGCTGAGAGAACAGAGAGGCATTCAGGTGTTCCGTTTACACTGCGGTTCTCTCGCTCATGAACAGCCCTGCTGCACTGAGCCAGAGCAGAAAACATCAAAGAACCACCTCATCCTCTCAGTCTGTTTACGGTCAACCAGAGAAGCCCAGTCCACTGATCATACTTAACTCCTACCTTGATACCTCAGATACACAGTGACCTTCGACATTGTACTCCACCTCTATATACATTCATATATACATATGTATATACATATATATAGCTCTGTTCTGACTGGCTGGTTTACTGTGAGACGCTGTGATCATCACACAGACACAACATCTCAAAACAGACTAAATAAAGTGAACCTCTGAGTAAATAAGCTCCTCAGACTGTTTAGTTAGCTGTGCTGGTTACTTGGAGCTGCTTGTGTCTAACGTCACCTATACCAGCTACTCGCTTTCATCTGGACATCAAACACAAAGTAGATTAAAGGTGTCTCTGTGAAACTTTCAGTTTAGGTTGATCTGCTTCAACCAGCACACAGTGATCCACTCACACAGCATGGCTGCTACTTACAGTCACTGTTGGGGTTGTGATTAGGGGTGGGCAATATGGCCCTACAATAATATCACGATATTTCATGGTATTTTTGTGATAACGATACTCTTGGCGATATGACGAAACATTGAATAAAAAAAAAATATGCAAGAATACACTACTGCAACAAAATGAAAATTTAATTGTATTATTGTATACGATATGATATGGCCCACCCCTAACTGAGATATTAAAAAATACAAGAATTTTCATCAGATTGTAACAGAAGTCAATGATCCAGAATCCAGAAAGTAGTACCTGATGTGATAATTAGGGATGGGTGATATGGCACGATATTTTAGGGTATAATATCGTTTACAATATTCAAAAAAGATATTATTGTGTACGATACGATATGGCACACCCCTTGTTGTGATGCAAATTCTCCGTTCCACCTTAAAAGGTGTTGTGGTTTAATTCTAATGTCTGTACAAGCTGCAGCATTTAAGGTGGAACATTAGATGAAGAATCTGGAGAATAGGAACTTCAGCTTAATTTAGACATGAACATCAACCATGTAGCTCTGACAGTTGGGTTTGTTGGGAAGGAACCCCTTCACAGCCCGGAAGGCTGGATTTCTCCACCACCGTTCTGGTTGCTGTTTGTTGTTGTGGTCGTATGTAAATGTTGGGATGTGAATACTAACGAGGCTGTTACGTAACAGTTTAGGTTTTAGAGCTTGGACTGTTTTATCGTCCCTCTTCTCTAAAAGCAGGATTTGTATTTGAAGAACAGAGTTTGAGGGTCACGGTATGTACAGTTCTATGTACCGAACTCTCATTTTTACAGTATATAACAATGTAAATACTGTTTTTCTCATCTATGAGTTAAGGAAAGAGCCATTTATGGTTTAAATAGCCATGCATATGACAATACATTTCTTTTTTCAGCTTTTATGGGTTACGTGTTCCACGTCCACAGCACCTTCAGGGTTAATTCTGCTTTGCATTACATGCATATTTTGCCTACACTTTCGCCCAAAAGCCATTTTCCACGTCTATTCATAGCTGATATTTATGCAGGTTGTGACCCCTCTGCCCTCTTTTCCACCCACACACGGAAACCAAAATGTGCAGCTACACAACCCAAAATGACCTCCAGTGGTCACACAAACCAGCCTTTCATACAACCAGGACCACCGCCGCTTCTATCAGCTTAGAAACTGCAAGGCAGAAGTAGGTTCTTTGCCTTTGTTTCGCTCGAAAGCTCCAGCGATCAGCAGCAAAGCAGAACAGCAGCTGAACCAACACAACACGATGAGATTAAAAGCCCAAAAAAATGGACCCGGAAACTAAATTTGGTCCCACTTCATATGATGTGTCTCCTACAACTGTCTTATAGCAGTACACCTCATGTAATCACACATAAATTGAGAGAGATGTAACGGTATATGTAGGGTGTGTCTACTAGTGAGTGTCTAAGTAGGCTGTCTAGGTAGTGAGTGTGTAAGTATCAGTGTTCTCTCCTCATCTCTCCTCATAAAACAGATTACTGAGACGCTCTAGTTAGAGAGAGACTGCGTCACGGCTTGTTCCCGCCCACTGCAGCACGCCACCGGTGGTTTAGCTGGTTGCTAAGCTACCAGCCGGCATCCAAAACAATAGCCCGAGGCTTAAAAATCTGCTATCATAAATGCTAATGTCTGGAGTATAAAACTGCTAAATGGTGAAGGACTCGTTACAGAGTTGATAATAAAATACTGTTTTGTGTGATTATATGACCAGAAACACATTAAAACTCCAGAGAGAATCAAAATAACTCACATTTTAAAACCACTTCACTGCTCGTAGATTAGCCTGTGTTGCATCATGGGACTGTCTTAGCGGCTGAGGAATGTTCGATGCTTCTTTAAAATCAGGTCTAAATAAGGTTTCTCAGTAGACAGTATGTTTAAGGTATGTAAGAATTGGGACAGTCTACATGTCGGGAGCGCATACTATGACATAAAATGCTGCCTATGTAGATCCTCAGTAGGATTTGAGACACACCCGTAGTTATACATTACTAATAACCTGAGTATAACTGCATTTGTAATTATCTTTTTTTTTCAGAAGTATTTGCCAGCATTATAAGAAAATGTGTAATAACTTACACGCCTGAAATGAGAGAAAATGCTTCTTTAAATAATATCTGCTGTTATAGTCTAATTACAAATGCAGTTACATGAATGTTGTTACCAAGTTGTCACAATACTCTTATGTGTTTATATAAGCAGAAATTGATACACATGTGTAATTACAAAAGCTGTACTGCTGTAACCCATCTATAACCGTGGCTACGTCACAAGTAGTTACATTGTTGTGTTGTTTATGTGTAATTACATAAACTGTACTGCTGTGAACCATCTATAACCGTGGCAACGTAGTTTCATTGTTCTGTTGATCAGGTGTAATTACATAAGCTGTACTGCTGTAATCCATCTATAACCGTGGCAACGTAGTTTCATTGTTCTGTTGTTCATGTGTAATTACATAAGCTGTACTACTGTAACCATCTATAACCATGGCAACTTCACGAGTAGTTACACTGTTGTGTTGTTCAGGTGTAATTACATAAGCTTTATTGCTGTAATACATCTATGACTGTGGCAACGTAGTCACACTGTTGTGTTGTTCATGTGTAATTACACAAGCTGTACTGCTATAACCCATCTATAACCATGGCAACTTCACGAGTAGTTACACTGTTGTGTTTTTCAGGTGTAATTACATAAGTTTTATTGCTGTAATACATCTATGACTGTGGCAACGTAGTCACACTGTTGTGTTGTTCATGTGTAATTACACAAGCTGTACTGCTATAACCCATCTATAACCATGGCAACATCACGAGTAGTTACACTGTTGTGTTGTTCAGGTGTAATTACATAAGCTGTACTGCTGTAATCAATCTATAACTTTGGCAACGTAGTTACATTGTTGTGTTGTTCATGTGTAATTACATAAGCTGTACTGCTGTAACCCATCTACAACTTTGGCAACGTAGTTACATTGTTGTGTTGTTCATGGGTAATTACATAAGCTGTACTGCTGTAACCCATCTATAACCGTGGCAACATGGTCACATTGTTGTGTTGTTCATGTGTAATTACATAAGCTGTAATGCTGTAATCCATCTATAACCATAGCAACATCTCGAGTAGTTACACTGTTGTGTTGTTTATGTGTAATTACATAAGCTGTACTGCTGTAACCCATTTATAACTGTGGCAACGTAGTCACATTGTTGTGTAATTTATGTGTATTTACATAAGCTGTACTGTTGTAATTCATCTATAACCATGGCAACGTAGTCACATTGTTGTGTAATTTATGTGTAATTACATAAGCTGTACTGCTGTAATCGATCTATAACCGCAGCAACGTAGTCACATTGTTGTGTTGTTCATGTGTAATTACATAAGCTGTACAGCTGTAACCCATCTATAACTATGGCTATGTCACATGTAGTTACATTGTTGTGTCCTTCATGTGTAATTGCATAAGCTGTACTGTTGTAATCCATCTATAACCATGGCAACGTAGTCACATTGTTGTGTCATTCATGTGTAATTACATAAGCTGTACTGCTGTAACCCATCTATAACCATGGCACCATCACGAGTAGTTACATTGTTGTGTTGTTCATGTGTACTTACATAAGCTGTACTGCTGTAATCGATCTATAACCATGGCAACATAGTCACATTGTTGTATCATTCATGTGTAATTACATAAGCTGTACTGTTGTAATCCATCTATAACCATGGCAACGTAGTCACATTGTTGTGTCATTCATGTGTAATTACATAAGCTGTACTGCTGTAACCCATCTATAACCATGGCACCATCACGAGTAGTTACATTGTTGTGTTGTTCATGTGTACTTACATAAGCTGTACTGCTGTAATCGATCTATAACCATGGCAACATAGTCACATTGTTGTATCATTCATGTGTAATTACATAAGCTGTACTGTTGTAATCCATCTATAACTGTGGCAACGTAGTCACATTGTTGTGTTGTTTATGTGTATATACATCAGCTGTAAAGCTGTAATCCATCTATAACCATGGCTACATCACAAGTAGTTACATTGTTGTGTTGTTCATGTGTACTTACATAAGCTGTACTGCTGTAATCAATCTATAACCATGGCAACATAGTCATATTGTTGTATCATTCATGTGTAATTACATAAGCTGTACTGTTGTAATCCATCGATAACCGTGGCAACGTAGTCACATTGTTGTGTTGTTTATGTGTATATACATCAGCTGTAAAGCTGTAATCCATCTATAACCATGGCTACATCACAAGTAGTTACATTGTTGTGTTGTTTATGTGTAATTACATAAGCTGCACTGCTGTAAACCGTCTGTAACCATGGCTACATAACAAGTAGTTACATTTTTGTGTTGTTCTTGTGTAACTACACAGTTAACAGAGAAACTTCATATAAAGTGTGACTCTAAATTTAAATTATGAACTTATGTTACTTACTAATACTCCACTGAGTACCAGTTGCTACCCAGTTCACAGACAGGCTGGTGGGAAAGGCAGGGTTAGTGGGTTTGGACACAGGCAGGTCGTTGTAGCGTCCACACTGAGCCTCTGTTGCAGGGAAAATGTTTGTGGGCCAGCAGGAATGAAGCCCCTGAGCAGCTTCCACCCTCCACTCCAAACTCTGCAGACTCACAAGTTTGAAACCTGCCAAACTGAGAATGTGTAACAGGCAGAAGTGAAAATCTCTGACCTCATTGGTTAAGATTTCAGACACAATTCAATTTCCGGCTCACCATGTACGCCAGTTTCTGTAGGCAGATAATCACATTCACAGCGTAGAGGAAACAGTCTACACTGACGGAAGTTGACGAAGACCAGCAAGACACAATCCCATCTGTGACACCGTATCTGCTAATTCATTCAGAGTAGCTATAAACACATGCATTCCATTTATCAGTTAATAAACTATGTAAGCATTAGTAAATGCCTTTGTAAATAAACTTATGTTAATAAAGTCATACATTAATCAGTTAATAAAGTCATACATTAATCAGTTAATAAACACATGCATTCATCAGTTAATAAAGCCATACATTAATCAGTTAATAAAGTCATACATTAATCAGTTAATAAAGTCATACATTAATCAGTTAATAAAGTCATACATTAATCAGTTAATAAACACATGCATTAATCAGTTAATAAAGCCATACATTAATCAGTTAATGAAGTCATACATTAATCAGTTAATAAAGTCATACATTAATCAGTTAATAAACACATGCATTAATCAGTTAATAAAGCCATACATTAATCAGTTAATAAATTATACATTAATCAGTTAATAAAGTCATACATTAATCAGTTAATAAAGTCATACATTAATCAGTTAATAAACACATGCATTAATCAGTTAATAAAGCCATACATTAATCAGTTAATAAATTATACATTAATCTGTTAATAAACACATGCATTAATCAGTTAATAAAGCCATACATCAATCAGTTAATAAACACATGCATTAATCAGTTAATAAAGCCATACATTAATCAGTTAATAAATTATACATTAATCAGTTAATAAACTCATATATTAATCAGTAAATAACCTCATATATTAATCAGTTAATAAACTAATACATTAATCAATTAATAAAGTCATACATTAATCAGTTTATAAACACATGCATTAATCAGTTAATAAAGCCATACATTAATCAGTTAATAAATTATACATTAATCAGTTAATAAACTCATATATTAATCAGTGAATAACCTCATATATTAATCAGTTAATAAACTAATACATTAATCAATTAATAAAGTCATACATTAATCAGTTAATAAACACATGCATTAATCAGTTAATAAAGCCATACATTAATCAGTTAATAAATTATACATTAATCTGTTAATAAATTATATATTAATCAGTAAATAAACTCATATATTAATCAGTTAATAAACTCATGCATTAATCAGTTAATATATTATACATGAATTAGTTAATAAACTCCTACATTAATCAGTTAATAAACTATGTAAGCATTAATGAATGTGTCTGTATATAAACTCATGTTAATGAAGTCATGCATTAATCAGTTAATAAATTATACATGAATCAGTTAATAAACTCATATATTAATCAGTTAATAAACTCATACATTTATCAGTTAATAAATTATACATTAATCAGTTAATAATTTATATATTAATCAGTTAATAAACTCATACATTATAGTCAATAAATTATACATTAATCAGTTAATAACTTATACATTAATCAGCAATTAAACTCATACATCAATCAATTAATAAAGTCATACATTAATCAGTTAATAAATTATACATAAATCAGTTAATAAATTATACATTAATCAGTTAATAAATTATACATTAACCAGTTAGTAAATTATATATTAATCAGTTAATAAACACATACATTAATCAGTTAATAAACACATGCATTAATCAGTTAATAAAGCCATACATTAATCAGTTAATAAATTATACATTAATCTGTTAATAAAATATATATTAATCAGTAAATAAACTCATATATTAATCAGTTAATAAACTCATGCATTAATCAGTTAATATATTATACATGAATTAGTTAATAAACTCCTACATTAATCAGTAAATAAACTATGTAAGCATTAATGAATGTGTCTGTATATAAACTCATGTTAATGAAGTCATGCATTAATCAGTTAATAAATTATACATGAATCAGTTAATAAACTTATACATTAATCAGTTAATAAACTCATACATTTATCAGTTAATAAATTATACATTAATCAGTTAATAATTTATATATTAATCAGTTAATAAACTCATACATTATAGTCAATAAATTATACATTAATCAGTTAATAACTTATACATTAATCAGCAATTAAACTCATACATCAATCAATTAATAAAGTCATACATTAATCAGTTAATAAATTATACATAAATCAGTTAATAAATTATACATTAATCAGTTAATAAATTATACATTAATCAGTTAATAAATCATACATTAACCAGTTAGTAAATTATATATTAATCAGTTAATAAACACATACATTAATCAGTTAAAAAACGTATATATTAATCAGTTAATAAATTATACATTTATCAGTTAATAAAATTATACATTAATCAGTTAATAAATTATACATTAATCAGTTAATAAACTCATACATTAATCAGTTAATAAATCACACATAAATCAGTTAATAAGTTATACATTAATCAGTTAATAAATCATACATTAATCAGTTAATAAGCTATACATTAACCAGTTATTAAATTATACATTAATCAGTTAATAAATTATACATTAATCAGTTATTAAACTAAAAATTAATCAGTTTATAAAGTCATACATTAATCAGTTTATAAACTCATATATTAATCAGTTCATAAATTATACATTAATCAGTTAATAAACTCATACATTAATCAGTTAATAAAGTCATACATTAATCAGTTAATAAATTATACATAAATCAGTTAATAAATTATACATTCATCAGTTATTAAACTCATACATTAATCAGTTAATAAAGTCATACATTAATCAGTTAATAAATTATACATAAATCAGTTAATAAATTATACATTAATCAGTTTATAAACTCATACATTAATCAGTTAATAAATTATACATAAATCAGTTAATAAATTATACATTCATCAGTTAATGAACTCATACATTAATCAGTTAATAAATTATACATAAATCAGTTAATAAATTATACATTCATCAGTTAATAAAGTCATACATTAATCAGTTAATAAAGTCATACATTAATCAGTTAATAAGTTATACATAAATCAGTTAATAAATTATACATTAATCAGTTAATACACTCATACATTAATTAGTTAATACATTATACATAAATCAGTTAATAAATTATACATTAACCAGTTAATAAATTTTACATTAATCATTTAATAAATTAGTACATTAATCAGTTAATAAATTATACATTAATCAGTTAATAAACTCATACATTAATCATTTAATAAATTAGTACATTAATCTGTTAATAAATTATACATTCATCAGTTAATAACACCAAACACCAAAATAGTCATTATGGAAACATTTGGTAAAGTTTGGATAGGGTTATGATTAGTTTTTATAAAATAAACATAATTAATATATTGCACCACTAAAAGCTTAAAGGATTTCAGTGTAAAGTCCAAGATCAGTTAAAAATCCCCTGTTTTTGACTCTGACTTTGAACCAGTTCAACAGAAAGATTCATATAGTTGAATCAGATTATTGATTGATTTTAATGTGAATACTGACGAGTACTGCCCTCTGATGGACTAATATACAAACAAACCTGGAGGAATGAGCTTCTCTCCAGCTTTCAGCACACAAGCTCTACAGTTCACAGAGAAGCTGTCTGACCGCTGCTGGCTTAGGCCTAAGGTTCATTCAAGGGAAAAGGAGTGGCTATACTTATGTCAGCTGGCAGTTTGCACAGGTGCTGTGAGTTTTATCATCCTGCAGCCGCTCTGAACGACAATCTAAAAACTGGAGCATGTCAAAATCAAAGGAACATCTGCATTTAAACATCTGCACAATGAAACATCCAGTACGATTCTTTCCACCAAGGAGGAGGAGGAGGAGGGGTATAGCTCTGATGTCAGAATGACTGTGAGGTGATCAAGTGGAGATCTTAGGCAGCATTTTTTGATTAGAGGCTATAATTAACGAGCTTGCATCATGGGAATCTGTGGTTCAGAGGAAGGAACGGTAGAACAGCAGCTTTGAGACTCTGCATTGATCTGCCCAGTGGAAGCTCTGTTGTGCATTAGAGAGAGAGAGAGAGAGAGAGAGAGAGAGAGAGAGAGAGAGAGAGAGAGAGAGAACAAGATAAAGAAAAGGACACGCTTGTCCTTTCAGTCAGAAGTGGCACGCATGTGGCTCAGACAAAGAAGAGAGGAAAATCTCAGGGACCGAGGAGCCAGTGTTTATCTGATATAACTAATATCAGTATTAATAACTGCTGCACAATTTACAGTTTCCATGTTTAGAATCACTATTAAAAGTTTAGCGTCACAGTTCAAACATTTACAATAACTGTTCACAAGATTAAATGATGTTTAAAGTGTTAAATGATAAGATTCACTGTTCAAAGAATTACAACCAGTATTAATGTGTCAGTTTAACAGTTTAGGATCACCACTAAAAAGCTTAAAATCACTGTTCAAGAGTTTAGAATCACAATTAAAAAGTTTAAAATCACTGTTCAAGAGTTTAAAATCACCATTAAACAGTTTAAAATCACAAAAGTTTAAAATAACTGATCAAAAGTTTAAAATCACTGTTCAAGAGTTTAGAATCATTTAAAAATGTATCATTGTTCAAGATTGTAAAATCACTGTTCAAGTGTTTAAAATAATTGTTCAAGAGTTTAGAATCAACATTAAAAAGTTTAAAATCACTGTTCAAGAGTTTAAAATCACCATTTAAAAATTTTAAAATCATTGATCAAAAGTTTAAAATCATTGTTTAAGAGTTGACAAATGCCATTAAAAAGTTTTAAATTACAGATCAAAAGTTTAAAATCACTGTTCAAGAGTTTAGATCATCATTAAAAAGTTTATCATTGTTCAAGATTGTAAAATCACTGTTCAAGAGTTTAAAATCACCATTCAAAAGTTTAAAAATCATATATTAAAAGTTTAAAATCACTGTTTCAGAGTTTAAAATCACTGTTCAAGAGTTTAAAATCACCATTTAAAAGTTTAAAATCACAGAACAAAAGTTTAAAATCACTGTTTAAGAGTTTAGAATCACCATAAAAAAGTTTAAAATCACTGATCAAAAGCTTAGAATCGCTGTTCAAAGGTTTTGAATCTCTGTAGAGAACTTTATAATTACTTTTCCAAAGTTTAGAATCACTATTTAGAGTCACTGTTCAAAAGTTGCCATTTAACACTTTAGACTGACAATTTTGCAATGTAGAATTGATGTTCAAAAGCTGATAATCACAGTTAAATGATTAAAATTATTGTTCATAAATTTAGAATCACTACTAAAAAAGTTTATAATTGTATTTAGAATGGCTGTTCAAAAGTATTGAACCATTGTTCAGAAATAAATAATTACTATTCATATATTTGAATCACAGTTTAAAACAATGAGTATAAGCTCAGAATTGCTGTTAAAAAATGCAGAATTAATGTTCAAAATTTAAAATCACTTCAAATCTTAGATTCAATACTTTTAGAATCAACACTGATATGTTTAGAATAACAAATAAAAAGTTTACACTGAACAATAGCTTAGTATTAATGTTTAAAAGTACAGAATCTCTATTCAAATGTTTAGAACCACCACTAAAAAGTTTAAAATAACTGCTCAAAAGTTTAAAATCACTGTTCAGTTACTTTTCTGAAGTTTATAATCACTGTTTAGAGCCACTGTTCAAAATTTTAGAGTCACTGTTTAAAACTTTAGACTGACAATTTAGCAGTGAAGAATTGATGTGCAAAAGCTTATAATATGTTTGGAATCACAGTTTAAATGTTTAAACTGATCAAAAGCTCAGAATTGCTAAACAAATGTAGAATTAATGTTCAAAGTTCAGAATCAATACTGAAATGTTTAAAATAACCAATAAAAAGTTTACAATCACTGATCAATATCTTAGTGTGATTGTTTAAAAGTGTAGAATT
Organism: Megaleporinus macrocephalus; assembly: GCA_021613375.1. Lineage (NCBI taxonomy): Eukaryota > Metazoa > Chordata > Actinopteri > Characiformes > Anostomidae > Megaleporinus > Megaleporinus macrocephalus. The sequence continues at coordinate 5,745,604 of CM038705.1, forward strand.
ACTATTCAAATGTTTAGAACCACCACTAAAAAGTTTAAAATCACAGCTGAAAAGCTTAGAAACACTGTTCAAAAGTTTGCAATCACCATAGAGAAGTTTTGAATAATTTTTCAAAAGAATCACTGTTCAAAAATTATGAAGCATTGTTAAAAAAGCTAGAATCATGGTTCTAAATATCAGAATCATTGTTTAAAATGCTGCAATTACTGGTCAAAGTTTGGAATCACTGTTGGGGAGTTGAGCATTACTTTTCAGTTTGGGATCACCATTAAAAAGTTTTAAATCACTGATTAAAAGCTTAGAATCCTTGTTTAGAGATTTTAAATCACTGTGGGAAAGTTTAGAATCACTGTTTAAAATTTAGAAACCACTGCTAAAAAAATGCTAGAATAACTATATAAATGTTTAGAAACACTGTAGAGACGTTAAAGATGATAAAAGTAAAAAGTATCTGTACTGTATGTTGTTTTCAGTATGTGTTGTACATGCATGTGCATGAAAGCAAACAATCCCATATGGTTTCATTAGAATTGAGCATAAATGTACAGTCAACTACAGCAAAGCATCAGTGTTCACAGGTCAGGGTGTGTGGTTCATCTATAAATCACACACAAAGTCTTCGCTTTGTTTCCAGACGGCCGTCATCCCTGAAACCAAATTGACTGCAGCATAAATCATTTGTACAGTGATACCCTTCATGTGTGAATGTTCAAAGGTAACCTGAGATTGGGTGATGTTGTACATTTCAAGTTTTATACAACCAAGACAATCAAGCCTCGCCTGACTCAAAGTGAACGGCTTCTGACCACATAATACACATTCCTCAGTCTGTAATTCTTCATTTTGATTTTCAGTCTTGCTTTGATACTTTGAGTTTTATTGTCTTTTATACACTGCCAGGAGGAAAAGAACAAAGAACAAAAATGACCAGCCATTTATATTGAGTTAGATCACACCTCTGAAAACTGAAGACTTCCTGGGAAAGTTAACTGCAGTTGTCTGGGAGTGACGACCCACCATTTAATAACGTTTGGAGAATCTCCAGTGACCAAGCCTGCCGCAAAAAGGGGGCCCAAAAGAGAAATGTACTCTCACTTTAAATTCTGTGGCCCTGGGTTAAAATAATACACCTCTCAATTGCCAGATTATGCCCCTAAGTTGTATAACAGTTAGAATATTGCAACCATTTGTTGTAATATTAGTACCCATTGTAGACGTATTGTATCATCTAATTGGATAGATATAGAAAACTCCAATTAAAAGTTTAGAATTTCCACTCAAACATTTTGATTCTCCAATCAAAATGTTATAACTGCCATTCAGATGTTTAGAATTGTCATTCAGAAATGTAGACTTACAGTTCCAATTTTAGAATTATAATTCAAAAGTTTAGAATCATCTATCAAAAGTTTAAGAATTGCACTTCAGAATTTTAAAATTGCTTTTCAAAAGTTTTAATTATCTTTCAAAAGTTTAGAATTGCACTCCCAATACTATAGCAATACAGAAAATTCGAATATTGGGTTTCTTTATTTAGAATCTGCAGTGTGAACATAGGGTTACTTAGTTTAGGATGATAATTTAATCATTCAGAACTACTGTTCAAATGTTCAGAATCACCATTTAAATGTTTAGAATCACTATTCAGATGTTTAGAATTACCATATAAAGGTTTCCAATCACTGTTCAAAGGTATGGAATCATTCAGAACCGCTGTTGAAAGGTTTGGAATTATTCAGAACCAATGTTTAAGAGTTCTGAGTGATCATTTAATCATTCATCAAACATTTAGAATCACTGATTAAATGTTAGAATTACCATTAAAATGTATAGAACCACTTAGACCACTAAAACATCAATAATCACTTGGTGTTCTGCAGTTTGGAATTGCCTTTTCAACATTTGGAATCACTGATCAAATGTTCAAATTACCTGTTCAAATATTTAGAATTACCGTTTACAATTTTTGAAACACTCTTCAAAGTGACCATTAAAATGAATCACTGTTCAAGTTTACATTTACTCTTATCATTTAGATTCTCCGTTCCAATGTTTAGATTTACAATTCAAGCCTTTACAATCATTTTTCAAAGTTTTAGAATAACAATTCCAAATAATTTCTGTTCACAAATGTAAAATTGCTTTTCAAACATTTTGAAATTTCATTAACAAGAATTACTGTTCAATAGTTTAGACTCACTGTACAAAAAATACTGGATTCCCTCATTTGGAATACTATATTCCTCAGTCGGAATGTTTTGCTCCTCATTTGGAATACTGTACTCCTCAGTCGGGGAAAAAGGGGTTCCCTCATTTGGAATACTATATTCCTCAGTTGGAATATTGGATTCCCTCAGTTGGAATACTGTACTCCTTAGTTTGAATATTGGGTTTCCTCATTTGAAATACTGTACTCCTCAGTTGGAATAATGGGTTCCCTCATTTGAAATACTGTACTCCTTTGTTGGAATGTTGGGTTCCCTCATTTATAATACTGTATTCCTCAGTTGAAATATTGGGTTCCCTCATTTGGAATACTGTACTCTTCAGTTGGAATATTGGGTCCCCTTATTTGGAATACTGTATTCCTCAGTTGAAATATTGGGTTCTCTCATTTGAATTACTGTAATCATCAGTTGGAATATTAGATTCCCTCATTTGGAACACTGCATTCTTCAGTTGGAATACTGAGTTTCCTCATTTGGAACACTGTATTCTTTAGTTGGAATATTGGATTCTTTCATTTGGAATACTTTACTCCTCAGTTGGAATATTAGGTTCCCTCATTTGGAAAACTTTACTCCTCAGTTGGAATGTTTTGTTCCCTCATTTGGAATACTGTACTCTTCAGTTGAAATATATGGGTCCCCTTATTTGGAATACTGTATTCCTCAGTTGAAATATTGGGTTCTCTCATTTGGATTACTGTAATCATCAGTTGGAATATTGGATTCCCTTATTTCCCTCAAACACTGTATTCTTCAGTTGGAATTTTGAGTTCCCTCATTAGGAAGTCTATATACCTCAGTAGTAATATTGGGTTCCCTCATTTGCAAATACTGTTCCCCTGAGTTGAAATATTGGGTTGCCTCATTTAGAATACTTTGCTCCTCAGTTGGAATATTGGCTTCCCTCATTTTGAACTGCACTCCTCAGTTGGAAATTTGGGTTTCTTAGTAAAGGTACTATGGACCTCAGTCGAAGTACCTTTAGTTGGTAGAATGTACCATGTCAGTTGGAATGTCATGTTGTGGAATGCTCTTTCCCCCAGTAGGGATATCATATTTACTCATTTGGAACATTGAAAACCTCAGTAGGGATTCTGTGCCCACTCAGCTGGAATACTGAACTCCCTAAGTTGGAATTCAATCTACCATTTGAGTCAGAATATTGTGCCCCCTAGCCAAAACATTTCTTATATCTAATGAATCCTGCTGCCTTAGTCTGACACGGACTGAGTAGTTTACAATTGTCTCCAGAAACCTGGTTCAGTGCTCCCAAACCACCTCAGCTGCATTAGTGCTGGTCTAAAATCAGTTTCTGTAGCCATGAGCATCACAAATACAGAATAAAATCTGACCTGACATCAGTCATGTAACTCGGCACTGCTCTGTGAACATAAGCCCTGGAGTCACAGTCAGTGTGGGAAGTAGGGTATTCCTGACGTTATTCCCAGGAGGCTTCAGGGAAAGGTGGTATTGAATGAGTGATTGTAACGGACACCCTGCGAAACCACCGCTAATTCCTCACATACTTGTCGGAGTGTGGTTCCTCTGTAAGCAAGGAGCTGTGTGGTCAGAGCGCCTGCACGTTCTCTACGGTGAGCTCAGGGGTCGAGGCCAGAGGAGCAACAAAATAAAATGTGATCTGTGCAGCTACATCAGGGACACGGGAGGACAGTAATGAGTTTTATTCACTTATCCAAACTCAAGCACGTTGAGGAGATTACTGTAGAGCAAATTGGGAATGAGAGAGAGAGAGTCAGGGGAAGGAGAGAGCAGTATACAGAGGAGAAGATGTGTTGGGTTCTACAGAGGAACAGCTTTCAAACATTTAGAAATTTTATTAACTAGAATTACTGTTAAAAGTTTGGACTCACTGTACAAAAGAGTATTGGGTTCGCTCATTTGGAATACTATATTCCTCTGGTGGAATATTGGGTTCCCTTATTTGGAATACTGTATTCTTCAGTTAGAATATTGGGTTCCATCATTTGGAATACTGTACTCCTCAGTTGGAATATTGGGTTCCATCATTTGGAATACTGTACTCCTCAGTTGGAATATTGGGTTCCCTTATTTGGAATACTCTACTCCTTAGTTGAAATATTGAGTTCCCTCATTTAGAAAACTGTGCTCCTTCGTCAGAATATTGGGTTCCCTCATTTAAAATACTGTACTCCTCAGTTGGAATACTGGGTTCCCTCATTTGGAATACAGTGTTCCTTAGTTGTAATATTGGATTCCCTCATTTGGATTACTTTAATCCTCAGTTAGAAAATTGGATTCCCTCATTTGGAATACTGTACTGTACTCATCAGTTGGAATATTGGGTTCCCTCATTTGGGATACTATACTCCTCAGTTGAAATATTGGGTTCCCGCATTTGGAATACTGTATTCCTTATTTGGAATATTGGGTTCCCTCATTTGAAATACTGAACTCCTCATTTGGAATATTGGGTTCCCTCATTTGAAATACTGTACTCCTCATTTGGAATACAGTGCTCCTTAGTTGTAATATTGGATTCCCTCATTTGGAATACTGTACTGTACTCATCAGTTGGAATATTGGGTTTCCCCTAATTTGGGATACTATACTCCTCATTTGGAATATTGGGTTCCCTCATTTGAAATACTGAACTCCTCATTTGGAATATTGGGTTCCCTCATTTGGAATACAGTGCTCCTTAGTTGTAATATTGGATTCTCTCATTTGGATTACTGTAATCCTCAGTTGGAAAATTGGATTCCCTCATTTGGAATACTGTACTGTACTCATCAGTTGATATATTGGGTTCCCTCATTTGGAATACAGTGCTGCTTAGTTGGATTATTGGGTTCCCTCATTTGAAATACTGTACTCCTCATTTGGACTATTGGGTTCCCTCATTTGGAATACTGTACTCCTCAGTTTGGAAAACTGTATACAGAGAAGAAGAGTGTTGAGTTCTGCAGAGGAACAGCTGCACTCCGACTGTCACTTCAAACTGCCTTGCGAATTAGAGGTCAGGGGAAACCAGTGTGACTCATATCAAACAGCTCTGCTGGACACTGTCAGCCAGGATAAACATCACAGCATCTCTGAAAGCCCTACACAGTCGTCGGACCGTTCTCTGATTACATTACGAGGCATCATTATGAAAGAAGTGGTGATCAAGGTCTGTGCACTGGGCAAAGTATATATGTGTCTGTATAGAAATGTATATGTATATACATTCATGTTTCATGGTGTAAATGACAACTACAACTGTTGCGGCTGAGTTGCAAATGAACTGCTGAATGCTTCATGTTACGCAACTTAAGTGAAATGAATCAAATGTTAATTTAATAACTAATCTTGAGTAAACGCTTCACCAAGCAAAGCAAGCCTAAAAGAGTTACAACTGCTGCAGCTGAGTTGCAAATGAGTTGTGGCAGACTTTACTATTCTCAGTTCAGCAAAAGAATGTTCATGTAAATTTTAAGCAACTACATTTGCATGAAAGTTATACAGAGCAATCCCAGCCTAAAAGAGGTACAACGGTTGCATGAAAGTTTCACCAAGCAAAGCAAGCCTAAAAGAGGTACAACTGCTGTAGCTGAGTTGCAAATAAGTGGTGGGAGACTTTACTTTACATAAATCAGAAAAGAATGTTCATGCTAATTTCAAGCAACTGCATTTGCATGAAAGTTATACAGAGCAATCCCAGCCTAAAAGAGGTACAACGATTGCATGAAAGTTTCACCAAGCCAAGCAAGCCTAAAAGAGGTACAACTGCTGCAGCTGAGTTGCAAGCTATACAGAGCAATCCCAGCCTAAAAGAGGTACAACGGTTACATGAAAGTTTCACCAAGCAAAGCAAGCCTAAAAGAGGTACAACTGCTGTAGCTGAGTTGCAAATAAGTGGTGGGAGACTTTACATAAATCAGAAAAGAATGTTAATGCTAATTTCAAGCAACTACATTTGCATGAAAGTTTTATAGAAGAAAAGCCTGCCTAAAAGAGTTACAATTGCTGCAGCTGAGTTGCAAAAAAAAATTGTGGGAATCTTAGCATTATGTATCTCAAGTGAAATCAGTTTGATGTACATTTCACCAAGCAAAGCCAGCCTAAAAGAGTTACAACTGCTGCAGCTGAGTTGCAAATGAGTTGTGGAAGACTTTACTTTTCTCAGTTCAGCAAAAGAATGTTCATGTAAATTTTAAGCAACTACATTTGCATGAAAGTTGTACAGAGCAATCCCAGCCTAAAAGAGGTACAACGGTTGCATGAAAGTTTCACCAAGCAAAGCCAGCCTAAAAGAGTTACAACTGCAGCAGCTGAGTTGCAAATGAGTTGTGGGAGACTTTACTCTACATAAATCAGAATGTTCACGCTAATTTCAAGCAACTACATTTGCATGAAAGTTGTATAGAAGAAAAGCCTGCCTAAAAGAGTTACAACGGTTGCAGTTGAGTTGCAAAAGAGTTATGGGAAGCTTTGCATTCATTGCTAATTAATTTCAATTTCACAGGTGCACGAAAGTTTAGCCAAGTAAAGTCAGTGGAATTAGTGTGATGCAAATTTCTAGCAACAGCAGTTAAAAGTTTCATTCAGTACACCAGCCTGTAACAGCTGCAGCTGAGTTGCAAAGAAATTTCAGAAGGCTTTGCATTATGCAATTATACTAACTGTAACTTTTGAGCAACTACAGATGAATGAAAGTTTCAGGGAGGAAAGCTTTACATCATGCAACTTGTGGGAAATGAATGTCATGTAAATGAGGACCAATAATATAATTATATTGGATTGTGATAATATTCTATATTTTTTGGGGTATAGAATCAAGCCTATTTTTCAAACATCAAAGCATCGAACTGAATCATGCAACAGAAAGATGATGTGAACTGTTTCTTAGAGAATGGCCACGGTGACTGAGGTCAGTGCTTCTGACACACTTCTGCTGTGGCAGCCTGGTGAGTAATTTGAGAAGCGAGGCCTTCAGCGGCGGGCGGTGGGGTTCTCACAGCACTGAGTGGAGAGGCGTGAAGGGTAGGCTCTCTCTGGGTGGCCTCGCCACACATTCAGAGAGAGAGGAAGTCATTCATCCTTCCCTGACTTCCAGTTTACACACACTGCCTGTGTGTTGTCAGTAGGTGATGGTCTTTAGGCGCGTGGATAAAAGGTCTTAAACGTCCGCAGAGATCTTGCATGTGTGCATTTGGATGACGCGATGTCATTTCTCATCGTTTTAATTGCGTCTTCAGTGTAAACATTGGCCACGGTTCTCTACACAGTGCTGAATCACTCGTTAACTGCAGCCGAGTCAAGGCCGAATCACAGCAGGTACATCTTTTTTTGCTTCAGTGAACCATGTCTGATCCATCTGCTCACCACTAGAGGGCGCTTCTATGATGAAACCATATTGAATTTATCTGGGCCTGCAAACACAGAATAGTTACGCAGCTTAAGCAATTAGAGAACGGTTACTAAGGTGTTGCTAGGCTGTGGCTATGGAATCCCAGGTGGTTGCTAAGGTATTGCTAGGAGGTTGACATGGTGCAAAGAGTGTTTAATTAGTGGTTCCCTTGGATTTGTCAAGCAGTTGTTATGTGTTGTTAGAAAAGAATAGGAGTCCATGGGAGGAACAGGGGATGAATATAGGGTAAATAGAAGTGTGTGGGTCGGTATGTCTGTGAACTGGGCTTAGAAGATCTGCCCTGAGGGATTACCTGCAGGTTTGTGGCTGTTGAGTGAAGGAAACAATGGGATTTTGTTGGGGCCAAAAATGAATGGGACTCTATAGGAGGAATAAGGGATGAATACACAACAAATAGAGGAGTGCAGGTCAGTAGGTCTGTGAATTAGACTTCAGGGACCTGCCCTGAGAGAGTACATAGAGTTTGTTGGCTGTAGGTTAAAGGAAACCATAGTGTTTGGTTGGGGCCAAAAAGAGAGATAGATAAGATACTTTTGTAAACACTCACATATACACACAAACTAGTGAACAGACACACTAGTTGGCAGTGAAACACTCACATATACACACACAGTAGTGAACAGACACACTAGGGGGCAGTGAAACACTCACATATACACACACGCTAGTGAACAGACCCAGTAGGGGGCAGTGAAACACTCACATACACACACACTAGTAAACAGACACACTAGGGACAGTGAAACACACACATATGCACAAACACTAGTGAACAGACACACTAGTTGGCAGTGAAACACTCACATATACACACACAGTAGTGAACAGACACACTAGGGGGCAGTGAAACACTCACATATACACACACGCTAGTGAACAGACCCAGTAGGGGGCAGTGAAACACTCACATACACACACACTAGTAAACAGACACACTAGGGACAGTGAAACACACACATATGCACAAACACTAGTGAACAGACACAGTAGGGGGCAGTGGAACACTCACATAGACACACACACTAGTGAACAGACACACTAGGGGCAGTGGAACACTCACATAGACACACACACTAGTGAACAGACACACTAGGGGCAGTGAAACACTCACATATACACCCACACTAGTGAACAAATACACACAAATGCTAACCACTACACCACCATGCTAACCACTACACCACAGTACTAACCACTACACCACTATACTAAGAACTACACCACCATACTAACCACTACACCACAGTACTAACCACTACACCACCATACTAACCACTACACCACCATACTAACCACTACACCACCGTACTAACCACTACACCACCTTACTAACCACTACACCACCATACTAACCACTACACCACCATACTAACCACTACACCACAGTACTAACCACTACACCACCATACTAACCACTACACCACCATACTAACCACCACACCACCGTACTAACCACTACACCACCATACTAACCACTACACCACCGTACTAACCACTACACCACCTTACTAACCACTACACCACAGTACTAACCACTACACCACCATACTAACCACTACACCACCATACTAACCACTACACCACCTTACTAACCACTACACCACCATACTAACCACTGCACCACCGTACTGACCACTACACCACCATACTAACCACTACACCACCATACTGACCACTACACCATCGTACTAACCACTACACCACCATACTAACCACTACACCACCTTACTAACCACTACACCACCATACTAACCACTACACCACCGTACTAACCTCTACACCACCGTACTAACCACTACACCACCATACTAACAACTACACCACAGTACTAACCACTACACCACCATACTAACCACTACACCACCATACTAACCACTACACCACCAGACTAACTACTACACCACCGTACTAACCACTACACCACCATACTAACCACTACACCACCGTACTAACCACTACACCACCGTACTAACCACTACACCACCATACTAACCACTACACCACCAGACTAACTACTACACCACCATACTAACCACTACACCACCATACTAACCACTACACCACCAGACTAACTACTACACCACCATACTAACCACTACACCACCATACTAACCACTACACCACCGTACTAACCACAACATAGTGTGTCTGTAAAATCAGACTAGGGGTGTGTCTCAAATCCTACTGAGCTCCTACATAGGCAGCATTTTACATCATAGTATGCACTCCCGACATGTAGACTGTCCCAATTCTTACATACCTTAAACATGCTGTCTACTGAGGAACCTTATTTAGACCTGATTTTAAGAAGCATCGAACGCTTCCTCAGCCGCTAACACAATCCCATGATGCACCGCAGGATCTAGGAGCAGTGAAGTGGTTTTAAAATGTGAGTTATTTTGATTCTCTCTGGAGTTTTAATGTGTTTCTGGTCATATAATCACACAAAACAGTATTTTATTATCAACTCAGTAACGAGTCCTTCACCATTTACACTTTTATACTCCAGACATTAGCCGTGACGCAGTCTCTCTCTAACTAGAGCGTCTCAGTAATCTGTTTTATGAGGAGAGATGAGGAGAGAACGCTGATACTTACACAGCTGCTACCTAGACAGCCTACTTACACACTCACTAGGATTTGAGACTGACCATAGGTGTGAAAAGGCCTTAAAACGTACGGTGATATTAAACATATTTGATAGATCGACTATTCTAACCCTTATACACAACCTGTAATATATAACAGAGAGTCATATGAATGTTATAGAGCGAGTTTGCTTTTGAGTGAAGGACACTGTTTTTCTGAGGTCAGTGTGAAGGTCTAGACTTGGTGTGGCGATTATTGCGGCTGCAATCATAAGCTGGACAGAAGATAAACAGCATGAGGTGAGTTTACAATGGCTGTCTTTGTGTCGGGCTCTCAGCTGTTTCACGGCTCATTTGGAGCTCCAGGTGTCTCCATTGGGCCCGGCAGGAACTGGTGAGGTAATGGCAAAGCCGTGGTGGGTATATAGCTGTGAGCTAAGCTGTCTACACATTAGGCTCCCAGGCAAACCTCAAATGAAGCTCAGCTTGTCTGTCAACTGTTGGGAGGAGAGGGTAGCGGTAAATGAACCTCAGGGAACAGCTAGGTCAAAGATGCTAACACGGCTAAACCAGATGCCGTATCTGTTACACCAGTGGTTTTGATGATCATCTGGCGGAGATCATTCCCAAAATTCCTAATGTTTTCATGGCTTTCTTTGGACCCGCTCATACATGTGGAAGGCACTCTCAACCAATTTGGGTCTGAATCCATCCTTGCAGATCACGTACACCATACATGCTAATTGTCTTCACCATGATAAATGGGATCTTCCAGCAAGACAATGAGACACATCACACGACTAGAAATGTCCCACATTGGTTGGAAGACCTGAGCAAGACTTCCAAGCCAAACGTTTTAGATACACTACCAGCCAAACGTTTTAGATACACTACCAGTCAAACGTTTTAGATACACTACCAGTCAAACGTTTTAGATACACTACCAGTCAAACATTTAAGAACACTACCAGCCAAACATTTTAGATACACTACCAGTCAAACGTTTTAGTACACTACCAGCCAAACGTTTTAGATACACTACCAGCCAAACGTTTTAGATACACTACCAGCCAAACGTTTCAGATACACTACCAGCCAAACGTTTTAGTACACTACCAGCCAAACGTTTTAGATACACTACCAGCCAGACGTTTTAGTACACTACCAGCCAAACATTTAAGAACACTACCAGTCAAACGTTTTAGATACACTAACAGCCAAACGTTTTAGATACACTACCAGCCAAACGTTTTAGATACACTACCAGCCAAACATTTAAGAACACTACGAGTCAAACGTATTAGTACACTACCAGCCAAACGTTTTAGATACACTACCAGTCAAACGTTTTAGTACACTACCAGTCAAACGATTTAGTACACAACCAGTCAAACGTTTTAGATACACTACCAGTCAAACGTTTTAGATACACTACCAGTCAAACATTTTAGTACACTACCAGTCAAACGTTTTAGATACACTACCAGCCAAACGTTTTACATACACTACCAGTCAAACGTTTTAGATACACTACCAGCCAAACGTTTTAGATACACTACCAGTCAAACGTTTTAGATACACTACCAGTCAAACGTTTTAGATACACTACCAATCAAACGTTTTAGTCACTACCAGCCAAACGTTTTAGTCCACTACCAGCCAAACGTTTTAGATACACTACCAGCTAAATGTTTTAGTACACTACCAGTCAAACGTTTTAGATACACTACCAATCAAACGTTTTAGTCACTACCAGCCAAACGTTTTAGTACACTACCAGCCAAACGTTTTAGTCCACTACCAGCCAAACATTTTAGTACACTACCAGTCAAACGTTTTAGATACACTACCAGTCAAACGTTTTAGTCACTACCAGCCAAACGTTTTAGATACACTACCAGCTAAATGTTTTAGTCACTACCAGCCAAATGTTTTAGTCACTACCAGTCAAACGTTTTAGATACACTACCAGTCAAACGTTTTAGTCACTACGAGCCAAACGTTTTAGTACACTACCAGTCAAACATTTTAGTACACTACCAGTCAAACGTTTTAGATACACTACCAGTCAAACGTTTTAGTCACTACCAGCCAAACGTTTTAGATACACTACCAGCCAAACGTTTTAGACCACTACCAGTCAAACGTTTTAGTCACTACCAGCCAAACGTTTTAGATACACTACCAGCTAAATGTTTTAGTCACTACCAGCCAAATGTTTTAGTCACTACCAGTCAAATGTTTTAGTCACTACCAGCCAAATGTTTTAGTCACTACCAGCCTAATGTTTTAGTCACTACCAGCCAAACGTTTTAGTACACTACCAGCCAAACGTTTTAGATACACTACCAGCCAAACGTTTTAGATACACTACCAGACAAACGTTTTAGATACACTACCAGTCAAACGTTTTAGATACACTACCAGTCAAACGTTTTAGATACACTACCAGTCAAACATTTTAGTACACTACCAGTCAAACGTTTTACATACACTACCAGTCAAACGTTTTAGTCACTACGAGCCAAACGTTTTAGTACACTACCAGTCAAACATTTTAGTACACTACCAGTCAAACGTTTTAGATACACTACCAGTCAAACGTTTTAGATACACTACCAGTCAAACGTTTTAGATACACTACCAGTCAAACATTTTAGTACACTACCAGTCAAACGTTTTACATACACTACCAGTCAAACGTTTTAGTCACTACGAGCCAAACGTTTTAGTACACTACCAGTCAAACATTTTAGTACACTACCAGTCAAACGTTTTAGATACACTACCAGTCAAACGTTTTAGTCACTACCAGCCAAACGTTTTAGATACACTACCAGCCAAATGTTTTAGATACACTACCAGTCAAACGTTTTAGATACACTACCAGTCAAACGTTTTAGATACACTACCAGTCAAACGTTTTAGTCACTACGAGCCAAACGTTTTAGTACACTACCAGTCAAACGTTTTAGATACACTACCAGTCAAACGTTTTAGTCACTACGAGCCAAACGTTTTAGTACACTACCAGTCAAACATTTTAGTACACTACCAGTCAAACGTTTTAGATACACTACCAGTCAAACGTTTTAGTCACTACCAGCCAAACGTTTTAGATACACTACCAGCCAAATGTTTTAGTCACTACCAGCCAAATGTTTTAGTCACTACCAGCCAAATGTTTTAGTCACTACCAGCCAAACGTTTTAGATACACTACCAGTCAAACGTTTTAGATACACTACCAGCCAAACGTTTTAGATACACTACCAGTCAAACGTTTTAGATACACTACCAGCCAAACGTTTTAGATACACTACCAGACAAACGTTTTAGATACACTACCAGCCAAACGCTTTAGATACACTACCAGCCAAACGTTTTAGATACACTACCAGTCAAATGTTTTAGTCACTACCAGCCAAATGTTTTAGTCACTACCAGCCAAATGTTTTAGTCACTACCAGCCAAACGTTTTAGATACACTACCAGTCAAACGTTTTAGATACACTACCAGCCAAACGTTTTAGATACACTACCAGTCAAACGTTTTAGATACACTTCCAGTCAAACGTTTTTGATCACTACCAGTCAAACGTTTTTGATCACTACCAGTCAAATGTTTTAGATACACTACCAGTCAAACGTTTTAGATCACTACCAGTCAAACGTTTTAGATACACTACCAGTTAAACGTTTTAGATACACTACCAGCCAAACGTTTTAGATCACTACCAGTCAAACGTTTTAGATACACTACCAGTCAAACGTTTTAGATACACTACCAGCCAAACGTTTTAGATCACTACCAGTCAAACGTTTTAGATACACTACCAGTCAAACGTTTTAGATACACTACCAGCCAAACGTTTTAGATACACTACCAGCCAAATGTTTTAGTCACTACCAGCCAAATGTTTTAGTCACTACCAGCCAAACGTTTTAGATACACTACCAGTCAAACGTTTTAGATACTCTACCAGCCAAACGTTTTAGATACACTACCAGACAAACGTTTTAGATACACTACCAGACAAACGTTTTAGATACACTACCAGTCAAACGTTTTAGATACACTACCAGCCAAACGTTTTAGATACACTACCAGCCAAACGTTTTAGATCACTACCAGTCAAACGTTTTAGATACACTACCAGCCAAACGTTTTAGTACACTATTAGTCAGACGTTTTAGATACACTACCAGCCAAACGTTTTAGTACACTATTAGTCAGACGTTTTAGATACACTACCAGCCAAACGTTTTAGTACACTATTAGTCAAACGTTTTAGATACACTACCAGCCAAACGTTTTAGATACACTACCAGTCAAACGTTTTAGATACACTACCAACCAAACGTTTTAGATACACTACCAGTCAAACGTTTTAGATACACTACCAGCCAAACGTTTTAGTACACTACCAGCCAAACGTTTTAGATACACTACCAGCCAAACGTTTTAGATACACTACCAGTCAAACGTTTTAGATACACTACCAGCCAAACGTTTTAGTACACTACCAGCCAAACGTTTTAGATACACTACCAACCAAACGTTTTAGATACACTACCAGTCAAACGTTTTAGATACACTACCAGCCAAACGTTTTAGATACACTACCAACCAAACGTTTTAGATACACTACCAATCATACGTTTTAGATACACTACCAGCCAAACGTTTTAGATACACTACCAGCCAAACGTTTTAGTCCACTATTAGTCAAACGTTTTAGTACACTACCAGCCAAACGTTTTAGTACACTACCAGCCAAACGTTTTAGATACACTACCAACCAAACGTTTTAGATACACTACCAGTCAAACGTTTTAGATACACTACCAGTCAAACATTTTAGATACACTACCAGTCAAACGTTTTAGATACACTACCAACCAAACGTTTTAGATACACTACCAGCCAAACGTTTTAGATACACTACCAGCCAAACGTTTTAGATACACTACCAGTTAAACGTTTTAGATACACTACCAGTCAAACGTTTTAGTACACTACCAGTCAGTAGTATAGTAAAGTATAGTAACAGTATAGTAAAACTTTTGACTGGTAGTGTGTGTGTGTATATAACTCTGGTGTAATTCTTGTGAATTCTGTACTTGGTTGTGTATCTGCTCTCTGTGTAGTTCTGTGTTATGGGCTGCTGCTGTTGTGTGTTTGGGGCCTGAATTGCCATATTTGGTTCCAGTGTATACGAGTGAGGAATGATAGTAAAGTCTACTTGACTTATTTTAGATGAACACAGAAGCAGCAGTGATGTGTTTCACCTCACTGACCTACAGCTGGACAATTATGGAGGGAAAATCCAGCTGAGGAGGAAAAAAAATGCTTTAAAATGAAACGTTCTCACAATACAGCCCACTGTGCAGCGCAGGCTGTGCTGCCAACGGCTGGCAGCGCCGCATCCTGCACCCACTCCCCACTTACACTGTAGACACAGCTTTTTCACCTCTCTGCTTTTCTCTCTCTCTCCCTCTCCCTCCTTTAGTTTTCTTTCTCTCTCTCTCACTGTCTTTTCTCTCTCATCTATATATACTCTGTAGTTCCACACTTACAGACTGTAGTTCATCTGATTCTCTGTATACTTTATTACTCTGTTCTTTAATGACCAGGACCCCCACAGGACCACCACAGAGCAGCTACTATTAGAGAGGTGGGTCATTCTCAGCACTGCAGTGATATTGACGTGGACGCGTGTTAGTAATGTGTGTTGTGCTGGTGTGAGTGGATCAGATACAGCAGTGCTGCTGCTGCTGGAGTGTTTAAGCACTGTGTCCACTCACTGTCCACTCTATTAGACACTCCTACTACTTGCTGGTCCACCTTGTAGATGTAAAGTCAGAGACAGTAGCTCATCTGCTGCTGCACAGTTTGTGTTCCTCTAGTTCTTCATCAGTGGATACAGGACGCCGCCCACAGGACACTGCTGTCCGGATAGTTTTGGTTGGTGGACGATTCTCAGTCCAGTTCTCCGATTCTCTGATCCACTTACACCAGCACAACACACACTGAGAATAACCCACCATATATATATATATATATATAAACGAAAAGGTGTGAGAGGGCGTTGTTGATAATGGCCATGAAGATAAACAGAGAATAGGGCCAGGATGAGGAGTGAGAGAATGTGTGTGCTGCTCCCTCTAGTGGAGAAACTTAATCAGTCATTATGTTCCATTAAAGGGCCCATAGCCTATATTTTTAGGGATGTTATTTTTATTTGATCTGAGCTCCTGTTATAACATCAGTGTAATAAATGTACCAAAAATCAGTCATAATTCATCTCTACCAATGTCTCTTTATCCCCTACGATAAAACTGGCTGCCTTTAAGGCTAACATATATAAATCAGCTCTGCTCTGATTGGCTGTCCTAAATTGCACCTTAATCCAAAAGCAGACCTGCCTGAAACTCCCCTTATATATATATATATATATATATATATATATATATATATATATATATATATATATATATATATATATTTTGATTAAAAGTCGGCCGATACCGATACATAGACGATCGATCCTTCCATCTGTAATATATATATATATATATATATATATCGGCTATGTATCGGTATCGGCCGATTTTTTATCAAAATATGTGATCTGTGATCTGCCGATATTTCTACAATTTAGCCAATCAATGGCGTTAAACAAATGAGCCTAATTTCTGTATTTCCAGCCAGCTCCCTGCAATTCCTATCTGAACCACTAGGTGAAAATACATACCCTTTTATTTTCCACAGACTGACTAGAGCAGCGGCCTCGTGAGAACAGTTTGCAGCGTTAACGGCATGCGCTGATAGAAAACATGTCGTCCGTCTGGCAGTGTTTACCGTATGTGACTCAGACTCATCCAGGACGTTTTGTAAAATTAGTAAAATCAATGTGTCTCGTGGGGAAACCAAGACAAAGACATTTAACTCTACTAATCTGATACAGCACTGCACACAGCTGAATACAGTGAGTATCAGTAAACAGCAGAGCTAGCACACACAGCTAACACAAAACAAACAACCCAGAACACCTACAGACCAGATCTGACCGGTACGAACAGAACAGCAGCTACAATTCAATATTCTACATTTAATGATTACAGATTTAGTTTAAAATAACAGAGTCTGAGTTTAATGACTGCAGTTTTTACTGCATTTATTTAATTAATTAGCTTTTTTAGTTTTAAATTAAGGGTCTAAATGTAATGATTGCAGTTTTGGAGATAATTGTTTGATTTACTTTGTTTATTTACTGTTAATTTAGTTAAAAATATTATGCTGTTTCATATGAGCTCGTTAAAAATGGTAATAAACCAGTTTAGACCATGTTTCATGACTTGCTTGCGCTAATAACTACATGTAGCCCTGTCGAGGCATATAGCCCCGCCCTCTATCAGTATCGGCTATCGGCCGATCGTGCTGAAAGGTGATCGCGATTGGAATCGGCCTCAAAAACGCTGATCGGTCCGTCTCTTATATATATATATATATATGGAGTCAGTGGAACCATATTATTTTTCCAAGGCATTTTGGAGCACTTCTATTGGTCCATTCATCAATAAATTTAAGCTGCCATAGGCTGGGCAGGTGGATGTATGTAAATTACTTGGGTTTTTTTCTTTTATGACATCACAAAGCAAATCTGTTTTTATTTCTTACCTCCCATGTAGGTTAGTGTCTATGTGTTTACATGCCACACTGGGAAGAACGTTTCCATGGTCCCTCAGGAAACGAGGGATGGTGATGGTACAGCTGTCTCAGGTTCCTGTTTGGTTCCGCTGTCAGTGATGAGCAACACATTTACTGAGGATTTAATAAATAACGGCGTCCGTAGCTCTGGCCCCGGAGCAGACGAAGACGTGAGGAGCACGGATCTGGAGCTGATTCCCATCCATTAACGGAGTGAAACGACTATGTTTATATAACAGCTCTGGTGTCGGAGTCTGATTGGAGCTGGTGACTAGCGGTGTGTCTTGGACTGCACGCAGCGCGGCAGGAAGGGCCGGGAAGTTTGGGAAGTTTTGGACGGAATGCCGCAGCACACTCCCGTCTCTCTGGCTGGCCGGGATTCGGGATGATAATGACTGTGAGAAAGTGGACAATCGGCAGCACAAAGTGGGATAGATAGTGAGGATAAGGGTCCGAGGGCCTTTTATAGGGAGAAACAGGTTTTGATGGGCAGCAAACAGCAACAATAACCAGCCGGAGCTCTGAACACTGTCTGTGGCACATTGTGCTCTAAATATAATCCTCAGCTGAGCGTGCGCCAAGTGGGTTTCACTAACAACAGCCCCGGTGGTGTAAACATTCATTCTAATGGGGCATTTAGACCAGACAGGACCAGATCTGACCAGGTCACAACACCCGAGGGCTGGAATATTCACCAATTATTCAAAAGATTAAGTTTTAATCATTTTGTTCAGAAAAATTTGTCTTAAAAGCATGTTTACAATGGGGGGTTAGGGTTAGGGTGTGTTGTGGGGGGGGGCAATGCAGCGCCGCAATATTTTCTGTGGCTGTCAGTCAGTTGTGGGCTGGAGGTTAAGAACCCAGCCTTGTGCCCTGAAACAAAATAGCTCCCAAACTGCTCTCTGGGTGCTGTGGATAGGGCTGTCCACTGCTCCAGTGTGTGTGTTCACTAATTTGCCCTTGGACTGCTCCCGGGGTGCCACCACTAGTGTATCTGTTCACTATTGTGTGTGTATGCGGGTCTTTTACTGCCCCTAGTGTGTCTGTTCACTAGTGTGTGTAGGTGTTTCACTGCCCTCCAGGCAAGTGTGCTCATGGCCCCCTAATGTGTGTGTTCACTAGTGTGTGTGTTCACCAATGTGTGTGTATGTGGGTGTTTCACTGCCCCCTAATGTGTGTGTTCACTAGTATGTGTGTGTGGGTGTTTCACTGCCCCCTAGTGTGTGTGTTTACTAGTGTTTTGGTGTATGTGGGGGCTTCACTGCCCCCTAGAGTGTGTGTTCACCAGTGTGTGTGTGTTGGGGGGGTGTTTCATTGCCCCCTAGTGTATGTGTTCACTAATGTGTGTGTATATGGATGTTTTACTGCTCCCTAGTGTGTGTGTTCACTAGTGTGTGTGTATGTGGATGTTTCACTGCCCCTAGTGTGTGTGTGGAGGTGTTTTACTGCCCCTATTGTATGTGTTCACTAGTGTGTGTGTGTGTATGTGGGTGTTTCACACTAGTGAACACACACACTAGGGGGCAGCCTAGTGTGTGTGTTCACTAGTGTGTGGGTGTGTGTGGGAGGGAGGTGGGTTCACTGCCCTCTAGTGTGTGTGTGTAGTTGGGTGTTTCAGTGCACCCTAATGTGTGTATGTTCTCTAGTGTGTGTGTGTGTGTGTGTGTTTGTGGGTGTTTCACTGCCGCTTAATGTGTGTGTTCACTAGTGTGTGTGTATGTGGGTGTTTCACTGCCCCCTAGTGTGTGTGTGTTCACTAGTGTGTGTGTGTTTATATGTGGGTGTTTCACTGCCTCCTAGTGTGTGTGTTTACTAGTGTGTGTGTATGTGGGTGTTTCACTGCCCCTTAATGTGTGTGTTTACTAGTGTGTGTGTTTATATGTGGGTGTTTCACTGCCTCCTAGTGTGTGTGTTTACTAGTGTGTGTGTATGTGGGTGTTTCACTGCCCCTTAATGTGTGTGTTCACTAGTGTGTGTGTTAATATGTGGGTGTTTCACTGCCTCCTAGTGTGTATGTTTACTAGTGTGTGTGTATGTGGGTGTTTCACTGCCCCCTAGTGTGTGTGTGTTCACTAGTGTGTGTGTATGTGGTTGTTTTACTGCCCCTAATGTGTGTGTTCACTAGTGTGTGTTTTTTGGCTGTTCTAGATTCAATTTGAAGTGTGTTGTATGTGGTTCTTTATAGAACCTTTTTGAAAAAGTTCTGCTATGGCTGCAGTCTTCGCATGACAACAACAGCAGAACCATTTTGGTGCTATATAGAACTATAGACATTCTCCATCAATCTGAAAAACCATTTAATCATGCACATGGTTCTATATGAAACTCCTGGTTCTAGATTAAACCGAGATATTTTAAGTTTTAAAAGGAATGTCTATGCTTTACGAGAAACATATTGTATATGGTTCATACAGAACCTTTTTAAAAATGGTTCCACATAGTACAAAGAAGGTCTGTGCTTTTGTTTTAATGTCAGGATCGTAACCATGGACATTCTCTATCAGCTTGAAGAACCATTTCTTCATGCAAAGAATCATATAATCATGCTTTTTTCTATATTAAACTCTAAATAACTCTTATTTGAAAACGTATCTGAACACCCCAACAAGTAAAGGGTGAGGGGGCCTATCTTTTATGTCCCATGATGTCCCAATCATGGCCACCATCTTTAAAAAAGCCGCCATATTGGACCAAGGGCATGTTTTTCCAATGGGAAGGCGGTCATGTAGCAGATCAAAGAAGACCAGAATTGTTTCAGACGCCGATTGATGCAATTTGAGATTTGCAATGTCTCTTCAAACGTTATCAACACAGAAAGTTGCAACAACAACCACATTGAACAACATCTCCAATGTGCTGTCCCTGGTGCTGAACTACGCCTTCAGATCTGATAAGGCCTATCTTTTAGGCTATGTCCCAAACATGGCTGCCATGTTGTTCAATGTGGCTGTTGTTGCAAGAGGTATTGCATCAATTGATTTCTGAGACAACTCTGGTCTTCTTTGATCTGCTACATGACCATCTTCTCGTTGGAAAATCTTGCTCTTGATCCAATATGGCGGCTTTCAAGATGGTGGCCATAATCGGACATAGCCTAAAAGATAGCCCCCCTCACCCGTTACTTGCTGGGGTATTCAGATACATCATTTTCCCTTTCACTCCTGAAATAAAAGGGCGTCCTAAGACTTAAGACTTTGGACATACCATGTATATAGCACCTAGAAGAGTTCTGCAATGGTTACAATCTTGACATTAAAACAACAGCAGAAGCCTCTTTCGGTACTATATAGAACCACACACATGCTCCATGAATCTGAGGAACCATTTCACCATGCAAAGATCCACTCATGGTTCTAGATTAAACACAGATATTTAGGCTACACGTTTCTATGTAGAACTTTGTAAGGATGGTCCCATGAAGCACCAAAAAACAGATCCTTGTTTGCCTACAATCTTAACATTGTAACAATAGCAGAACCATTTTTGGTGCTGTATACACTATATATTTTACAGTGCATATACTGTAATTTATATTAACAGCATTGTACTGTAAACTGAATTACAGTATATAACAGTCTAAATAACTGTGTATTGCTGTGAGTGGAGAACTGTGTACTAACCAACAGCCAACTAACAACATCTTATATATATATATATATATATATATATATATATATATATATATATATATATATATATATATATATATATAGTTTATAATTATACTGACAAAACCATATGGCTGCAAATGTTAGGAGACGGAGTTAACGGCTACTGTTTCTTGAGTTTCTTGAGGACCACCGCAACTGCAGTCCAAACGTGTCAGTTGTAAAGGCACCAGCTCGCGTCTCCTCGTCTAAGCCCGATAGGCTGGCCCCGCCCACTAAATATATTATGTCACTTAAATCGTAGGAGCAGTTTGGATAGTTAAAAAAAAGGGTTATCATTAAAAATAAACATTAGTCTGTAATCACTAGTACGAGTTTGATGGATAGTGAAAATACAGAAAATACTGTATTAGCTGATAAATTACAGTAATTTTCTGTTATTGGGCAATTAATTGCATTACTGTTCATTTATATACGCTGTGTAATTATTCAACTGTATTATACAATTATTATAAAAAACAGTAAGATACTGTTATATATCTACAGTAAATTTACAGCAATTCGTTACAGTGTAGAACAACAATACAATACATTCTCCATGCAAAGACCCATTCAGAAATGTGAATGGTCCCATATAGAAGAACCCTTGAAGAACCCTCTTTAGTATGATACTAATTCCTGCTGGCACTCCTGTGGGACTCTAGTAGCTTGTTTGTGCTAAACTTACAGCAATTTGCACGAATGTGGGTGGTTGTTCTAGATTAAACACAAAAATCTGAAGCTCCGAAAGAAAACTTCATGTAGTGTTTGAAGTATTCAGTGGCCTTCAGAGTAAATCTGGAGCCCAGTCCTCCAAGCTAACTGGATCGTTGACTTTAGGGAAGGTTTTGGCCGCCTAAGACCAGCAGAGCTGCCAGAAGTAACTTAATACTGCTGGATTTTCTGCTCACGTCTTTGACCATTAAACTCCCTCCAATAACGGCGTGCCAGACACTCGGCAGCGAGCTTCTCCGCTGGGTTTATGGCGGTGGCTCACATTCATCAACTTCGTTCTGACTGGGAGACTCCTTCACTCACAATACGGCCATTAAAGGCTCTTTGTTCAGTTTTTCTGTATCGGCCATCCGTCATCGGAGCGTATACATTCACTTAATGGAGCACATGGATACACATGTACGCTCATATATACACATGGTTTACACATGCTCTGAGCGGAGGAGGAACTCTAACTGTTTCTGACTAATGATCACCTTCTATCACCTCACCGTCACCTCTGATCTCCCAAACACTACAGCACTGAAACATAACATAACAAATTAAATACTGTATCTATTTCATATCTCACAGACTCTACCTCTTTTGAAGATCCATCTCTATGCTGAATGGGTGAAGCTAAACTGCTGTAGACTGAATGTGTGGAGCTAAACTGCTGTAGGCTGAATGGGTGAAGCTAAACTGCTGTAGGCTGAATGGGTGGAGCTAAACTGTTGTAGGCTGAATGGGTGAAGCTAAACTGCTGTAGGCTGAATGGGTGAAGCTAAACTGCTGTAGGCTGAATGGGTGGAGCTAAACTGTTGTAGGCTGAATGGGTGAAGCTAAACTGCTGTAGGCTGAATGGGTGAAGCTAAACTGCTGTAGGCTGAATGGGTGAAGCTAAACTGCTGTAGGCTGAATGGGTGGAGCTAAACTGTTGTAGGCTGAATGGGTGAAGCTAAACTGCTGTAGGCTGAATGGGTGAAGCTAAACTGCTGTAGGCTGAATGGGTGAAGCTAAACTGCTGTAGACTGAATGGGTGGAGCTAGACTGCTGTAGGCTGAATGGGTGAAGCTAAACTGCTGTAGGCTGAATGGGTGAAGCTAAACTGCTGTAGGCTGAATGGGTGGAGCTAAACTGTTGTAGGCTGAATGGGTGAAGCTAAACTGCTGTAGGCTGAATGGGTGAAGCTAAACTGCTGTAGGCTGAATGGGTGAAGCTAAACTGCTGTAGGCTGAATGGGTGGAGCTAAACTGTTGTAGGCTGAATGAGTGGATCTAAACTGTTGTAGACTGAATGGGTGGAGCTAAACTGCTGTAGACTGAATGAGTGGATCTAAACTGTTGTAGGCTGAATGGGTGGAGCTAAACTGCTGTAGACTGAATGGATGGAACTACACCTCTGTGGGCTGGTGGGTGGAGCTAAACTGCTGGGGACTGAGTGGACGGAGCTAAACTGCTGTGGACTGAATGGGTGGAGCTAAACTGCTGGGGACTGAGTGGACGGAGCTAAACTGCTGTAGGCTGAATGGGTGGAGCTAAACTGCTGTAAGCTGAAAGGATGGAGCTAATCTGCTGTAGGCTGAATGGGTGGAGCCAAACTGCTGTACATTGAATGGGTAGGGCTAAACTGCTGTACACTGAATGGGTGGAGCTAATCTGCTGTGCGCTAAATGGGTGGAGTTCAACTGCAGTAGGCTGAATGGGTGAAGCTAAACTGCTGTAGGCTGAATGGGTGAAGCTAAACTGCTGTAGGCTGAATGGGTGAAGCTAAACTTCTGTAGGCTGAATGGGTGAAGCTAAACTGCTGTAGGCTGAATGGGTGGAGCTAAACTGTTGTAGGCTGAATGAGTGGAGCTAAACTACTGTAGACTGAATGAGTGGATCTAAACTGTTGTAGACTGAATGGGTGGAGCTAAACTGCTGTAGACTGAATGAGTGGATCTAAACTGTTGTAGACTGAATGGGTGGAGCTAAACTGCTGTAGGCTGAATGAGTGGAGCTAAACTGCTGTAGGCTGAATGAGTGGATCTAAACTGTTGTAGGCTGAATGAGTGGAGCTAGACTGTTGTAGGCTGAATGGGTGGAGCTAAACTGCTGTAGACTGAATGGATGGAACTACACCTCTGTGGGCTGGTGGGTGGAGCTAAACTGCTGGGGACTGAGTGGACGGAGCTAAACTGCTGTGGACTGAATGGGTGGAGCTAAACTGCTGGGGACTGAGTGGACGGAGCTAAACTGCTGTAGGCTGAATGGGTGGAGCTAAACTGCTGTAAGCTGAAAGGATGGAGCTAATCTGCTGTAGGCTGAATGGGTGGAGCCAAACTGCTGTACATTGAATGGGTAGGGCTAAACTGCTGTACACTGAATGGGTGGAGCTAATCTGCTGTGCGCTAAATGGGTGGAGTTCAACTGCAGTAGGCTGAATGGGTGAAGCTAAACTGCTGTAGGCTGAATGGGTGGGGTTAAACTGGGGCTAAGCAGCTGTAGGCTAAATGGGTGGAGCTAAACAGCTGTAGGCTGAATGGGTGGGGCTAAACTGCTGTAGGCTAAATGGGTGGAGCTAAACTGCAATAGGCTGAATGGGTGGAGCTATACCTAGGTGGGCTGGTGGGTGGAGCCAAACTGCTGTGGACTAAATGGGTGGAGCTCAACTGCTGGGGACTGAGTGGACAGAGCTAAACTGCTGTAGGCTGAATGGGTAGAGCTAAACTGCTGTAGGCTGAATGGGTGGAGCTACACCTCTGTGGGCTGAATGGGTAGAGCTAAACTGCTATAGGCTGAATGGCTGGAGCTAAACTGCTGTAGGCTGAATGGGTGGAGCTACACCTCTGTGGGCTGAATGGGTGGAGCTAAACTGCTATAGGCTGAATGGCTGGAGCTAAACTGCTATAGGCTGAATGGCTGGAGCTAAACTGCTATAGGCTGAATGGCTGGAGCTACACCTCTGTGGGCTGGTGGGTGGAGATTAACTGCTATATGCAGAACAGGTGGGGCTGAACTGCTGTATACTGAATGGTCAGGGCTCCAGGCTAAATGTGTGCTCACATGCTCATGTTCGATGGCTATGACATCACAGCCAGTGTACTTTCAAGATGCAGTTTGTTTTCCCTGCATGGCTGCAGCGGTACTTTAACCATGTTTACATGCGACAGTAAACTCTTTCAAAACAATTCTCTATTATGCGGCGCCTTTAATCTGTCTTTCCCAATAACTTCCACGCTGCTCATGAATCACAGGCAGAACTGCGGGCTCCCCAGAGCCGCTCCTCAGCGCTCAGTCTCCTCTTCCCCGCTATTGTTCCAGGCGCACACCTCCGGAGAGGCTCCAGCTCTGTAACTGAAAGCAGGCCCCGCTGGCGACCCACTCTGTGCCCGGGCCCAGTCCTCCGTCATGCCGCAGGAGGGAATGATTACGGCTGTGATTGTGAAATCATAGGGGTCTCTGGGAACCTCTCTGTCAGACGGAGCCGAGCTTTTGCTCTTAGTGTGCGTCCAGATGTTCCATGTGGAACTGCTACAGCGGTCTGTGAGCTTGCTCTCCCACCGTGGACATCGGTCATGTTCAGCTCGCCGCACTGATTGCTCTGCTGGCCGCTTCCAGAGTAGCTCTGTTCAGCATGTTTCAGCGTTTTACCTGCTCCAAAACACCTGATCACACTAATGACCTCATTACCAACGTCGTCCTGAGCGCAGGTGCTCATCGTAGCACACGTTCACACTTGGCAGGTGTGCTTCCATCGAAACGAACTGTGGTGAGATCTCTCTGTTAGTGCAGCTGGATAGAACACGAGAGATGGCTGCCAATGGAGGCCTGGAGCGCTAAGGTGTGGTGTGATTCATTTCAAATGGGAATGCAATACAGAAGACAAGAGAAGAGAACAGTTAAGATGAGACAAGATGAGACAAGATGAAAAGAGATGAGACAAAACAAAGATGTGTGTGATTTATTAAAATGTGAATGCAATACAGAAGAGATGAGAGGAGAAAAGTTGAGATGAGATGAGACAAAATGAGACAAGATGAGATGAGATGAGACGAGGCGAAGATGTGGTGTGATGCATTTAAAATGTGAATGCAATACAGAAGAGAGAAGAAAAGAGAGGAGAAAAGTTGAGATGAAACAAGATGAGACAAGACAAAACAAGATGAACCAAGAGAAAAGAAAAGTTGAAATGAGATGAGACAGAATGAGAAAATATGAGATGACATAAAACAAGATGCAATAAGATGATAAGAAGAGAGTTCCAGGAGAGGTGAGTTGAACAGAGGAGAAGAAGACAAAACAAGAGAAGAAAAGAGAGGAGAACAGAAAAGTTGAGATGAGATGAGATGAGATGAGATGAGATGAGACAAGATGAAACGAGATGAGATGAAGATGTGGTGTGATGCATTTAAAAGTTGAAATGAGATGAGACAAGATAAAACAAGATGAGACGAGACAGAGATGTGTGTGATGCATTTAAAAGGTGAATGCAATACAGAAGAGAGAAGAAAAGTTGAGATGAGACGAGGCAAAGATGTGGTGTGATTTATTAAAATGTGAATGCAATACAGAAGAGAGGAGAAAAGAAAAGTTGAGATGAAACAAGATGAGACAAGACAAAACAAGATGAAACAAGAGAAAAGTTGAGATGAGATGAGACAGAACGAGAAAATATGAGATGACATAAAACAAGATGCAATAAGATGAAAAGAAGAGAGTTCCAGGAGAGATGAGTTGAACAGAGGAGAAGAAGACAAAACAAGAGAAGAAAAGAGAGGAGAACAGAAAAGTTGAGATGAGATGAGACAAGATGAAACGAGATCAGATGAAGATGTGGTGTGATGCATTTAAAAGTTGAAATTAAATGAGACAAGATAAGACAAGATGAAACGAGATGAGACGAGACAAAGATGTGTGTGATGCATTTAAAAGGTGAATGCAATACAGAAGAGAGGAGAAAAGTTGAGATGAGACAAGATGAAACGAGATGAGATGAGATGAGGCGAAGATATGGTGTGATTTATTAAAATGTGAATGCAATACAGGAGAGGAGAAGAGAAAAGTTGAGATGAAACAAAATGAGACAAGACAAAACAAGATGAAACAAGAGGAAAGAAAAGTTGAGATGAGATGAGACAGAACAAGAAAATATGAGATGACATAAAACAAGATGCAATAAGATTATAAGAAGAGAGTTCCAGGAGAGAAACCTGAACAGAGGAGGAGAAGACAAAAGAAAAGAGAGGACAAGAGAAAAGTTGAGATGAAATGAGACAAGATGAAACAAGATGAGATGAGATGAGATGAGATGAAGATGTGGTGTGATGCATTTAAAATGTGAATGCAATACAGAAGAGAGGAGAAAAGAGAGAAGAGAAAATCTGAGATGAAACAAAATGCGACAAGATGAAACAAGTTAAAAGAGAAGTTGAGATGAGATGAGACAGAACGAGAAAATATGAGATGACATTAAAAAACAAGATGCAATGAGATGATAAGAAGAGAGTTCCAGAAGAGATAAGCTGAACAGAGGAGAAGACAAAAGAAGAGAAGAAAAGAGAGGACAAGAGAAAAGTTGAGATGAGATGAGATGAGATGAGATGAAAATGTGGTGTGATGCATTTAAAAGGGGAATGCAATACAGAAGAGAGGAGAAAAGAGAGGACAAGAGAAAAGTTGAGATGACACAAGATGAGACAAGACAAAACAAGATGAAACAAGAGAAAAGAAA
This sequence comes from Megaleporinus macrocephalus, assembly GCA_021613375.1. Taxonomy (NCBI): domain Eukaryota; kingdom Metazoa; phylum Chordata; class Actinopteri; order Characiformes; family Anostomidae; genus Megaleporinus; species Megaleporinus macrocephalus. The sequence goes on from CM038705.1 coordinate 5,773,601, forward strand.
AGTTAAGATGAGATGACAAGATGAGACAAGCTGAGATGTGGAGAGACAAGCTGAGACTAGGCAAGACAAAATGAGATGAGAGTAGACAAGCTGAGACAAGGCAAGGCAAGATGAGACGAGATGAGAGGAGACAAGCCGAGACAAATGAGATGAGGCGAGATAGGACAAGATGACATAAGACGAGATGGCATTAGACATGATGCAATGTGACGATAAGAACAGATGATAAGAAGAGAGTGACAGGAGAGATAAGCTGAACAGAGGAAGAGAAGACAAAACAAGAGAAGAAAATAGAGGAGAAGAGAAAAGATGAGATGAGACACGACAAAACAAGATGAAACCAGAAGAGACCAAGATGTGTTGTGATGCACTTAAAATGTGAATGCAATACAGAAGAGATAAGAAAAGTTGAAATGAGATAAGACAGAACGAGACAATACAAGATGAGTGGAGACAAGATGAGATGATGTGACATGAGATGAGACAAAGTGAGGCGAAACAATTTGAGATAAGGTGAGACAAGATAAGACGAGCCAAGATGTGAGAAGACAAGCCAGGAGGAGGCAAGACTAGATGAGACGAGATGAGAGGAGACAAGCCAAGACAAATGAGATGAGGCGAGATGGGATAAGATGACATAAGATGAGATGCAATGAGATGATCAAACAGATGATAAGAAGAGTGTAAACAGAAGAGGAGAAGAGAAGATAGTATAAGAGCAGAGAGGAGAGAAGAAGACACAAAACAAAAAGAGTTGACAGGGAGGGAAAACAGGGACAAGCCGGTAAGGAGAGAAGAGAAGAGAAGAGAAGAGAAGAGAAGAGAAGAGAAGAGAAGGATAGAAGAGATGTAAGAAGGCAGGAGAAGAGAAGAGAAGGAAGAGAAAGGATGTAATAAGTGGAGAAGATAAAAGAGAAGAGAAGAGAAGGGAGAAGAAAAGAAATTGTGTAAGGAGAGGAGAAGATAAAAGAGAAGAGAAGAGAAGAGAAGAGAAGAGAAGAGAAGAGAGAAGAAGAGAAAAGATGTAAGGAGTGGAGAAGATAAAAGAGAAGAGAAGAGAAGAGAAGAGAAGAGAGAAGAAGAGAAAAGATGTAAGGAGTGGAGAAGATAAAAGAAGAGAAGAGGTTGTCCCTCACTGAGCTGCTGTACTACTGTTTGAAGGTTTTCTGCTCGGCCAGCTGGACTGGGCGTTTACAGTAGAAGAGATTTAAGGAGGCAGGAGAAGAGAAGAGAAGAGAAGAGAAGGGAGAAAAAGAGAAAATATGTAAGGAGAGGAGAAGATAAAAGAGAAGAGAAGAGAAGAGAGAAGAGAAGAGAAAAGATGTAAGGAGAGGAGAAGATAAAAGAGAAGAGAAGAGGTTGTTCCTCACTGAGCTGCTGTACTACTGTTTGAAGGTTTTCTGCTCGGCCAGCTGGACTGGGCGTTTACAGTAGAAGAGATTTAAGGAGGCAGGAGGAGAGAAGAGAAGACAAAAGAAGAGAAGAAAAAAGATGTAAGGAGTGGAGAAGATAAAAGAGAAGAGAAGAGAAGAGAAGAGAAAAGATGTAAGGAGTGGAGAAGATAAAAGAAGAGAAGAGGTTGTTGCTCACTGAGCTGCTGTACTACTGTTTGAAGGTTTTCTGCTCGGCCAGCTGGACTGGGCGTTTACAGTAGAAGAGATTTGGACAGCAGGCTGAGCTGTAGGTTCTGGATCGCTGTGAGCTGTAGAGGAATGTTTACCTGCAGGTACTCACTCATAGAGCAGAATATCAGCATGTTGGAGCTCTGAAGGTGAAGCTTAGCAGTAACGTTTGCAGAGTAATCAGGAACACACACTAAAAACACTGTCCTTCAGGCTCCTGCGCTCCAGCTTTGCTGACCTTAGTGAGAATGGAGGGATAACAGTGTCCAAACCTGATCTGAAACTTTCCTCCATCATCATCATGAAGCTGATAACCTGGTGGCTGGCCAGCAGAGGGCCCTGCGAGCCTGACTGACAATGAGATGATTCTCTTCTTATTTACAGAGATTCGTTTTTTTAGATGATCTGTAATTTTACAGAGAACTCTATGTTAATAATGTGGGGGGCATATATTTCTAAACAGATACCACCAAGAAATATATATTAATGTATTAATTTGTGGCCACAAGAAACTTAGTTCATGACCCCAGCCTTAATGCATTATTTTGAGACCCCAAAATATTAACCTGAGCCAGAAAAATATGTTAATTTGCAGCCACTATGTAATAATTCTAAGCCTCTATGAATGTATTTACTTGTGGCCTCAAAGTGGCATCAGTTTTTATTAATATCCTCAGTATATTATATTCAGTCTCAATATATTAACTTGTGACCTCACAATAGCAACTCTTGGTCTCAATATATTAACTTGTGACCTTGATATGTTCATTTGAGGCCTCAATAGATGAACTCCTGTTCTCCGTATAATTACTTACGGCCTCAATTCATTACTCTGAGGTCTCAAAATATTAATTCGCAACCTCAGTATATTCATCTGAGGCCTTAAAATAGTAATTCTTGGTCTCAGTATATCAACTTGTGGCCCGAATGTATTCATTTGAGGCTTCAATATATTAATCGAGACGAGCCCAGACGAGACAAGACTAGACAAATCGAGACAAATTGGGATGAGACACATGAAGAGACACAATGAGATGAGACGAGACAAGGCGAAATGAGAAGAGATTCATATATCAATTTGAGGCCTCAATATATTAATCGAGACGAGTCAAGACGAGAGCAGACAAATCAAGACAAGACAAGATGAGATGAGATGAGTTGAGACGAGGCGAAATGAAAAGAGATGAGACAAGTCAACAAGATTAACTTGTGGCCTTAATATCAGGGCAAGACAAGACAAGACTAGACAAGATGAGATGATGAGAGGAGATGATAAGAAGGGAGAAGAGAAGAAAAGACAAAGACAAAAAGAAGACAATATAAGAGCAGAGTGGAGAAAAGACGAGACAAGACAAGAAATGTTGAGAAGACAAAAGGGGGACAGATGAGAACCTTTAATTTCCACCACTGTGGCCTGTGGTTGGTTTGCTTGCTGTGGCTCAATATTACTGGGAGTTGGGCCGTGAGTTCATTCAGGCCTCTGAAACATGTATATGTGTGAAACGAGCCCCTGAATTAAAAGAAGCATATCAGTAAAGCACCACAGCGCCACCCTCTGGCTCAGAACTTCTCAGCCACTCAATGTAAGGCTGAGCTGCAGGGTTCAACCAGCATTCAATCACTGTACATATCATTCATATACACTATAAGTGAACCTCTCTGGCCATGACCAGGCCGAGCGCAGAGGCATGGTCCTGTTTACACTGCAGGGGAAAGAAAAACATACACGCCGCTGGTCTCTGTGAGGCGCTACTGTGTTGAAACTCAGTTAAATCATGCAGAGGAAACAGAAACACTGCAACTGCTGGAATGCTCTAACACATATTAGGGTTACACTGAGGTCATATGAGCTCTGGATTTAGACCTGCCTGATAAAACACTGTGGACGTGTCTCAAACCCTAGTGAGTGTCTAAGTAGGCTGTCTAGGTAGGCAGCTTTGTAAGTATCAGTGTTCTCTCCTCATCTCTCCTCATAAACAGATTACTGAGACGCTCTAGTTAGAGAGAGACTGCGTCACGGCTTGTTCCCGCCCACTGCAGCACGCCACCGGGGGTTTAGCTGGTTGCTAAGCTACCAGCCAGCATCCAAAACAATAGGCTGATGCTAATGTCTCAAGTATAAAAGTGTAAATGGTGAAGGACTCGTTACAGAGTTGATAATGAAATACTGTTTCGTGTGATTATATGACCAGAAACACATTAAAACTCCAGAGAGAATCAAAATAACTCACATTTTAAAACCACTTCACTGCTCCTAGATTAGAGTTGAGCCTTATCTTCCTTAAAATCAGGTCTAAATAAGGTTCCTCAGTAGCAGCATGTTTAAGGTATGTAAGAATTGGGACAGTCTACATGTCGGGAGCGCATACTATGACGTAAAATGCTGCCTATGTAGGAGCTCACTAGGTTTTGAGACACACCCCGTGTTTACCTTAATCGAACCACAATAGAAAGGCACCCAACCCTGAGCCATTGGCCCTCACTACATGGTGACTGACCCTCAAACCCAAAACCACCCAAGCCTGCCACAACAAAACACACAGCCCAACGAAGACTAGTCTCATTGAATAGGGACTGTGCACCTCCTGTGAGTCTTCTTGTGTGGCTCTTCTAAACAGCCGCACCTAGGAAGGAGTGCATCGTGGGGCAAGTCCCTTTGCTTCATGAAGGAATTGCCCTTTTGTTTACTCAACTGCAACTCTCTTATTACCCTCCAAGGCATCTTATCTGGGTCTTTTTCCACCCCTGCACTCCTCACTGCGTGACTATAGAAGCTTAGGCCACATTGAAAGGGATTCTTAGGGTGCAGCCGGAGGTTTTCAGGTTTGCATTTAGAAACCAAGAGTGATTCCTCCTCAACTTCTATCTGGAATGTGGGATAAGCCTGCCTGCCAGACCATGGTAGCCAAGCTTGGTAGCCAAAACACTTATCCATTCTCTCTTTTCCTCAACCTGTCCAGAAGCAGCTTTCTGATGGACAATACCAGGGGCATGTACCCAAACCGCTGGGCAAGTTTGTCAAATTGCTTTCCCAGCAAATCCAAGAAGAGTTGAATCGCAGCATGTCTCACCATCCAGCCTCAATACTGAGGAACCACGTGAAGCCGATTATGTGCTTCTACGAGACTGGACAAATCGAGACGAGACAAGACAAGACAAATCAAGAGTAGACAAATCAAGATGAGATGAGACAAGATGAGACGAGTTGAGTTGAGTTGAGTTGAGACGTAGCAAAATGAAACAAGATGAGACGAGTCAACCATATTAACTTGTGGCCTTAACATGTCAAGACGGGAAGAGACAAGACAAGAGTGGACAAATTGAGACGAGACAAGTCAAGACTAGACAAATCAAAATGAGATGAGACAAGATGAGACGAGTTGAGTTGAGTTAACACAAGGCAAAATGAAACAAGATGAGACAAGTCAACAATATTAACTTGTGGCCTTAATATATCAAGACGGGAAGAGACAAGACAAGACAAATTGAGACAAACAAGACAAGACAAATTGAGACTAGACAAATTGAGATGAGATGAGACAAGATGAGACAAGTTGAGTTGAGTTGAGTTGAGTTGAGACAAGACAAAATGAAACAAGATGAGACGAGTCAACCATATAAACTTGTGGCCTTAATATGTCAAGACGGGAAGAGACAAGACAAGACTGGACAAATTGAGATGAGACAAGACGAATTGAGACTAGACAAATTGAGATGAGATGAGATGAGATGAGATGAGATGAGATGAGATGAGATGAGGCAAAATTAAAAGAGATATGACAAGTCAATTATTTTAACTTGTGGCCTTAATATATCAAGACGGGAAGAGACAAGACGAGACTGGACAAATTGAGATGAGACAAGGCGAGATCTCTGCAATACTCTGTTTTGCTATGCCCCAGCTGGATGCCAGACACTTTGAGCTAACAAGAATACATGGGGCAACAACAACCAGTCTCCTACAAGGGTGTGTAATCTGGGATACCCCTTCCAAACTTGTGAGTACCCCCTTAAAATCTGGTGAATGGACCAGCATTGTCAAGATAATGATGCGTTGGTCTTTGGGACTCCGACAAGTCCTTGTTTCATTAGCCATAGGAAGTGCTGCCATTCCAGAGACCCAAGGCCATTACTGTGAACTGCCAGAGTCCGGCACTCCAGTTAGAGTGCTACCTGGCATTAGACTCTCCACAAGTCCAGCAAACTGGACCACACAGAGCTGGCAAGCTGGTCCCAGCTTAGTCCACCAACTTCCATCCTTTCTTTTGGATAGGACCACCAGCACCACCCAAAGGCAACTTGACAGTTCTGTATTTCTTTTATCTCCAGTGGCCTCCTTCTTTTCTAATGGAAGCCAGTGAGGGTGGATCCGAATTGGAATAGTGTCTCAGGTGTTAATGCTAATGTTCTCCATGTACAACCTTGGTAGCTGCAAAGATGTTACTGGAACAGCTCAAACGCTCCCACAGCTGCTGCTTCTGCCTTTCAGCTAAACCCGACCCATGATTTGCAGAAAGCTTCTACTTTACAACACGTCCCGCCCCCAGATTTCCAGCCAAAAGCCCTAATACTGTGTGTTCAGCTCCTCTAGTGCCAAAGGCTTTCCTCACGGGAGACTAAGCCCTCACTGCCAGGAAGCCTTGACCCTCCGCCTCAACTCCGTCACTGAATTCTGTGCTCCAACCTTCTCGCCTCCATTCCAGACTCAGCATTGTCCAAAGTCCAAACCAACAATACAGACCTCCCGTATGGGTGCAAGCCAGAATGTGTGCACTGGGTTCAGAACTTCCCATATGACTGGGAGCCGCCTTCTTCCTCTCGCTCTAGGGTCTTCTTCCATGTTGCACTGTGTTATTCGCTTTGAAGCCCACCACCTCGGCTTCAGTACTGGAGGCTTGGAGGTGAGCCAGAGATGTTGCCTCAGTTCCTTCAGCATCAGTGCACATAGGAACTGCTCCAAAAGTGATTCTTCTTGAACCATAGCCTGCAAGACCAGAAGCAGAAGCCTGATTGACAGTACCACCAGTATCTGCCCAAACCACCAAGCAAGGTGGTCATATTGCTCCCCCAGCTAGTCCAAGAGCAGTGACATCTGTCATCTTCCAGCCACTCTGTTGGGGGACCATGTGAAGCTGGATAAGCGCTGGCTCTGCTCTGCTGCGCCCCAGCTGGATGCCTGATACTATAAGCTAACAAGAATGCATGGAACAATAACCAGTTCCCTACGAGGGTGTGCTCCTCCTGTGAGTGTTGATTGGCTGTTCTGACCAAGTTGCCACAGTATTCTCTCTTCAAACATATAGAATATGTTTTTCACTGAATGATTCCTTTAAAATGTATTTTTCCTTAAAAAACTGTACAGAGCAGGACTTTCTATATGCCATCTTATTAACGATTCATTAATGGGTGGAGCTAAACTGCTGTAGGCTGAATGGGTGGAGCTAAACTGCTGTAGGCTGAATGGGTGGAGCCAAACTGCTGTAGATTGAATGGCTGGGGCTAAACTGCTGTAGGCTAAATAGGTGGAGCTAAACTGCTGTAGGCTGAATGGGTGGAGCTACACTGCTGTAGACTGAATGGGTGGAGCTAAACTGCTGTAGGCTGAATGGATAGGGCTAAACTGCTGTAGACTGAATGGGTAGAGCCAAACTGCTGTAGACTGAATGGGTAGAGCCAAACTGCTGTAGACTGAATGAGTGGAGCTAAACTGCTGTAGGCTGAATGGGTGGAGCTAAACTGCTGTAGGCTGAATGGGTGGAGCTAAACTGCTGTAGGCTAAATGGATTGGACCAAATTGCTGTAAGCTGAATGGGTGTGGCTAAACTGCTGTAGGCTGAATGAGTTGAGCTAAACTGCTGTAGACTAAATGGGAGGAGCTTAACAGCTGTAGGCTGAATGGGTGGAGCTAAACTGCTGTAGACTAAATGGGAGGAGCTTAACAACTGTAGGCTGAATGGGTGGAGCTAAACTGCTGTAGGCTGAATAGGTGGGGCTATACTGCTGTAGACTGAATGGGTGGAGCTAAACTGTTGTAGGCTGAATGGGTAGAGCCAAACTGCTGTAGGCTAAATAGGTGGAGCTAAACTGCTGTAGGCTGAATGGGTGGAGCTAGACTGCTGTAGACTGAATGGGTGGGGCTAAACTGCTGTAGACTGAATGGGTGGGGCTATACTGCTGTAGACTGAATGGGTGGAGCTAAACTGTTGTAGGCTGAATGGGTAGAGCCAAACTGCTGTAGGCTAAATAGGTGGAGCTAAACTGCTGTAGGCTGAATGGGTGGAGCTACACTGCTGTAGACTGAATGGGTGGAGCTAAACTGCTATAGACTGAATGAGTGGAGCTAAACTGCTGTAGGCTGAATGGGTGGAGCTAATCTACTGTAGGATAAATGGGAGAAGCTTAACTGCTGTAGTCTAAATGGGTGGGGCTAAACTACTGTAGGCTGAATGGGTGGGGCCAAACTATACATACATTCAAACCTAGACTTTGACCACCACTCCAGAGAATGCAGCCCCACTTCTCCACAGCTTTGGGTCTTTATAACCCCGTAGCCCACGCTTGGGCCTGATGACCTGATGAGGCTCATGCACAGCTGCTCCTCAACATCCTATTCTATTGGTCAGGCCTTTCCATGGACATCATACAAACTGGGTCAGCAAGCACTGGGCGTCCTTAAAGTGGCTGATCTCACCCACTAGAAGTATCGTCCACATACTTTTGGACATCTTGCGTGGACAAGCTCAATGCATGCCAAAACAAATTTTTTCCCCCCTCACAGTTTAATCAACTGCTGCTGGAAAAAGGCCCCATCTGGCAACCCTGGCGGAGGGCTCTGTCCCTGTACGACCCCCTCGGCTCTCGGCGCTAAATCACACCGTCCCCGCCGCTAATCCACAGCATTGTGCTCTCTTTATGTAACCGAATGGCGCTGCTCTTTATTTCAGCAGAGTTCATTAAATCCGTACTTATTTATTTGTGCACTTGGAAGGCTATTAGCGCGGCCAAGATCATTAGTGCTGCTACGAGCTCATTTGCATATTAAAGGAAAAATAATGGCTTGTCTCGTTAGAGCCGGGAAAAGCTTATTTTGGGACTTTGTGCCGTCTTTCGGCTGTAATTGACACAGATGCATTTCTGGCATTGGACGGTGAAATAGCAGTTGCAGGGATGAGGTTCTACGGTGGGCGAGTGGGCTACGGTCACATAAGGCAATCCTCAACAGTGGGATTCACATCCAATGTGATTGTGTTTGCAGGTGCATGCATCGTGCATAGCGACCACTAGATGGAGCCAAAACCTACAAATGATTCAGGGCTGTGATTCAGTCTGATCTGGCCTCCAGTACCTCCAGTATCCAACCCACATCAGTTTCTGTACCTATTAAACAGACAGGGTTGCCAATTCTTCAAAACATCCTCACAATTAATTGATTAACGAGACTACCCGATTGGAGATCCTTTTCTTTTGGACACGTTCTAGATAGTAAATATACGTCTGTATATGTGTTGTAGACATGGTGACTTCTGGTTCCATTCACTTTCACCTCAAACCCACTCGGACCTACACTGTGACTGTATCATGGCCAATCAAATCATACTCTCTTTGCCAAGCTCCGCCTTCTTTTCTCAGCCTTCCAGTCACTGCACAGCAGTCCTTGCTATCCATCAAGCCTCCAGTAACTCCAACACTACTTAAGGTGGAACAGAACTGGCTTCCTATATTCGTCAGCGTCTTATCTGAATTCTTCCTTCCACCTTAAACACTGCAGCAGTTGCTGGTGTCCCGATGGGACTCCAGCACTACTTAAGGTGGAACAGAACTGGCTTCCTAAATTCGTCAGCGTCTTATCTGAATTCTCCCTTCCACCTTAAACAGTTCACCAGTTACAGGAGTCCCAATGTAACTCTGTCACTTCTTAAGGTGGAAGAGGATTGGCTTCCTAAATTCTCCAACGTGTAGCTAAATTCTCCCTTCCACCTTAAACAGTGCAGCAATTACTGGTGGCCCAATGTAACTCTAGCACTACTTAAGGTGGAACGCTACTTAAGGTAGAAAGGTGACCATAAATTTTGGCAGCAAACTCTTTCTAAACTTGGAAATGCACAAGTAAGGCTTCATAAATTCGTTAGGGTCTTATCTGAATTCTCCCTTCCACCTTAAATAGTGCAGAGCTTACCGGTGTTCCAATGTAACTCTGGGACAACTTAAGGTGGAAGAGGACTGGCTTCCTAAATTGGCCACCATCTTATCTAAATTCTCCAGTCCACCTTAAACAGTGCAGCAGTTACTGGTATCCCAGTATAACTCCAGGACAACTTAAGGTGGAAGAGGACTGTTTTCCTAAATTTGCCAGCATCTTATCTGAATTCTCTCCTCCACCTTAAATATTGCAGCAATTACTAGTGCTCCAATTTAACTCTAGCACTACTTAAGGTGGGACTGTCTTCCTAAATTGGCCAGCACCTTACCTGAATTCTCCCTTCCACCTTAAATAGTACAGCAGCCCAATGTAACTCTAGCACTAATTAAGGTAGAACAGGACTGGCTTCCTAATTTCTCCAGCGTCATAGCTAAATTCTCCCTTCCACCTTAAACAGTGCAGCAGTTACTGCTGTCCCGATGGGACTTCAGCACTACTTAAGGTGGAACAGAACTGGCTTCCTAAATTCGTTTGTATGTTATCTGAATTCTTCCTTCCACCTTAAATAGTGCAGAGATTACAGGGGCTCCAATTCGACTCCAGCACAACGTAAGGTGCAACTGGCCCCTCAATTCACCAACGTCTTATCTGAATTCTCCATTCCACCTTAAACAGTTCACCAGTTACCGGTGCTCCAGTGCAACTCCAGCACTACTTAAGGTGGGACTGACTCCCTATTTAGCCAGTATCTTATCTGAATTCTTCCTTCCACCTTAAACAGTGCAGCAGTTACTGGTGTCCCGATGAGACTCCAGCACTACTTAAGGTGGAACAGGACTGGCCTCCTAAATTCTCCAGCGTCTTATCTAAACTCTTCCTTCCACCTTAAATATTGCAGTAATTACTGGTGGCCCAGTGTAACTCCAGCATTAGTTAAGGTGGAAGAACACTGGCCCCCTCTTTCGCCAACTTCTTATCTGAATTCTCCAGTCCACCTCAAACAGTGCAGCAGATACCGGTGGTCCAAGGTAAGTCTGGCACTTCTTAAGGTGGAACAGGACTGCCTTCCTAAATTGGCCAGCATCTTATCTGAATTCTCCAGTCCACCTTAAACAGTGCAGCAGTTACAGGTGCTTCAATGAAACTCCAGCTCTAGTTAAGGTGGAACGGGAAGTTTGATTGAGTTTCATAGTAAGTCCAAACATTTAATGCCCTGGTTCTGAGTTAAGCTAGACCCCATACGTCCGATACCCATCTGTAGGGCCGGGACCACCAAGCAGGTCACAGGACCCTTGCAGACGTGAACATATGTTTGAGTAAAGGGTTGTGACATAGAGCTGCCTAGCCAGAACCTTGTTAAACTCGGATTTAGTCAGTGATGTATCTAGAACCTCTGGATAGGCTACAGTGAAACTGATCCAGCTCCTGAAGTCCCAACCAATGGGAGAGCTCGTTTGGCGGTATCCACCCAGATTCCAGAGAGGGGACAATCCTGATTGGTCAGTTTGGTCCTGGAGGTTTAACCCTTTAGTTTCCAGCCAGAAGGTAACAGTGGAATAGAGTTTAACTGACAGAGTTTAAATACTCCTAACGTGGTGATTCCATTAAAACTGTGTTCAGTGAACGAACTCTCACGAACTCAGAGACGAGAGACGCTTCAGTCACAGCGTTAAAACTCGCTCAACACCCAAAAGCACACAGACCCTCTGAGAATAGCCCAGTGTGTGCCCCCACCCCCACAGAGTAAACCCCCGAACCCCTCACACTGCCTGCAGTTAAAGAGCCCGTATACTGGAGGAGAGACACAGTATGTATGTTCTGTCCTCTCAAAAACCCATACGCTCCACACACGCCGCTGAACTGAACACCTGTGATGTCACAAAAGACAACATAGCCACAAATGTAGCCTACAGTGGTTTAGCCCCGCCCATTCCCTCTGAAATCACTAGGAGTGTTTTAGTGGGCCACAACACAGAGCCGCTGTCTGTCTGTCTGTCTGTCTCTGTTTGTCTCTGTCTGTCTGTCTGTTTATTTGTCTGTCTGTCTGTTTATCTCTGTCTCTGTTTATCTGTCTGTCTGTCTGTCTATCTGTTTATCTCTGTCTGTCTGTTTATCTCTGTCTGTCTGTTTATCTGTCTGTCTATCTGTTAATTTGTATGTAGGTCTGTCTGTTTATCTCTGTCTCTGTTTATCTGTCTGTTTATCTCTGTCTCTGTTTATCTGTCTGTTTATCTCTGTCTGTCTGTCTGTTTATCTCTGTCTGTCTGTTTATCTCTGTCTCTGTTTATCTGTCTGTTTATCTCTGTCTGTCTGTCTGTTTATCTCTGTCTCTGTTTATCTGTCTGTTTATCTCTGTCTCTGTTTATCTGTCTGTCTATCTGTTTATCTCTGTCTGTCTGTTTATCTGTCTGTCTATCTGTTAATTTGTATGTAGGTCTGTCTGTTTATCTCTGTCTCTGTTTATCTGTCTGTTTATCTCTGTCTGTCTGTCTGTTTATCTCTGTCTGTCTGTTTATCTGTCTGTCTATCTGTTTATCTCTGTCTGTCTGTCTGTTTATCTCTGTCTCTGTCTGTCTGTCTGTTTATCTCTGTCTGTCTGTCTGTTTATCTCTGTCTGTCTGTTTATCTCTGTCTGTCTGTCTGTTTATCTCTGTCTGTCTGTTTATCTCTGTCTGTCTGTTTATCTCTGTCTGTCTGTCTGTTTATCTCTGTCTGTCTGTTTATCTCTGTCTGTCTGTTTATCTGTCTGTCTATCTGTTTATCTCTGTCTGTCTATCTGTTTATCTCTGTCTCTGTCTGTCTGTCTGTTTATCTCTGTCTCTGTCTGTCTGTCTGTTTATCTCTGTCTGTCTGTCTGTTTATCTCTGTCTGTCTGTTTATCTCTGTCTCTGTTTATCTGTCTGTTTATCTCTGTCTGTCTGTCTGTTTATCTCTGTCTCTGTTTATCTGTCTGTTTATCTGTCTGTTTATCTCTGTCTGTCTATCTGTTTATCTCTGTCTGTCTGTTTATCTCTGTCTGTCTGTTTATCTCTGTCTCTGTTTATCTGTCTGTTTATCTCTGTCTATCTGTTTGTCTGTCTGTCTATCTGTTTATCTCTGTCTGTCTGTTTATCTCTGTCTGTCTGTTTATCTGTCTGTCTATCTGTTTATCTGTCTGTCTGTCTGTTTATTTGTCTGTCTGTCTGTTTATCTGTCTGTCTATCTGTTTATCTCTGTCTGTCTGTTTATCTCTGTCTGTCTGTTTATCTGTCTGTCTGTCTGTTTATCTGTCTGTCTGTCTGTTTATTTGTCTGTCTGTCTGTTTATCTCTGTCTGTCTGTCTGTTTATCCCTGTCTGTCTGTTTATCTGTCTGTCTGTCTGTCTGTCTGTCTGTCTGTCTGTCTGTCTGTTTATCTGTCAGTCTGTCTGTTTATCTGTCTGTCTCTCTGTCTGTCTCTGTCTGTTTACCCGTCTGTCTGTTTATCTGTCTGTCTGTCTGTCTGTTTATCTGTCTGCCTGTCTGTCTCTGTCTGTTTACCCGTCTGTCTGTTTATCTGTCTGTCTGTCTGTCTGTCTGTCTGTTTATCTGTCTGCCTGTCTGTCTCTGTCTGTCTGTCTGTTTATCTGTCTGCCTGACTGCCTGTCTGTCTGTCTCTGTCTGTCTGCCTATCTGTCTGTCTGTTTATCTGTCTGTCCGCCTATCTGTCTGTGTCTGTCTGTTTATCTGTCTGTCTGCCTGTCTGTTTACCTGTCTGTCTGCTTGCCTGCTTGTTTGTCTCTGTCTGTCTGTCTGTCTACCAGCTCTGCCTGCCTATCTATCTGTCTATCCTTCCTGCTTGTCCATCTATCTATCTGTCTGTCTCCCTGTCTATCAGTCAGTCTGTCTATCTTTCTGTAAAGTTTACCTGTGTATCTGTATGTCCACCTACCTGCATGTCTGTCCATTTGTGTATGTCTGTCTGTCTGTCTGTCTGTCTATCTCTCTGTTTGCATTTGTCTGTTTGTCTACCTGCCTGTCCATCTGTCTTTTTACCTGTCTGTCTGTTTGTCTATCTATCTGTTTGTTTGCCTGTCTGTCTTTGTGTCTATGTGTATGTCTGTCTCAATATCTGTCTACTTGTCTGTCTGTCTGTCTGTCAGTTTGTCTGTCTGTGTCTCTGTTTCTCTGGCTGCCTTCTGTCTCTCTCTCTGTCTCTCAGTTTGTCCAGGCTTCTGTGGTGTTGCATTGCTGTGCACTTCCTCTGTATTATGTGTTATAGTTTCCTGTTTTCGTCCTCACGGTGTTCTTCTTTTTATTTTCTGCTGAACATCTTAATAACTTATTGTCCTAATGTCCCTCCTCACATGTTCTGTTACTGATTAGTAAATCTTATTATTATTATTATTATTATTATTATTATTATTACCAGTATTTATTCGTCAGTTCTCTTGGTTACCACACTGTTAATGATCTAGAGGTAGTTGGCCAAAACAACCAGACTTGTGATGAATAATAAATAATTATAATATATAAAAAAATACTTCTACATAATTTACTTTCTACTGCAAATCGGTTTATTGGCTGGTAATATTGTTCCGCGCTCTGATTGGCTGGCAGCTTATTTATTTATTTACAGCTGGACAGTTCATTGGCTAGCAGCGTCCCGCCCTCCTACACTGAGTGTATACAGTTTTTCCCCACCCGTTTTGAGAAAGGCCCCGCCCTCCTGCGCTCGGATTTGCCAATACTTCATAATCAGCTGTTTGTCCAATCCGAGTGCAGGAGGGCGGGGCTTGTCACAAAACAGGCGGGAAAAAAACTCCTAAACTTATAAACTACTACCCAATCCGAGCGCAAGGGGGCGTAGCCTGTCGGAAAGCGAGTGGGCGGGCGGAGCAGCGCGCGCTTGCGGAGGAGTAGCTGTGGGCGCAGAGCGGGTGAGAGTCTCGCGCTGAGGCTGAAAGTTTGAGGAGCGGCGCTGGGAAGTTGGTGGAAGTTCCGCGCGCCTTAATCAATAACTCTGACGGAAGCGCGTGTCAGGATGAGCCCAGCATGGCGGTAGCATCGGCGGGTCCCGCTCAGCGCGCGCACAAGAGCGGCTTTGTGGAGGTGCTCGTGCGGGAACAGTGGCACCGCGTGCTGGCGAGCCTGAGCGAGGAGGCGCTGGTCCTGAGCTGCGAGGAGAACGGGCACGCGCAGGGGCACGAGCATGTGAACGGAGAGGCGGACGGCGGAGCGCGCGGCGCTTTCACGGTACGCATGGACCCGTCGATGTTTTCGGGGAGTCGATATTGACATATTGACCTAAAGGAGGATTCCACCGAGTTTTCAGAATTCCCACATAATTCAGTGTGTGAGATGTAAGCAGAGTCATTCAGAGTGGTGAAATGGTTGAGATGTTGTTTACAGTGGTGGTCAATGGAACCAGACGTCACCATGTCTACAATACAAATATACACGTTTTATTTTACTATTAAACCCACCAGTGAACCTACACGTGTCTTCTTTTAGAGAGGGGGGCGCCTGGTTCCTATGATCACCACTGTGAACAGTTTGGTACAGTGTTCTGTAGAACAGAGCACTTCACACCAAACCACTCTGAAGGAATTTTGAAAAATTGGTGGACTTTCCCTTTAATACTGAGATACTGAGCGTAGTACTATAATGGTTGTAATATCTAAACATAGGGTTTAATGATTGTGGCTATATATACACACCTTAGTACTAGATTAATATATATATATATATATATATATATATATATATATATATATATATATAAATTATTATTTTTTTTTTAATAAACATATGTATTCAGGTTAGGTATGCCCTTTTGACTGATATTCTTTTGGCCCAGGCACACGATTAAAGGGCCCATATCATAGAAAAAGTGACCTGGCATGTTAACATTATTAAACTACAAAGCCCATGTTTTTGTGATGTCACAAAAACCAACACCGTACCATATATGCACCCATTCAGCCTAAAGCAGTTAAGCTCCGCCCACTTACCCTGAAGTCAAAAGAAGTGTTTAAGGAGAGAGGAGTACTTTAAAAAAAAAAAACCTTGGGCACGATATAAGGCAGCCAATCAGAACACAGCTCATTTACATATTTTAAAGGCACAGTAACAGTTTTAAGTGTAAGGCATACGGAGAGCGCGCAGGGTTCTAAATGGGTAGTGGCCAGCGTGCCCCCTGAAACCTGATTGGCCACCCCAAGATTTGCTGTGGAATGGGTGGGTGGGTCTTTAGGAGTGGTACACATGTCAATCATTTGTAGCACTGCCCCCGCAGTCGTGCAGATCAGTGTTTTTTAAGTGCTGACCGTGACGTATGGCTGTGAGGTCGTACGGATATCTGGTGGTCTGCGTGTGGTATTGATACCGAACCCGGTGTTCTCAGTTCACAGACGCGGAGGAGCGCGTGCCGGAGACCATCGCCAACCGGAAACGATGCGTGAAGGTGGTGAAGCAGGACGTTGGCGGGCTCGGCATCAGCATCAAAGGTGGGAAGGAGAACAAGATGCCCATCCTCATCAGTAAGATCTTCAGGGGTCTGGCGGCGGACCAGACGCAGGCGCTCTACGTGGGAGACGCCATTCTGTCGGTGAACGGCGTGAACCTGCGGGACGCCACGCACGACGAGGCCGTGCAGGGCCTGAAGAGGGCCGGCCGAGAGGTCACGCTGGAAGGTGAGAACGGAAAGAACCAGCACTTTCAGCTGGGATGCACTTCTAATCTGAGAAAGTGGTGAAAGCGGAAGGGGAACTCCACCAACTTTTTAAAATATCAATGTGATTCTATGGTTAGAATTGAAGACATTCAGAGTGGGTCATAGTGGTGGTGAATGGAACCAGACGTCCACCTCTAAAAGCTCCCTCACAGTTATTACATGAAATGGTTATGAATACACTGCCTGATCAAGTCCGTTAGAGGTGGAGGGATACATATAGGGCGCTGTGAGGCAAAATAGTCCCCCAAAGAAAATGCATTATTTCAGATTTTCCTGGTTTCACCATCATAAATATGAACACTCACATGTGGCTTTGATAGGAAATAGAATATAATAATAACATATTTGTGTTGTAGACACAGAGAGGTCTGGTTACCATCCCCAACACTATAAACAACATCTGAACCGTTTTACATTAAACCCACTCAGAATGAAAAAAAAGCCTTAAAATATTTATTATTAATATATTATCTTATAAATTAACATTGTACACAAATATATATATATTTCATAGCTCTCCAAAAAAGCATGTATCTTCAAATTAGCAGCTTTACAGAAGAGGCCAAAAACTGTCTATACTTTCTATGCAAGTCAATGGAACCAGAAGTTTTTCCAGATTATTTTGGAGCGTTTCTATTGGTCTGTTCATCATAAAACTTTCACACAATATAAACGGCAGCTGTTGCATGCAAATGATGCAGAAAAATAAAAATCAACAAAAATACAGATACATGCTTTTCTTTGGATGATATATGAAATAAGATCTGTTCGTGTTAAGAGTCTCAGGCTGTCAGGCTCTGGTGGATGTTTGGTGTTGAGTTTTAGGTTCTTATTCGTCTGAATTTTGTCAGAGAATTGTCAGTGGTTTGTTTTCAGTGCGTAAACGTTTCCACTCGTCAGATTCTGACTCATCAGAACTGAATCACTCAGTTTATTCCTTTATGAACTCTCTGCTTTCATTTTCCATCTCCAGCGAGCTTCACTGCTTAGAAACAGTGAGTTAACTTCATTAATTAATTAATTAATTATTATATATACACGATCACTGCTAAACTATTTAGAACATTAACTTCATTAATGGAGAAAGTTATGGGATTATTAACTTAACACTAAATTAATGGGTTTATTAACTTTATTTAAGGCAATTTATTGACAAATTTATAAGCTTTATATATAAAAAATATAATGGAATGCAGTAACTTTATTAACGCTAAATAAAAGGGAACATTAACTTTATTAACACTAACAATGGGATCATTAACTTTTTAATGATGCTAAATTAAAGGAGTCATTTCTTTATTTATGCAAAATTAAAGTAATTGTGAACTTTACTAATACTAAATTAAAGGGACCATTAACTTTATTAACACCAAATTAAAGAGACCATTAACTTTATTAACACTGAATTAAAGGGGCCATTAACTTTATTAACAGGCCCGTTAACTTTATTAACACTAAATTAAAGAGACCATTAACTTTATTAACACTGAATTAAAGGGACTATTAACTTTATTGACACAAAATTAAAGGGACCATTAACTTTATTAACACTAAATTAAAGAGACTGTTAACTTTATTAACACTAAATTAAAGAGACCATTAACTTTATTAACAAGCCCGTTAACTTTATTAACACTAAGTTAAAGGGACCGTTAACTTTATCAACATTAAATTAAAGAGACTGTTAACTTTATTAACACTAAATTAAAGGGACCATTAACTTTTTTAACACTAAATTAAAGGGACCGTTAACTTTATTAACACTAAGTTAAAGGAACCGTTTACTTTATTAACACTAAATTAAAGGGACCGTTAACTTTATTAACACTAAATTAAAGGGACCGTTATTTTTATTAACACTAAATTAAAGGGACCATTAACTTTATGGGTGTGGGTGGGGGGTGTGTGTTGAGGGTGGGCGGTGGCTGTGGGGGTGTGTGCTCGGAGGGCATGGTGGCTGTGGGGGGTGTATGCTAGGGGGCACAGTGTGTGTTTGGGGGGGGGTCGGTGGCTGTGGGGGTGTGTGTTTGGGGGTGGGTCGGTGGCTGCGGGGTGTGTGTGTTGGGGGGCACAGTGGCTGTGGGTGGGGTGTGTCGGGGGCGAGGCGCTGAGGCTGCTGGGGGAGTGTGTTGGGGGGCACGGTGGGGTGTGCTGGGTGTTGTTAGCCACTCTGCTGGTGAGTGTACAGTATAAGAGTGTGTTGGTGTGTCGTATCTGTTGCTGATCTCGTTAGCATACCTTCAGACCCTCAGTCCAGTGAGGACATGTTCTCGGTCACATGGCGGCACATAAGCTGACCGGCGTTGCGACACGGGCGGCTGAACGGGCTCCGGCGCTGGGCGTGTCGAGCTCATGAGGGTTCATGCATTGAGGAGTGCGGCGTGTCAGTGACCTCGAGGGGTTAATAACCTGCAGGAATGTGAATCAGAGATTAGAGCTGAGGAACAGCAGCAGTGAACTGAGAGTTAACCACTACACCACCATACTAACCACTACACCACCATACTAACCACTACACCACCATACTAACCACTACACCACCGTACTAACCACTACACCACCATACTAACCACTACACCACCATACTAACCACTACACCACCATACTAACCACTACACTACCATACTAACCACTACACCACCTTACTAACCACTACACCACCATACTAACCACTACACCACCTTACTAACCACTACACCACCGTACTAACCACTACACCACCATACTAACCACTACACCACCATACTAACCACTACACTACCATACTAACCACTACACCACCTTACTAACCACTACACCACCATACTAACCACTACACCACCTTACTAACCACTACACCACCATACTAACCACTACACCACCTTACTAACCACTACACCACCATACTAACCACTACACCACCATACTAACCACTACACCACCATACTAACCACTACACTACCATACTAACCACTACACCACCATACTAACCACTACACTACCATACTAACCACTACACCACTATACTAACCACTACACCACCGTACTAACCCCTACACCACCATACTAACCACTACACCACCATACTAACCACTACACCACCGTACTAACCACTACACCACCATACTAACCACTACACCACCATACTAACCACTACACCACCGTACTGACCACTACACCACCGTACTAACCACTACACTACCGTGCTAACCACTACACCACCGTACTAACCACTACACCACCATACTAACCACTACACCACCATACTAACCACTACACTACCGTGCTAACCACTACACCACTATACTAACCACTACACCACTTTACTAACCACTACACCACCGTAATAACCACTACACCACCATATTAACCACTACACCACCGTACTAACCACTACACCACCGTACTAACCACTACACCACCGTACTAACCGCTACACCACCATACTAACCGCTACACCACCGTACTAACCACTACACCACCATACTAACCACTACACCACCATACTAACCACTACACCACCGTACTAACCACTACACCACCATGCTAACCACTACACCACCGTACTAACCACTACACTACCGTGCTAACCACTACACCACTTTACTAACCACTACACCACTTTACTAACCACTACACCACCGTACTAACCACTACACCACCATACTAACCACTACACTACCATACTAACCACTACACCACTATACTAACCACTACACCACCGTACTAACCCCTACACCACCATACTAACCACTACACCACCATACTAACCACTACACCACCGTACTAACCACTACACCACCATACTAACCACTACACCACCATACTAACCACTACACCACCGTACTGACCACTACACCACCGTACTAACCACTACACTACCGTGCTAACCACTACACCACCGTGCTAACCACTACACCACTTTACTAACCACTACACCACTTTACTAACCACTACACCACCGTACTAAGCACTACACCACCATACTAACCACTACACCACCATACTAACCACTACAGCACCGTACTAACCACTACACCACCGTACTAACCACTACACCACCTTACTAACCACTACACCACCTTACTAACCACTACACCACCATACTAACCACTACACCACCATACTAACCACTACACCACCATACTAACCACTACACCACCATACTAACCACTACAGCACCGTGCCGTCTGTATTACTAATAATCAGAATGAAAACAGAACATAACTGTAATACTGTTGGTGTAAAGTGGTTTATCTCCAAAATGACAACAAACCTTCACTTTCAGTGTAAGTTAATGGAACCAGATTTTTTTCCAAGCTACTTTAGAGCGTTTCTATTGGTCCATTTATACCCATTATACTGTATATAACCAAATGTTTATATCCAAAATATATATACTCAAAATATATATACCATAATATATACCCAAATGTTTAAGCCCAAAATATTTATCCATAATAAATACCCAAATGTTTATATCCAAATATATATACTCAAAATATATTCCCAAAATATATACCCAAATGTTTAAACCCAAAATATATATCCATAATATATACCCAAATGTTTAAGCCCAAAATATTTATCCATAATAAATACCCAAATGTTTATATCCAAATATATATACTCAAAATATATTCCCAAAATATATACCCAAACGTTTAAACCCAAAATATATATCCATAATATATACCCAAATGTTTATATCCAAATGTTTATACCTAAAAAAATATATACTCAAAATATATATACTCAAAACATATGCCCAAATGTTTATGTCCAAAATATACATACCCAAAATATATACCCAAATGTTTAACCCAAAATATATATCCATAATATATTCCCAAATGTTTATATACAAATTATATATGCCCATAATATATACCCAAATGTTCATACCCAAAATATATGTACCCATAATATATACCCAAATGTTTATACCCAAATTTATATACTCAAAATATATACCCATAACATATGCCCAAATGTTTAAATCCAAAATATATATACTCAATATATATACCCATAATATATACCCAAATGTTTATACCCAAAGTATATATACACAAAATATACACCCAGATGTTTATACCCAAAACATATATACTCAAAATACATACCCATAATATATATACTCAAAATACATACCCATAATATATACCCAAATGTTTAAACCCAAAATATAAATACCCATAATATATACCCAAATGTTTATACCCAACATATATATACTCAAAATATATACCTATAATATATACCCACATGTTTAAACACAGAATATATACTCAAAATATATGCCCATAATATATACCCAAATGTTTATACCCAAATTTATATACTCAAAATATATACCCATAACATATGCCCAACTGTTTAAATCCAAAATATATATACTCAATATATATACCCATAATATATACCCAAATGTTTATACCCAAAGTATATATACACAAAATATATACCCAGATGTTTATACCCAAAACATATATACTCAAAATACATACCCATAATATATATACTCAAAATACATACCCATAATATATACCCAAATGTTTAAACCCAAAATATAAATACCCATAATATATACCCAAATGTTTATACCCAACATATATATACTCAAAATATATACCTATAATATATACCCACATGTTTAAACACAGAATATATACTCAAAATATATGCCCATAATATATACCCAAATGTTTATATCCAAAAAATATATACTCAAAATATATACCCATAATATATACCCAAATGTTTACACCCAAAATATATACACTCAAAATATATACCCATAATCTATACCCAAATGTTTATACCCAGAATATATATACTCAAAATATATACCCATAATATATACCCAAAAGTTTATACACAGAATATATATACTCAAAATATATGCCCATAATATGTACCCAAATGTTCATACTTAAAATATATATACTCAAAATATATACCCAAATGTTTATACCCAAAATATACATACTTAAAATATACTCAAATAGCAAATACCCAAAATATATATACTAAAAATATATACCATAATATATACCCAAAATATATGTATTCAAAATATATAACCAGATCTATTACAGCTCATTGGCTGAACTGTAGGGATGTACAGTGATATTGGAATTCTGCTAGTATCTGCAGATCAGTGTTTAGAAAGTAGGATCTAGTTTTCATGTCTTGCAGGCTGATATGTGATGAGTAAACTCTGAGTGTATAAGAGACGCTGGCTTACTGAACTACTATACCTGTGTTTATTTATTCTACTGCGTTTATAGCTCTACAGAGATACACGATGTAATGATTTAGGAAGGATTTAGTCTCAGTTTTAAATATCGTTCCTGTTTATGTACCAGCATCAGCAGCCGCTGCTGATCTCTAACTGTACAGCTGCGCTTCAAGTGGCTGTTCCTCGCGCGGTTCTCTGTTCAGGCTGAACTTATGTGCCGTGCGTCCTGCTGGTCTGTGTATGTTCTAGATCAAGTGGATTAGAGCTGGAGAACGTCCTGCAGGGGAGCCCCTGTAAGAGCTTTCTGTTAGATCTTCTTAGCTCTACAGTTTCTCAGACGCCGCTGGCTGTGGCGAGAGCCCCGTCTGACCCTGGCCGTGACCGCGCGGGTGTTAATCATTTCCACAGTCCTGCCGTATTGTTGTGTTTTGACCTCCTTTGCCCTTGAGCTGTCCAGCAGCGCTCAGAAGAAAAAAAAAAAAAGAAATGTCCCAGTTCCGCACCTGGGCTTTCCCCCGAGTCTCAGTGGACACAGATGTGTCCTACTCATTGTTTAGTCACAATCTGATGACCAGATCCGTCGAGTGTGAGCTCCTGTCTGGTCTCAACCTGTGGTTTGGTTGAACATGCGTCAGGGCTGAAGAGACCTGGTGACTGATTCTGATTGTTGTGCTCGTAGACGTCTAGACGGCTCGGAGATCAGATCAGCTTTCAAACGCACTTCTGTGAGTTGGTGGATGTGCAGAGTTCGGATACGAATTCAACAAATCTGATTAACTGGCTGCTTTAATGTGGCAGCAGTGAGTCTGATACCATGAATATAGGGCTGGGCGATAAAACGATAACGATAATTATCGCGAAATAACGTTTCCTAACGTAGCCGATAGAAAGTCGATAGAATTAAGAATAGCGCCGCCCCCAAACCAATCAGGTGGCTGAACTAGAGTTCCAGATATTTCATGTTTGGTTGAAGCACACAGTACAGAGTGTAGACGTAGCTGCAGCTTAACCCACGTTCTAGTAATAAGTTACTGCAGGCGTCACAGTCGAGCAGAGAGAATAAAATAAGAGAAAACGATAACAAACATTAAGCTACTACTGAAAGAAACATGATACACGTGTTAATAATCTATAAATAATCTATAAGATAAGATAAACAGGTAAACAGGTGCTGTCCTGCTGCTGTGTTGATGAAGTTCTACGGGATGTTTGATCTTCAAGGTCTCGTGTGTAGCAGTTGTACTGTTGTGATCATCTCCACTGTGCAGAGCTGACAGAGCACCACACTGTTGTGTTTCTGTGTATGTATGTATGTATGTAAATGTATGTATATATATATATATATATATATATATATATATATATATATATATATATATATATATATATATATATATACAGTATATATACAGTATATATATATATATATATATATATATATATATATATGTGTGTGTTTAATTTATTTGAAATACAGTTATGTAATGTTCTATAGTACATTAATCTAGAAAATAAATCGGAAGATAAAAAACAATTTAACAAAATTTTGGAATTTTGATATTTTCACGTCTCACTCAAAGTAAAAAGCAATAGTTATTTGATTTATATCGTGATATATATCGATATCGACTGATATGAAAAAAAACCATCATGATAAGATTTTTTCTCATATTGCCCAGCCCTACATGAATAGGAACACATTGGACGGATTGCATCCTTAAAGTCAAAACATACAACCTAGATATCAGCTATCGGCCTAATAGCCTGCTCATTTACTCGTACTTATATATACAGCGCAACCTGATAGATATATTATTTTATTATTATTATTATTGTTATTATTATTATTTGATGTCATATGTTGTACAGAAATATGCAGAAGTGCAGTAATAGGCAGAGTGTATGATATATTTATAATAATTTATGTATGTACACAATTTACGAAACATGCTAGGTGTTTATGAACGTGTTTATGAAGGACTTTTTATATGTGTATTGTACCTGTTCACTGATGATGATTTGCATCTCCTTTTTTATCGATTTTTATTTTTCTACATCATTTGAATGGAGCAGCTGACGTTTACATTGTACGAAAATTTCATGACTAATAGGCCAATAGAAATGCTGCAAAATTACTTCGAAACACATATATATATATATATATATATATATATATATATATATATATATGTGTGTGTGTGTGGGGGGGTATTGACCAAAGAAAAACAAAATGCTAACTTACCATGTAGGTCAATGGAACCAGAATGTTTTCCAAGTAATTTCTATTGTTCAGTTAGTTATGAAACTTACACAGGATATAAAGAGCAACTGTTGTGTTCACATTATATAATTTTATATATATATATATATATATATATATATATGAAAAATATATAAAAAAATTAAAAAATTAAAAAAAAAAAAAAAAAAAAAAAAAAATATATATATATATATATATATATATATATATATATATATATATATATATATATATATATAAATGTATAAAAAATATATATATAAATAAAATAAATAAAAAACATACCTTTTATAATAAATATATATGTATTTATATATATGTATATGTTTTAAATATTACTTTTCCCTGTACAAACTAAGCATGTATTAATAATGTAAATTACAAATATTAAAATGAATAGAATTACATAAACAAACACAAAATATATATGCATGTCTTTTTTCACAATTCAAACCAAATACTGGATAAATAATAATAGTATGTAACGTATATATAGTACATATATAGCATAAATAAGTAAATATGTGTTGCATCAGTGCACGCCGATGCCAGCTGACACCATGTGCAGTGAGCCGAGTGTTTGCTGCCACGTTAATGAACAAACAGCTTAAGCTGGCAGTGAACTTTAAACATTGAACTTGATCACTTTAAACATTCCGCCTTGGCAAATTCCCACACAGTCACATTCACAACCACGTCCCCGGTACGGGTGGAGACATGTAGGCCAACAAAACAGAGGCAAAAGTCAACATTTGCTCCTAAACTTTGTGTATGACTGAGTTACAGTGTATAAACATTAAAACAGGTACGTAAGTTCAGGCACCTAGAGCGCTCTGATACTTCCTGTTACAGTGAAAGGTGTCACGCTTAACATGATTTCTGTTGAGGTGGAATATCAGTGTATCAAAAATAGAAACAGAGCATCATATACTGACACTGGTGGGTGGTGTGCACAGCTTCATTGCATGTGATGGTAGCTTTTTAGTTATTTTGTGTGCTCTATAATGTTTATATGATCTAGACAGTCACTCTGACAGACTGTAATACACTACAGGAAGTGTAGGGGGCGATATAACTTCTATTGTTTTATACTTAAAAAGAGTCTATAATGTTTATATGATCTAGACAGTCACTCTGACAGACTGTAATACACTACAGGAAGTGTAGGGGGCGATATAACTTCTATTGTTTTATATTTAAAAAGAGTCTATAATGTTTATATGATCTACACAGTCATTCTGACAGACTGTAATACACTACAGGAAGTGTAGGGGGCGATATAACTTCTATTGTTTTATATTTAAAAAGAGTCTATAATGTTTATATGATCTACACAGTCATTCTGACAGACTGTAATACACTACAGGAAGTGTAGGGGCGATATAACTTCTATTGTTTTATATTTAAAAAGTGTCTATAATGTTTATATGATCTACACAGTCATTCTGACAGACTGTAATACACTACAGGAGGTGTAGGGGGCGATATAACTTCTATTGTTTTATATTTAAAAAGTGTCTATAATGTTTATATGATCTACACAGTCATTCTAACAGACTGTAATACACTACAGGAAGTGTAGGGGGCGATATAACTTCTATTGTTTTATATTTAAAAAGTGTCTATATTGTTTATATGATCCACGCAGTCATTCTGACAGACTGTAATACACTACAGGAAGTGTAGGGGGCGATATAACTTCTATTGTTTTATATTTAAAAAGTGTCTATAATGTTTATATGATCTACACAGTCATTCTGACAGACTGTAATACACTACAGGACATGTAGGGGGCGATATAACTTCTATTGTTTTATATTTAAAAAGAGTCTATAATGTCTATATGATCTACACAGTCATTCTGACAGACTGTAATACACTACAGGAGGTGTAGGGGGCGATATAACTTCTATTGTTTTATATTTAAAAAGTGTCTATAATGTCTATATGATCCACACAGTCATTCTGACAGACTGTAATACACTACAGGAGGTGTAGGGGGCGATATAACTTCTACTGTTATTGTCTAATAGGCGTATTGAGATGGTATGCACTGGGATTGGGAAAATAAATAATTTGATTTGTCTGTTTTTCTTTCTGTCAATCATTTTATATTCCATTGTTGATTTGTCCATTGTTGACGTTGGACGTCTGTCATGTTGGAACATCTGAGTGAAGGTACGCGGCGCGCTGGGCTTTGGTGATGCGATATCTGCTCGTTGCCGTGGCGGTGGATGAGGGAAAGTCTGCAATTAGAGCTTTTTTATAAGGAGGCTTTTGTGTGTCGGCAACACTCGGCGTTCCGACGTACGTATCTCAAATTAGCTGTCTTTTTCTTCGTCGGAAAACAAAAGCCCTCCGCTCTCGGCAAATCAAACGGGCTGTAATGACTCTGACCGCTTAAAGAATGGCACACAATGCGCTGGTTATGGACTACACCTGATGTTCCGGGCAGATAAATCCGGGCGCGTGCAGCGCTCCGACGCTTCCCATTGTAGCCGGAATAATTAATAATAGTGCCGTGGTGCCGGGACTCTCTCGCAGAAATTGGATTGGAGCATCTGGGCCTGTAGATACGCCTCAGGCAGGCGAGCACTGCTGTTTAAGTAAACATTCGATTCCAGCGTGAAGTGAAAACATTCCACAGAGGCCGGAACAATGAAACGGGGGATGATGAAACCCGCTGGAACTCCTGGCCCGCGTTCAGCAATAATACTGAAAGTGTGACGTACTGGTGATAATTATAGCCGGCCGAGTCCGTCATAACGTTTATATATCACAATACCTACAATTAGAGTTATACATTCAACCTAATGAGAAACTGTACTCAGTTTATATCACAATACCTACATTTAGAGTTATACATTCAACCTAATGAGAAACTGTACTCAGATTATATATCACAATACCTACATTTAGAGTTATACATTCAACCTAATGAGAAACTGTACTCAGTTTATATCACAATACCTACATTTAGAGTTATACATTCAACCTAATGAGAAACTGTACTCAGATTATATATCACAATACCTACATTTAGAGTTATACATTCAACCTAATGAGAAACTGTACTCAGTTTATATACAATACCTACATTTAGAGTTATACATTCAACCTAATGAGAAACTGTACTCAGTTTATATACAATACCTACATTTAGAGTTATACATTCAACCTAATGAGAAACTGTACTCAGTTTATATACAATACCTACATTTAGAGTTATACATTTAACCTAATGAGAAACTGTAACTCAGTTTATATACAATACATACATTTAGAGTTATACATTCAACCTAATGAGAAACTGTAACTCAGTTTATATACAATACCTACATTTAGAGTTATACATTCAACCTAATGAGAAACTGTACTCAGTTTATATACAATACCTACATTTAGAGTTATACATTCAACCTAATGAGAAACTGTACTCAGTTTATATACAATACCTACATTTAGAGTTATACATTCAACCTAATAAGAAACTGTACTCAGGTTATATATCACAATACCTACATTTAGAGTTATACATTCAACCTAATAAGAAACTGTACTCAGGTTATATATCACAATACCTACATTTAGAGTTATACATTCAACCTAATGAGAAACTGTATTCAGTTTATATATCACAGTACCTACATTTAGAGTTATACATTCAACCTAATGAGAAACTGTACTCAGTTTGTATGTCACAATACCTACATTTAGAGTTATACATTCAACCTAATGAGAAACTGTATTCAGTTTATATATCACAGTACCTACATTTAGAGTTATACATTCAACCTAATGAGAAACTGTACTCAGTTTATATACAATACCTACATTTAGAGTTATACATTCAACCTAATAAGAAACTGTACTCAGTTTATATCACAATACCTACATTTAGAGTTATACATTCAACCTAATAAGAAACTGTACTCAGGTTATATATCACAGTACCTACATTTAGAGTTATACATTCAACCTAATAAGAAACTGTACTCAGGTTATATATCACAGTACCTACATTTAGAGTTATACATTCAACCTAATGAGAAACTGTACTCAGTTTGTATGTCACAATACCTACATTTAGAGTTATACATTCAACCTAATAAGAAACTGTACTCAGGTTATATATCACAGTACCTACATTTAGAGTTATACATTCAACCTAATGAGAAACTGTACTCAGGTTATATATCACAATACCTACATTTAGAGTTATACATTCAACCTAATGAGAAACTGTAACTCAGTTTATATCACAATACCTACATTTAGAGTTATACATTCAACCTAATGAGAAACTGTACTCAGGTTATATATCACAATACCTACATTTAGAGTTATACATTCAACCTAATGAGAAACTGTACTCAGTTTATAAACAATACCTACATTTAGAGTTATACATTCAACCTAATGAGAAACTGTACTCAGTTTATAAACAATACCTACATTTAGAGTTATACATTAATAGTATTATTAATGTATTACATTAATAACATGTTAAGGCTATGTATCATGATGTGTGACTGTTATTCTGTGATGATATAGAGACTGTATCTCCCAGCACTCAGGGAGAGAGACGTTAACAGGTGAAGAATGCTTTGGTTTCACTCCCCAGGGCTGTTTCACACGAAATGTAACACTCTTCTCAGTCTGAGTGTTTCTGTATGTGTTTAAAGCGGCGTGTCTCTTCTCTCGTTAAGAAATTTTCCTCAAAATCCCTGAGACTGGAATAACTAGTTTCATTCAGCATCAAATTAGGAAGGAAAACGTTTAAGGTATTGGAATCCTCTCCGAACAGGATTCCTCCAGCGCCCGTTGGCACTTCCCACTGAAAATCTGAATAAAGGCACAGAGTAAACATCTGCCAAAAATAATCAGCAAATATTTGATTCTCACTGTCTGAAAAAAGAGGTACGATATAAATGAGACTGTGCAACGTTGACTACACTCAAGTTTAGACTGAGTTTGGTTATTACAGTCAGAATTAAACAGAAATGTGTTGATTGAAAGCAAATTAAGAATTCTTTTGGGCTGTAGTCAGATTTAGATTGAGTTTGGTTGGCCTACAGTTGGTTCAGACAGAATTTTGTTTGGCTACAGTCGGTTCAGACAGAATTTTGTTGGGTTATAGTTGGTTCAGACAGAATTTTGTTGGGTTATAGTTGGTTCAGACAGAATTTTGTTGGGTTATAGTTGGTTCAGACAGAATTTTGTTGGGTTATAGTTGGTTCAGACAGAATTTTGTTGGGCTACAGTCGGTTCAGACAGAATTTTGTTGGGCTACAGTCGGTTCAGACAGAATTTTGTTGGGCTACAGTTGGTTCAGACAGAATTTTGTTGGGTTATAGTTGGTTCAGACAATTTTTTTGGGGTATGGTCGGTTCAGACAGAATTTTGTTGGGCTACAGTTGGTTCAGACAGAATTTTGTTGGGCTACAGTTGGTTCAGACAGAATTTTTTTGGGGTATGGTCGGTTCAGACAGAATTTTGTTGGGCTACAGTTGGTTCAGACAGAATTTTTTTGGGGTATGGTCGGTTCAGACAGAATTTTGTTGGGCTACAGTTGGTTCAGACAGAATTTTGTTGGGTTACGGTCGGTTCAGACAGAATTGTCTTCGTTTACGGTGGGTTCAGACAGAATTTAGTTGGGTTACGGTCGGTTCAGACAGAATTTTGTTGGGTTACGGTCGTTTCAGTCAGAATTTTGTTGGGTTACGGTCGGTTCAGACAGAATTTTGTTGGGTTACAGTTGGTTCAGACAGAATTTTGTTGGGCTACGGTCGGTTCAGACAGAATTTTGTTGGGTTACGGTCGGTTCAGACAGAATTTTGTTGGGTTACGGTCGGTTCAGACAGAATTTTGTTGGGTTACGGTTGGTTCAGACAGAATTCTGTTGGGCCACAGTTGGTTCAGACAGAATTTTGTTGGTTTACGGTCGTTTCAGACAGAATTTTGTTGGTTTACGGCCGTTTCAGACAGAATTTTGTTGGGTTACAGTTGGTTCAGTCAGAATTTTGTTGGGTTACGGTTGGTTCAGACAGAATTTTGTTGGGTTACAGTCGGTTCAGTCAGAATTTTGTTGGGTTATGGTTGGTTCAGACAGAATTTTGTTGGGTTACGGTTGGTTCAGACAGAATTTTGTTGGGTTACAGTCGGTTTAGACAGAATTTTGTTGGGTTACAGTCGGTTTAGACAGAATTTTGTTGGGTTACAGTCGGTTCAGTCAGTATTTTGTTGGGTTACAGTTGGTTCAGTCAGTATTTTGTTGGGTTACAGTCGGTTCAGACAGAATTTTTTTGGGCTACAGTTGTTTCAGACAGAATTTTTTTGGGCTACAGTTGTTTCAGACAGAATTTTGTTGTGTTGTGTTAAAACAAAATTTTGTATGGGCTAAGTTTGTTTTTTTTGTTTTTTTGAGCTGCAGTCAAGTTCAGCCAGAAAGTTGTTGGTTCTGACAGAATTCTGTTGGCTAGTTAGGTTTACTCTTGGGATAGAATGTTTGTTGGCTATATTCAGATTCAGACAGAATTCTTTTTTTCGAGCTACAGTCAAATTTATATAGAATTTTGTTGGACTACAGTCATGTTCAGCCAGAATGTTGTTGGGCTTCTGTACAGAATTCAGTATAGGCTACAGTCAGATTTAGTCAGAATTGTCTTGGGGTACAGTCCAGCTCAGATAAAATTTTGTATGAGCTACAGACGGACTAGTTTGTACTCTTGTTGTACGGGTGTTGAGAGAGTATTTTGTAGGATTTTGTACAGAATTTGAACTAAACTTGGTGCTGCGTGTCGGGTTGAAACGCAGGATGTATTCGGGATAATATGAAACTTTCAGACCCTGTTAAAGCTCTGCTCCTAGGCCTGTCTTGTAGCTCATCCTTGAGATTACGGTACAGCAAGTTCTTCCGACGTGAACAGAATTCCAGCTCGGCTGCTTGAACAGTGTTGAACAGAACTGCTTCAAGGTCAGCCTGTGTTTGACACACTGCTGTGAGTTTTGGACTGTTGGTCGTGCAGTTTGTGCGTGTTTTCACTAAACCAGCGTCTCTTACAGCCAGCTTGTTTTATTAGTGTGGGTTTTTGGTCCAGTGGTCTTCAGTTACCCACATCACGTCTATTTCTAGAAAAGGGAACGTCAGCAGTTTGTGGTATGTGGTCACGTTTGCCGTGCGAGCTAAACTCGTAGTGTGAAATGATTTGCCCTGTTTCACTGATCACCAGCCGATAGCCGATACCAATCGAGGGCGGGGTTATATGCCACACAGGGCTACATGTAGTTATAAACTGGTTTATTACTATTTTTAACGAGCTCATATGAAACAGCATAATATTTTTAAACTAAATTAACAGTAAATAAAGAAAGTAAATCAAACAAATATCTTCAATACTACATTTATACCCTTAATTTAAAACCAAAAAATTTAATTTTAAATAAATAAAGTGTCGTATTAGATTAGTAGCGTTAAATGTCTTTGTCTTAGTTCTCCAACGATACACGCTAATTTTACTAATTTTAACACATACGGTAACGAGCTGCCAGACGGACGATGTTTTCCATCAGTGAACACCATAAACTGTTCTCGCGAGGCCGCTGCTTTAGTCAGTGTGTGGAAAATGAAAGGGTATGTATTTCCACCTAGTGGTTCAAATAGGAATTGCAGGGAGCTGGCCGAAGGGGGTTTCAACGAGGGCTCCTTTTCCTGAATGAAAAGCTAGCTGAAAATACAGAAATTAGGCTCATTTGTTGAACGCCAATGCTTGGCTCTCGAGATATATATATTGATTAGACATCGGCCGATATAGATACATAGCCGATCGATCCTTCCATCTCTACTCACTACGTTTACATGCAGCACGAAAATCCGTCAATAATCAACTAATAGCTCAGTAGGAATAGAATACGTCCATGTATACACCTCAGTCCCAATAGACTAGTCCGATTGAGGTCATTCTGATTACAATTTCTATCTGATTGAATAATCTGTTTAATAGAAGAATAATAGCCACGTAAACGCCTGTATCCGATTACATTCCCAATCGGAACGTTTAAATACGTTGGGCACATGTACTGTAGTGTCATAGAGGACGTTTCAACATGGCGGGAGGTAGAAACTGGTCTTGAATAGACAAAGTTCATGATTCAAAGCTTAAAAGATTTAAAATAGTTAGCAGGATGGACGGCTGTAAAGCATTAACGATCTGTTCAGATGAGAATATGAGGAAATGAGTGACGGTGGGTTTCCACGAACTATAGAGCAAATTAAAAACAAGAGTTTCTCAGATCGGATTTTCCAAAGCTAAAAAGCAGAACGGTGAAATCCGTCCCTCTTTCACGTTTACTAAATTATGGATGAAGTCGCAGGAGATGGACTCCTCGCTAACGCGGATGAAAACGGTGTTGCAGGACGTGACGTCTTCCTCTCGGCCTTCTTTAATAAGTATGTGAAATATGTTCTCCTGACTCCGCCACAGTTTTAAAGCAGTTAAAAACACGAGCGCGATAACCGGAAACTCAGGTTACCGTAGATCTGCTGGTTGCACTCTGACAGACCTCGCCTGATGCTTGTTGTCATGGTAACACTAACACCAAGACGTAATTTTGGATCTGATTACTTGTAGAGTGTTGAGTAGAGTGAGCATATAAACACCTCAGTCTTAATCTAGAATCGGAATTTATTCAATCGGATTGGAGAAAATCCCTGAATGTAAACGTAGCCAGTGTGTCGCTTTGGCCTGGTGAAGTAAAACACTGTACAGGGATCAGCCTTGCAGTGGGGTTGTTCTTGTAGCAGCGGATGACTGTTAGACATTTACCTGAAAGACTCTGAAGGTGCTTCACCAGCTTTGGTATAGCAGTCTGACATTCGCAGTGGCTACTTAAGCACTTTAGGTCAACAAGTCTTTCACTGACTGTGGGGTCAGACCACTGTACAGTAAACACTCGTGCTTATAGGAGTGCAGTCACTCACGGCAGCGTCAGAATTTAGAAAAGTAACCCGGAGTAGCTCTTGTGTCCTCATATAGATGTTATTGTTTTGTTTATGTAGAGAAAGCAAGCTGTTTTAGTCCCTAAAAATGGTTAAAAATGGAAATGGTTATAGCATCCTCATGGAAATAGAAGTAGTGTAACCATGGAAATAGGTTTAGTGAGACTGGAGAAATGTTTGTAATGTAACCACGGAAATTATTGTAGTGCATCCATCGAATTAGTTATAGTATCACTGTGGAAACAGAGATGAGTGTAGTGTAACCTCAGAAATGAGTATAATGTAACCATGGAAACAGGTGTCGAATGACTAGGGATATGGATATAGCCATCAAGGAAATAGTGGTAGCATCACCATGGCAATGTGTGTAGCTCAACAATGGATATACGTACATAACTGCAGGGTTAGGGTTAGGTTAGGGTTAGGTTAGGTTAAATTTAGATTAGGGTTAGGGTTAGGGTTAGGTTAGGGTTAATTTAGGTTAGGTTAGGTTAGGTTAGGTTAGGTTAGGTTAGGGTTAGGGTTAGGTTAGGTTAGATTTAGGTTAGGGTTAGGTTAGAGTTAGGTTAGGGTTAGGTTAGTGTTAGGGTTAGGTTAGATTTAGGTTAGGTTAGGGTTAGGTTAGATTTAGGTTAGGGTAAGGTCCCTGTTTTTGCGGAAGTGAAGATGTTTTCCTCGAGTTGGACTCTGGTGGGTTAGGGTTAGGTTAGGGTTAGGTTAGGGTTAGGTCCCTGTTTTTGTGGAAGTGAAGATGTTTTCCTCGAGTTAATGGACTCTAGGGTTAGGTTTAGGTTAGGGTTAGGTTAGGTTAGGGTCAGGGTTAGGGTTAAGGTTAGGGTTAAGGTTACGGTTAGGGTTAAGGTTAGGTCCCTGTTTTGTGGAAGTGAAGAGGTTTTCCTCGAGTTAATGGACTCTGGTGGGTTAGGGTTAGGGTTAAGTTAGGGTTAAGATTAGGGTTAAGGTTAGGGCTAGGTTAGGGTTAAGGTTAGGTCCCTGTTTTGTGGAGGTAAAGAGGTTTTCCTCGAGTTAATGGACCCTGGTGGGTGTGGGTTAGGGTTAACGTTAGGGTTAGGTTAGGGTTAAGGTTAAGGTTAGGGTTAGGTTAGGGTTAAGGTTAGGTCCCTGTTTTGTGGAAGTGAAGAGGTTTTCCTCGAGTTAATGGACTCTGGTGGCAGGTTTGACCTCCTGCACTTCTGCATTACTGCTGTTTCTGAGTGACCTCGTTGCTGTGCGCCCGTAGCGACAGTACTGGCGAGGCTACATGGCGCTCACATGACGAGGGCACCGCTCTGAGGATCAGGGACTCGTGTTGAATTGAAGTAATTGGCCTTCAGTTTCTGCTCTAAATGGCACTAATTGGTAATCCTCAGCGTATCACTACCTGGAGTGAGGTTTTGGTGTTAGAAGTGCTGGTCACACTCTGAAGCTGGAGCTTCGTTCACCCCAAGTATTTACAAACATAAATAAAGTGAGTGTGAGGCTAACGTTAAGTCAGCCCATTTCCTGTGTTTAACTGATAATGCAGAGCTGCAACTGTAACGGTAGCGTAACTCTGTAACTGGGTGTAGAGTCACTATGGAACGTGGGAGTAACATTCACTATGGAACCAGGTGTAGAGTTACTTTGGAAGCGGGTGTAGAGTCAATATGGAACCCATGGTTTGAGTTACATTGGAACTGGGTGTAGCGTCTCTATAGAAGCAGGTGCAGAGTCACTATGGAACTCAGGAGTAGAATTACCTAGGGAACTTCGGTGTAGAATCACTAAGAAACTTGGGAGTAGAGTCACTGTGGAACCAGGTGTAGAGTCACTATGGAACCTGGGTGTAGCATCACTATGAAACCTGGGTGTAGTGTCTCTAAGGAACCGGGTTTAGTGTCGCTATGGAGCCCAGGTATAGCATCTCTGTGGAACTGAATGTAGGGTTTCTAAGGAATCGGGTGTAGAGTCACTTTAGAACCCGGGTGTAGAGTCACTATGGAACCCGGGTGTAGAGTCACTATAGAACCTGGGTGTAGCATCACTATTAAACCTGGGTGTAGTGTCTCTAAGGAACTGGGTTTAGTGGCGCTATGGAGCCCAGGTATAGCATCTTTAAGGAACCGAGTGTAGCATCTCTGTGGAACTGAATGTAGCGCCTCTAAGGAACCAGGGGTAGCGTCACTATAGAACCCGGGTGTAGAGTCACTATGGAACCTTGAAGTAAAATCTCTATGGAACTGGGTGTAGAGTTACTTTGGAACGGGGTGTAGCGTCTCTATGGAACTCGGTGGAGAGTCATTATGGAACCAGGTGTAGAGTCACTATAGAACCCGGTTGTAGAGTCACTATGGAACCTGGAAATAAATTCTCTATGGAACTGGGTGTAGAGTTACTTTGGAACTGGGTGTAGCGTCTCTATGGAACTGGGTGGAGAGTCCTTATGAAACCGGGTGTAGAATTACTATAGAGCCCGGGTGTAGAGTTACTATGGAACTTGGGAGTAGAGTCAATATGAAATCAGGTGTAGAATTACCTAGGGAACTCTGGTGTAGAGTCATAATGGAACCTGGGAGTAGATTCTCTATAGAGCTGGGTGTAGAATTACTATGGAACCTTGAAGTAGAGTCACTATGGAACCTGGGAGTAGAGTCAATATGGAACCTGGTGTAGAGTTACTATAGAACCTGGGTGTAGAGTCACTATGGAACCTTGGATTTGAGTCACTGTGGAACTTGGGAGTAGAGTCAATATGGAACTGGGTGTAGAGTTACTATAGAACCTGGGTATAGAGTCACTATAGAACTGGGTGTAGAGTTACTATAGAACCTGGGTGTAGAGTCACTATGGAACCTTGGAGTTGAGTCACTATGGAACTTGGGAGTAGAGTTACTATAGAACCTGGGTGTAGAGTCATCATGGAACCTTAGAGTTGAGTCACTATGGAACTCTGGTGTAGAGTCACTATAGAACCCAACAGTAGAGTCACTATGGAACCTGGGAGTAAATTCTCTATGGAACCGAGTGCAACGTTTCTATGGAACCGGGTGTAGAATTACTATAGAACCTGAGTGTAGAGTCACTATGGAATTTGGGAGTAGAGTCTATATGGAACTCTGGTGTAAAGTCACTATAGAAACCCAACCGTAGAGTCACTATGGAACCGGTCTGTAGCATCACTATGGAACTAAATGTGTAGTAACATTATAGAAAAGGGGGAAACAGAGGAAACTATGGCAACAGGGGTCCACAGGTTGTTATATCAGTGTTGTAGTTGTAATTCAGAAAGATGTTTATCACTCAGTCCGTGTTCTAACTCTCTTTCTGTCATCTGGATTATGATGGCTGGGCAGTAACTGTGGCCCTGCACGACTTACAGTTAGTTCTAGAGGTGCTTCTGGAGGGTCTGTGTTCAGCTGAGTTGATGTTTCCTGCTTTGAACCCACCAACTAAACCTGGCAGTCACTGCTGAGCTGGATCAGATGTGTTTGAGCAGGAAAATCATCAAACCATGGTGGACACGGTCTCTCCTGGGGACGGCTGGGGCCACAAACTTTGTTTTGGAATGTGGTGGTGGAACAAAACCGTATCACTAACCGTCTCACGCCCCAGCCTGCTCTGATACCGGATGCCGCTCCGTGAGAGAGAGACTTCATTTCACAAGTTAAGTGTGATTGAGCTGCGCTGTGATTCCCTCAGTACCTGTGAAAGTGCTTCAGTGCGCTCAGCCATTTCCTCCTGTCCCTCTTGACCCACGCGAGATGATGCTAACCACAGCTTCTCTTCTGGTGTTCTCACAGTCAAGTACATGAGAGAAGCCACTCCGTACGTGAAGAAGGGCTCTCCAGTGTCTGAGATCGGATGGGAAACGCCCCCGCCTGAATCCCCGCGCCTTGGCAGCCCCCACTCAGACGCCCCCACGCCCCCTTCACTGTCCCTTCAAGGAGACCGCAGATACATTCCTCTCAGAATGTGCTACGTCACCCGGGCTATGACCACACCTGACCCAGAGAACAGGTACAAAAGCTCTATATTGTTTATATAATCTACACAGTCATTCTGACAGACTGTAATACACTACAGGAAGTGTAGGGGGCGATATAACTTCTATTGTTTTATATTTAAAAAGTGTCTATAATGTTTATATAATCTACACAGTCATTCTGACAGACTGTAATACACTACAGGAAGTGTAGGGGGCGATATAACTTCTATTGTTTTATATTTAAAAAGAGTCTATAATGTCTATATGATCTACACAGTCATTCTGACAGACTGTAATACACTACAGGAAGTGTAGGGGGCGATATAACTTCTATTGTTTTATATTTAAAAAGAGTCTATAATGTTTATATGATCTACACAGTCATTCTGATAGACTGTAATACATTACAGGAAGTGTAGGGGGCGATATAACTTCTATTGTTTTATATTTAAAAAGAGTCTATAATGTCTATATGATCTACACAGTCATTCTGACAGACTGTAATACATTACAGGAAGTGTAGGGGGCGATATAACTTCTATTGTTTTATATTTAAAAAGAGTCTATAATGTCTACATGATCTACACAGTCATTCTGACAGACTGTAATACACTACAGGAAGTGTAGGGGGCGATATAACTTCTATTGTTTTATATTTAAAAAGAGTCTATAATGTCTATATGATCTACACAGTCATTCTGACAGACTGTAATACATTACAGGAAGTGTAGGGGCCGATATAACTTCTATTGTTTTATATTTAAAAAGAGTCTATAATGTTTATATGATCTACACAGTCATTCTGACAGACTGTAATACACTACAGGAAGTGTAGGGGCCGATATAACTTCTATTGTTTTATATTTAAAAAGAGTCTATAATGTTTATATGATCTACACAGTCATTCTGACAGACTGTAATACACTACAGGAAGTGTAGGGGGCGATATAACTTCTATTGTTTTATATTTAAAAAGTGTCTATAATGTTTATATGATCTACACAGTCATTCTGACAGACTGTAATACGCTACAGGAAGTGTAGGGGGCGATATAACTTCTATTGTTTTATATTTAAAAAGAGTCAATAATGTTTATATGACCTACACAGTCATTCTGACAGACTGTAATACGCTACAGGAAGTGTAGGGGGCGATATAACTTCTATTGTTTTATATTTAAAAAGAGTCTATAATGTTTATATGATCTACACAGTCATTCTGACAGAATGTTATACGCTACAGGAAGTGTAGGGGGCGATATAACTTCTATTGTTTTATATTTAAAAAGAGTCTATAATGTTTATATGATCTACACAGTCATTCTGACAGAATGTAATACGCTACAGGAAGTGTAGGGGGCGATATAACTTCTATTGTTTTATATTTAAAAAGAGTCTATAATGTTTATATGATCTACACAGTCATTCTGACAGAATGTTATACACTACAGGAAGTGTAGGGGGCGATATAACTTCTATTGTTTTATATTTAAAAAGAGTCTATAATGTTTATATGATCTACACAGTCATTCTGACAGAATGTAATACACTACAGGAAGTGTAGGGGGCGATATAACTTCTATTGTTTTATATTTAAAAAGAGTCTATAATGTTTATATGATCTACACAGTCATTCTGACAGACTGTAATACACTACAGGAAGTGTAGGGGGCGATATAACTTCTATTGTTTTATATTTAAAAAGAGTCTATAATGTTTATATGATCTACACAGTCATTCTGACAGACTGTAATACACTACAGGAAGTGTAGGGGGTGATATAACTTCCATTGTTTTAAAATGTGTACATGCAACAGCAACACGTACTGCCTCACTTATCAGCGTGTGCTGTGCTGGTGTGAGTGGATCAGACACAGCAGTGCTGCTGCTGCTGCTGGAGTGTTTAAACACCTTATTGTCACTGCTGGACTGAGAATCATCGTCCACCAACCAAAACTATCCAGACAGCAGTGTCCTGTGGGCGGCGTCCTGTGTCCACTGATGAAGAACTAGAGGAACACAAACTGTGCAGCAGCAGATGAGCTACTGTCTCTGACTTTACATCTACAAGGTGGACCAGCAAGTAGTAGGAGTGTCTAATAGAGTGGATGAAGGTTATGAATGGAAAGTCCAGTTAAAGTTATAATTAGCTGTTATCTAATCAGCGGCTCACTTTCTTTTTAGAAACTATGGGAAGTAACGTTTCCTTCTTTTCCGAGCCTGGTCTGCTGGGGTGGGGGTGGGGTTTAATTGTTGAAGTAGTAGCGCTGATTAGATTAGATCACCCTCTGAAGGTGGAAGGTTGCTCTACGGTCCCTGCCTTCAGATCCAGCCCAGATAGAAGGCTCTGTAGGCCCGCTCTTATCTGCTGTCCACCTCTAAACATGATTAGGTGGAAGGAGCTGGTCGTGTATATCGCCGGGTCCGATTTCACCACATCAAAGCTGGGGAGCAGATCAAAGCCTATGTTAACAGCAGCTTCAGCCTCCTTTTGACTGACCTCTGCGCGGCGTCGTTAACTGACCACAAGTCCTACAGATGTTCTTGAGCATTGAGCTATACGTGACAA
This sequence comes from Megaleporinus macrocephalus, assembly GCA_021613375.1. Classification (NCBI taxonomy): domain Eukaryota; kingdom Metazoa; phylum Chordata; class Actinopteri; order Characiformes; family Anostomidae; genus Megaleporinus; species Megaleporinus macrocephalus. The sequence continues at coordinate 5,814,069 of CM038705.1, forward strand.
GCTCATAACTCTAATTACGTTTCATGATCAATCAGTCTTTCGACAGTAGGGTCAACAAAGCATATGAAGCTGTGTTCATAAATATAGTTAAAACGAATAGATATAAAATAAATAGATATAAATGCTGTAGGCCCTGTCTGTAGGTTTATTTTCCTTGTACATGTCATGTGATTCTGGGTACCAACCCACCCCCCCCTCCAGTAGCCTTGCCCACCAACCCAGGCTTTATACTCTCTTTGAGTCTCTTTGCAATGACATATTGCAATATGTAATATAATAACTTATATTAAGTTAAGATGAATCACTGGGATAATACTGGAAAACTAAACTGTAATGTTTGGGTTCGGCCGAAAATGAATGGGACTCTATGAGAGGAACGAGGGATGAATAAACGACAAATAGAGGAGTGTGAGTCAGTATGAGTGTAGATTAGAGGTTGTGGATCTGCTCTGAGTGAGTACAGGCAGTTTGGAGGCTGTAGGTTGAACTAAACCGTTATGTTTGGGTTCGGCCGAAAATGAATGGGACTCTATGAGAGGAACGAGGGATAAATAAACGACAAACAGAGGAGTGCAGGTAAGTATGTGTGTGGACTAGAGGTTGAGGTAGAGGTGTAGATTAGAGGTTGGAGAGATCTGCCCTGAGTGAGTACAGACAGTTTGGGGGCTGTAGGTTGAACTTAACCGTAATGTTTGGGTTCGGCCAAAAATAAATAGGACCCTATGGGAGGAACGAGGGATGAATAAAACGACAAATAGAGGAGTATGGGTTAGTATACCTGTGGATTAGAGGTTGGAGAGATCTGCCCTCAGTAAGTACAGACAATTTGGAGGCTGTAGGTTGAACTAAACTGTAATGCTTGGGTCCATCCGAAAATGAATGGGACCCTATGGGAGGAACGAGGGATGAATGAACGACAAATAGGTAAGTGCAGGTCAGTATGTGTGTGGATTGGAGTTTGGTGATCTACTCTGAGTGAGTACAGGCAGTTTGGAGGCTGTAGGTTGAACTAAACCGTAATGTTTGGGTTCGGCCGAAAATGAATGGGACCCTATGGGAGGAACGAGGGATGAATAAACGACAAATAGAGGAGTATGGGTCAGTATACCTGTGGATTAGAGGTTGGAGAGATATGCCCTGAGTGAGTACAGACAGTTTGGAGGCTGTAGGTTGAACTAAACTGTAATGTTTGGGTTTGGCCGAAAATGAATGGGACCCTATGGGAGGAACGAGGGATGAATAAAACGACAAATAGAGGAGTGCAGGTCAGTATGAGTGTAGATTAGAGGTTGTGGATCTGCTCTGAGTGAGTACAGACAGTTTGGGGGCTGTAGGTTGAACTAAACCGTAATGTTTGGGTTCGGCCAAAAATAAATAGGACCCTATGGGAGGAACGAGGGATGAATTAAACGACAAATAGAGGAGTATGGGTTAGTATACCTGTGGATTAGAGGTTGGAGAGATCTGCCCTCAGTAAGTACAGACAATTTGGAGGCTGTAGGTTGAACTAAACTGTAATGCTTGGGTTCGGCCGAAAATGAATAGGACCCTATAGGAGGAACGAGGGATGAATAAACGACAAATAGAGGAGTGCTTGTCAGTATGTGTGTGGATTGGAGTTTGGTGATCTACTCCGAGTGAGTACAGGCTGTTTGGAGGCTGTAGGTTAAATGAAAACATGATATTTGGGTGTGACTGAAAATGAATGGGATACTATTGGGAAAAAAGAGGGATGGAAAAAAACGACAAACAGACGAGTGTGGGTCAAACCAACGCTGCAGTCGTGGTCGGAGGTCCGCCCTGAGTCAGTGTATGTGAAACCGTGTCTGTGGGTCGAGCAGAAGTTCAGTAGATTGGCGTGCACTTTTCCATCCCATTCATTCTCTATGGAGAAAAAAATCCAGAAAAAGTCTAGTTATCTGGAATCTGTGCATCCAATCAAAAAGTCCTACACAAGCCCGATTCACACAATCAGACCGGACCGTGAAGATCTGTTAGAAAGCAAAAAAACAAATAACAATACAGTTACACAACCATAATAAGTGTGAGAAGATTAGAACTATAGAATAAGAGGTATGGAATTATTCCTGGATCAGAATTGATCATCTGGTTTTCGTGTTTAAAGAATGTTTAGAGGGTCTTTTAGAAATGAGCTCTGATGCAGGTTTACATACTTTGAACATTCTGACCAGCAGCTTCATCATGAGGAGCCACATGAGCTGCTTCTCTAACAGGACTGAAGAAGATAGTGTAGATGCTGAGATCTTGTTCTGATAAACAGGTTTGGGGGTTTTATAGCTCTTATAATTAATATACATTCTTATTTTTACATTTAAATACAGTCAAATGTTAGTTTTAGTAATATTTGTGTATATGGGCTCCAACTTCACTATATACACTCGTCTCTCAACACATTCAGATCTAAACCTCTTCATAGTTATTAACATATATATATATATATATATATTCGGTTATGTGTGCCCAAACAGTTGAGTCGTTCTCCTCTAATCTGAGCTTGATAATTGAGTTGAATGAGAACCTGGATGAGCTCCGCTCGTCTCTTCTAAAGAACGAGCGTTGTGGTTTGTGAGATTAACCTGAATGTGAAACAGGAAGTCTGGGAGGAAGTTGATGCTCCACAGATGAGCGGGTTAAAAACAACCCTAATCTGCTTCTGTTAAAACAATCTGCTGTTGTTGTTGTTGTTGTGATCAAAGACTGGCTGTCGGTGTTCTGGGTTGGGCGGTGGTGGGAGTGCTCGGAGAGATGCTCGCTCTACTGTATATAACAAAAGATGGTTTCATGATGTCATAAATTCACCCACCAAGTAATTACACTGTGTATCAGGGCTGAAAGTGTAGTGAATTAGTCACATCTGACTGGATGTATGACTTTCTAAGACCAAAAAACACTAAGGTTGTGTCTCAAATCCTAGTGAGCTCCTACATAGGCAGCATTTTACATCATAGTATGCGCTCCCGACATGTAGACTGTCCCAATACTTACATACCTTAAACATGCTGTTTACTGAGGAACCTTATTTAGACCTGATTTTAAAGAAGTATTGAACTCTTCCTCAGCCACTAAGACAATCCCATGATGCAACACAGGCTAATCTAGGAGCAGTGAAGTGGTTTTAAAATGTGAATTTTGATTCTCTCTGGAGTTTTAATGTGTTTCTGGTCATATAATCACACAAAACAGTATTTTATTATCAACGATTATGTATTAAGTATTTTATGTAACGAGTCCTTCACCATTTACACTTTTATACTCCAGACATTAGCATTAGGCTATTGTTTTGGATGTAGGCTGGTAACTTAGCAACCAGCGAAACCACCGGTCGCGTGCTGCAGTGGGCGGGAACAAGCCGTGACGCAGTCTCTCTCTAACTAGAGCGTCTCAGTAATCTGTTTTCTACCCAAGAACTTCCTTCTCCGCCAGACGCCCTCTGAACATTCATGCTTCTATTCAAGAACCTATTCAAGGGGCATCTGGAGGAGAAGGTAGTTTTTGAATGGAAGGATGTCTGGACGAGAAGGTAGTTCTTGGGTAGAAGGATGTCTGGAGGAGAAGGTATTTCTTGAATAGAAGTATTTTTGGAGGAGAAGGTAGTAGGGTGTCTGGAGGAGAAGGTAGTTCTTGGGTAGAAGGGTGTCTGGGAAGAAGGTATTTCTTGAATGGAAGGATGTCTGGACGAGAAGGTAGTTCTTGGGTAGAAGGGTGTCTGGAGGAGAAGGTATTTTTTGAATAGAAGTATGTTTGGAGGAGAAGGTAGTAGGGTGTCTGGAGGAGAAGGTAGTTCTTGAATAGAAGTATGTTTGGAGGAGAAGGTAGTAGAGTGTCTGGAGGAGAAGGTAGTTCTTGGGTAGAAGGGTGTCTGGAGGAGAAGGTAGTTCTTGAATGGAAGGATGTCTGGACGAGAAGGTAGTTCTTGGGTAGAAGGGTGTCTGGAGGAGAAGGTAGTTCTTGAATGGAAGGATGTCTGGACGAGAAGGTAGTTCTTGGGTAGAAGGGTGTCTGGAGGAGAAGGTATTTCTTGAATAGAAGTATGTTTGGAGGAGGAGGTAGTAGGGTGTCTGGAGGAGAAGGTAGTTCCAAGTAGAATGAGGTCTGAAAGACAGGGTAGTTCTTGAATAGAATGACGTCTAGCGGAGTAAGTAGTTCTTGAGTATAAGGAGGAGTCTGGAGGAGAAGGTAGTTCCAAGTAGAAGGACATCTGGAGGAGAAGGTAGTTCTTGAGTAGAAGTACGTCTGAAGAGGAAGGTGTTTCTGGAGTAGAAGGTTGTCTGGAGAAGGAGGTGATTCTTGAGAAGGACATATGGAGGAGAAGGTAGTTCTTGAGTAGAGGGACATCTGGTGGATAAGGTCATTCTTGAGAAGGATATATGGAGGAGAATGTAGTTCTTGAGTAGAAGGACATCTGTAGTATAAGGTAATTCTTGAGAAGGATATATGGAGGAGAATGTAGTTCTTGAGTAGAAGGACATCTGGAGGATAAGGCCATTCTTGAGAAGGACATATGGAGGAGAAGGTAGTTCTTGAGTAGAAATACGTCTGAAGAGGAAGGTGTTTCTGGAGGATAAGGCCATTCTTGAGAAGGACATATGGAGGAGAATGTAGTTCTTGAGTAGAAGGGCATCTGTAGTATAAGGTAATTCTTGAGAAGGACATATGGAGGAGAATGTAGTTCTTGAGTAGAAGGACATATGGAGGATAAGGCCATTCTTGAGAAGGACATATGGAGGAGAAGGTAGTTCTTGAGTAGAAGGACATCTGTAGTATAAGGTAATTCTTGAGAAGGACATATGGAGGAGAATGTAGTTCTTGAGTAGAAGGACATCTGGAGGATAAGGCCATTCTTGAGAAGGACGTATTGAGGAGAATGTAATTCTTGAGTAGAAGGGCGTATGGATGATGAAGTAGTTCTTGAGTTTTAGGAGGAGCCTGGAGGAGAAGGTAGTTTCATTGAGATGGGAGCATATAGCTGACACGCTTAACCGTTTAGCTCTAAACTGGATGCGCTTTGAGACTTGTTCCCTGCAGATCCCCATCTCATCACTAGCCAAACAAAACATCTATCTTTTTATATATTGTCATGGTTTTATATTATTTGAACACAGCAGCTGTTCTTCATACCTGTGAAAGTTTCATGATGAATGGACCAATAGAAATGCTCCAAAATCACCAGGGATAAAACCTCATTACATGAACTTCCATTGCAAGTAAAGAACGTTTGGCTTTTCCAGTAAAGTTATTGTTTAGGAGTTAATAACTAAATGTTTTGAGAGCTGGGCGTGATTGTGAATAGGAAAATAGATGATCTCTGTATGTGGAAGGTTGTTACTAAATGTTCAAAGCTTAACATTCCCGCAGAGTTAAATATATCTTCAAGTGATTGAGTGCCCTGTCTCAGCCAGTACTCAGCCGCAAGTGCTTTATTACCCATTTGATGTTTCTGTTGTGCCATAGTTGGGTTTCCAAATGCCATTTTTCATTGTAACCTAGATATTTCACCACAGCTCTGGAATTGGTGATACTTATATTTGTCATATTGGAACCAAAGCTCAGTAAACAGTGTTATACCATCAGCCTGATGGCCCATCAGATTGTTCTGCAGTATCTGAATAGAGTGAATCAAACCACATCTGTACCGTGCCTGAGCTCGTTTGACCTCCAAAGGTCAGTTTGTTTGACCAGTGTGATCACTCTGTTCAGTTGGACTTGAGCTCAGTTCACATCTGTTGTAATCACTAATTGGGCCCAAGCTTGGAACAAGAACACATACATGCTGCCTGAAAAGATAGTTCTTGAATAGAAGGACATTTGGAAAAGGTAGTTCTTGAGTAGAAGGATGTCTGGGGGAGAAGGTTGTTTTTGAATAGAAGGATGTCTGGAGGAGAAGATGGTTTTTGAATAGAAGGACGTCTGGAGGAGAAGATGGTTTTTGAATAGAAGGATGTCTGGAGGAGAAGATGGTTTTTGAATAGAAGGACGTCTGGAGGAGAAGATGGTTTTTGAATAGAAGGATGTCTGGAGGAGAAGGTAGTTCTTGAATAGAAGGACATCTGGAAGAGAAGGTAGTTCTTGGGTAGAGGGATGTCTAGAGGAGAAGATAGTTCTTGGGTAGAATGATGTCTGGAGGAGAAGGTAGTTCTTGGGTAGAAGGGCATCTGGAGGAGAAGGTAGTTCTCGTGAAAAAGGAGGTCCGGAGGAGAAGGTAGTTCTTGAGTATAAGGATGTCTAGAGGAGAAGTTAGTTTTTGGGCAGAAGGATGTCTGGAAGAGAAGGTAGTTTTTGAGTAGAAGGGTGTCTGGAGGTGAAGGTAGTTCTTGGGCAGAAGGACGTCTGGAAGAGAAGGTAGTTCTTGAGTAGGAGGATGTCTGGAAGAGAAGGTAGTTCTTGGGCAAGAAGGACATTGTAAAAGAAAGTAGTTCTTGAGTAGAAGGACGTCTGGAAGAGAAGGTAGTTCTTGAGTAGAAGGACGTCTGGAAGAGAAGGTAGTTCTTGAGTAGAAGGACGTCTGGAAGAGAATGTAGTTCTTGAATAGAAGGATGTCTGGAAGAGAAGGTAGTTCTTGGGCAGAAGGACATCTGGAGGAGAAGTTAGTTCTTGTGCAAAAGGACGTCTGGAAGAGAAGGTAGTTCTTGAGTAGAATTGTGTCTGGAGGAGAAGGTAGTTCTTGAGTAGAAGGATGTCCTGAGGTGATGGTAGTTCTTGGGCAGAGGGGCGTCTGGGAGAGAAGGTAGTTCTTGAGTAGAAGGATGTCTGGAGGAGAAGATAGGGAAGATAGAAGGGCATCTGGAAGAGAAGGTAGTTCTTGAGTAGAAGGATGTCTGGAGGTAAAGGTAATTCTTAGGCAGAAGGACCTCTGGAAGAAAAGGTGTCATCCCTTCATTCCTTTATCATCACCAACACTGTTCCTTCATCCCTTCATTCCTTTATCATCACCAACACTGTTCCTTCATCCCTTCATTCCTTTATCATCACCAGCACTGTTCCTTCATCTGTTCATTCCTTTATCATCACCAACACTGTTCCTTCATCCCTTCATTCCTTTATCATCACCAGCACTGTTCCTTCATCCCTTCATTCCTTTATCATCACCAGCACTGTTCCTTCATCTGTTCATTCCTTTATCATCACCAACACTGTTCCTTCATCCCTTCATTCCTTTATCATCACCAACATTGTTCCTTTATTCCTTTATCATCACCAACACTGTTCCTTCATTCCTTCATTCCTTTATCATCACCAACATTGTTCCTTTATTCCTTTATCATCACCAACACTGTTCCGTTATTCCTTTATCATCACCAACACTGTTCCTTTATTCCTTTATCATCACCAACACTGTTCCTTCATTCCTTCATTCCTTTATCATCACCAACATTGTTCCTTTATTCCTTTATCATCACCAACACTGTTCCTTCATTCCTTCATTCCTTGATCTGTTCGCCAGAATTGTTTCTTCATCCGTATATTCCTTAATCATCAACATTATTCCTTCATCCCTTCATTCCTTTATTTATAAACCAACATTGTTCCTTCATCTGTTCATTCCTTCATCCATCACCAGCACTGTTCCTTCGTTTGTTGATCCGTTCTGATGCTTCCTTTGTACACCTGTTTGTCTATTCCTTTCTTCCTTGATTCATCCGTCCGTTTGTTGGTCCGTTGGTCAAACAAGGCTACGTTAGACTTTTCAGCACAACTCAGATATCTCAGTCAACTCACAGCACAGATACTTCTAGAATGTGAGGCTGGAGTCCTGCAGTTGATGCTCTCGGTGAGATAAACAAGCCAGATTACAACTTCTTTCCATTACAAAGAGAAAGACGACGGCAGCCTCCCCGTCGGTTCTCCTGGCTGAGGGACCTGTAGCTGATGTGGGTGTAAATTCAGCTGTTTAGAGCATCAGAGCTGGACGGGACGTTACAGGACCAGCTCTCCTCTGATGGATTTACCGCAGACCTCCTTCATCCTGCCTGTATCTGCGGCCCATGTTTGCTTTGGACGACACTCATGTTTGGATCCCTACTAAGAATAGCTCCACCCAGAGCCGGCCGGAGTGATGTTAGAGTCTATAAAGAGAGAGCGCTGCAGAACTTCCTCTGACTTCTTCACACAGAGTATTTCTCAAGCGTGTTTCTTCAGGAGCTGTGGTGTCGCAACGAGGCTGCTAATAGCAGGGCTGTCGCAATTATTACATAATCGCCTAATCGCAATTACGTGAGAAGATCATAGTCATTATCCGAAGACTACAACTTGTAGCAGAGGGTTAAGTGGCTGTGCTGAGTATATAAACTGGAAGAAAAGAAAGGGGTTACGTTTATCGTTGAGTAATGTTAGTAGCACTCAGTAGCAGTAATGCTAACAAATCAGGCCTCAGTAACAGTAATGCCATCCAATCAGCTCTCAGTAGCAGTAATGCCAACCAATTACCACTCAGTAGCAGTAATGACATCCAATCAGCTCTCAGTAGCAGTAATGCCAACCAATTACCACTCAGTAGCAGTAATGACATCCAATCAGCTCTCAGTAGCAGTAATGCCAACCAATTACCACTCAGTAGCGGTAATGTTAACCAATCAGGCCTCAGTAACAGTAATACCATCCAATCAGCTCTCAGTAGCAGCCACGCCAACCAATTACCACTCAGTAGCAGTAATGTTAACCAATCAGGCCTCAGTAACAGTAATGCCATCCAATCAGCTCTCAGTAGCAGTAATGCCAACCAATTACCACTCAGTAGCAGTAATGTTAACCAATCAGGCCTCAGTAACAGTAATACCATCCAATCAGCTCTCAGTAGCAGCCACGCCAACCAATTACCACTCAGTAGCTGTAATGTTAACCAATCAGGCCTCAGTAACAGTTATACCATCCAATCAGCTCTCAGTAACAGCCACGCCAACCAATTACCACTCAGTAGCAGTAATGTTAACCAATCAGGCCTCAGTAACAGTAATGCCATCCAATCAGCTCTCAGTAGCAGCCACGCCAACCAGTTACCACTCAGTAGCAGTAATGTTAACCAATCAGACCTCAGTAACAGTAATGCCATCCAATCAGCTCTCAGTAGCAGCCACGCCAACCAATTACCACTCAGTAGCTGTAATGTTAACCAATCAGGCCTCAGTAACAGTAATGCCATCCAATCAGCTCTCAGTAGCAGTAATGCCAACCAATTACCACTCAGTAGCAGTAATGACATCCAATCAGCTCTCAGTAGCAGTAATGCCAACCAATTACCACTCAGTAGCAGTAATGACATCCAATGAGCTCTCAGTAGCAGTAATGCAAACCAATTACCACTCAGTAGCGGTAATGTTAACCAATCAGGCCTCAGTAACAGTAATACCATCCAATCAGCTCTCAGTAGCAGCCACGCCAACCAATTACCACTCAGTAGCTGTAATGTTAACCAATCAGGCCTCAGTAACAGTAATGCCATCCAATCAGCTCTCAGTAGCAGCCACGCCAACCAATTACCACTCAGTAGCAGTAATGTTAACCAATCAGACCTCAGTAACAGTAATGCCATCCAATCAGCTCTCAGTAGCAGTAATGCCAACCAATTACCACTCAGTAGCAGTAATGACATCCAATCAGCTCTCAGTAGCAGCAACGCCAACCAATTACCACTCAGTAGCAGTAATGTTAACCAATCAGTCCTCAGTAACAGTAATGGCATCCAATCAGCTCTCAGTAGCAGTAATGCCAACCAATTACCACTCAGTAGCAGTAATGTTAACCAATCAGGCCTCAGTAACAGTAATACCATCCAATCAGCTCTCAGTAGCAGTAATGCCAACCAATTACCACTCAGTAGCGGTAATGTTAACCAATCAGGCCTCAGTAACAGTTATACCATCCAATCAGCTCTCAGTAACAGCCACGCCAACCAATTACCACTCAGTAGCAGTAATGTTAACCAATCAGGCCTCAGTAACAGTAATGCCATCCAATCAGCTCTCAGTAGCAGTAACGCCAACCAATTACCACTCAGTAGCAGTAATGTTAACCAATCAGGCCTCAGTAACAGTAATGCCATCCAATCAGCTCTCAGTAGCAGTAATGCCAACCAATTACCACTCAGTAGCAGTAATGACATCCAATCAGCTCTCAGTAGCAGCAACGCCAACCAATTACCACTCAGTAGCAGTAATGTTAACCAATCAGTCCTCAGTAACAGTAATGCCATCCAATCAGCTCTCAGTAGCAGTAACGCCAACCAATTACCACTCAGTAGCAGTAATGTTAACCAATCAGGCCTCAGTAACAGTAATACCATCCAATCAGCTCTCAGTAGCAGCAACGCCAACCAATTACCACTCAGTAGCAGCAACGCCAACCAATTACCACTCAGTAGCAGTAATGCCAACCAATTACCACTCAGTAGCAGTAATGCCAACCAATTACCACTCAGTAGCAGTAAGGTTAACCAATCAGCACACAGTAGCGGTAATGCCAACCAATCAGCACACAGTAGCAGTAATGCTAACCAACCAGGACTCAGTAGCAGTAAAGCCAACCAATCACCACTCAGTTGCAGTAAGGTTAACCAATCGGCAGGTAGTAGCAGTAATGCTAACAAATCCGCACTCAGTAGCAATAATGCTAACCAACCAGGACTCATTAGCTGCAATGCCAACCAATCACCACTCAGTTGCAGTAAGGGTAACCAATCAGCAGATATTAGCAGTAGTGCCAACCAATCAGCACACAGTAGCAGAAATGCTAATCAATCACCACTCAGTAACAATAATGCCAACCAATCAGCACTTAGCAGCAATAAATTTATCAGGATTTTGTAGCAATAATGATAATCAATCAGGACTCAGTAGCTGTGATGCCAACCAATCAGCATTCAACAGCAGTAATTCTAACCAATCAGCACTCAATAGTTATAATGCCAACCAGTCAGTACTCACTAGTATTAATGCTGTCTAATCAGCACTCAGTAACAGTAGTGCCAAAAAACAGTAATGCCAACCAATCAGCAATCAGTAGCAGTAATGCCAACCAATCAGCAATCAGTAGAAGTACTGCCAACCAATCAGCACTTAGTAGCAGTAAAGCTGACCAGTCAGCACTCAGCAGTAGTAATGCTAACCAATTACCAAAAAGTAGCAGTAATGCTAACCAATCAGCACTAAATAGAAATAATGCCAACCAATCAGCACACAGTAGCAATAATGCCAATCACTCAGTACTCAGTAGCAGTAATGCTGACCAGTCAGCATTCAGTAGCAGTAATGATCACCAATCAGCACATAATAGCAATAATGCCAGCCAATCAGGTCTCAGTAGCAGTGAATCCAACCAATCAGCACTTAGCAGCAGTAATGCTAATCTATCAGCACTCAGCAGCAGTAATTCTAACCAGTCAGCACTCAATAGCAATAATGCCAACCAATCAGTACTCAGTAGTATTAATGCTGTCTAATTAGCACTCTAACTAGTTAGCACCATCAAAAACAGTAATGCCAACCAGTAAGCACTCAATAGCAGTAAGGCTGACCAGTAATGCCAACCAATTACCAAGAAGTAGCAGTAATCCTAACCAATCAGCACTCAGATCGCCTATAGCGCCCTCATGTGTACATTTTCATGTGTACATGAACCTTCAGTTCAGTTGATAAACTGCTGAGACAGTAGCTGCTTATTGGAAATGAACTGGTTCTACCTGAGAGCAGGTAAGACGGCTGTTACCGGGTCAGTCGTGTAGCTCCCTAAAGTGAACAGTGATCAGATTGAAGAAGCCAGACTTTCCACAGGCAGCTCGAGGTTTTCACCAGACTCAGCGTCTCCTGTGACCACAAAAGGCAGCGAGAGATTTTCCTCCTTCACTGAACTTTCTAAATCTGGCTCCGGCGTCCCTGACCGCTCTGAAGGTTCCCATGTCTCTGCTGAATGAGGGAGAACCGCTTGGACCCGGGCCAAGAACTTCTCTCTCCCAGACGAGTGCAAACACTCCATTCAACTCCATCTGGCCTCATCGACCATACCCCCCTCCCCAAAACTCTCCGTCTTAATAAAACGCAGCTATATTTAGCAGCAGGAGCACCTGGAGATGATTGTGAGGACTGCTGGGTTCAGGCTCTACTGGAGGAAGATGTATGAGGGAGGTATTAATCACTGTAAGCACAGAGAGGGCCGCGCTGAGTTACGGCCCGTTATAAACTCTGCACGACTCGGCCGAGCTCTGCAGCTGCTGAAAGCGCAATCAGCGTCCTTTAAACATCTTGTGAACTTTAGCACAGCTACTGGTTCTTCTCCACTCAGATGTTCTGAAAGCTGAAAGGAACATAGTGTTTAACACAGACTGAAACAGACCGTAATGCGTAGCTAGTTCTAATGAAATTAAATCAGGAATCAAGTTCTAATAAAATTTCCTATAAAATTAAAATCCAGAATGAATTTCTAAAAATGTTGAAAACCAGAAAGAAGTTTCTATACAATGAACATCCAGAATGAAGTTGTAAAAAGTGTATATTGAGAATAAAGTTTTAACATGATAAATATCCAGAACGATGTTCTAATAAAATTCATATCCAGAATTAAGTTCTGATCAGGAGTCTGTTTTAATAAAATAAAAACCAAAATTTAAATTAATAAATGTAACATTCCGAATGAAGTTCTAAAGAAATCAAAATCAAAAAGTAAGTTCCAATCAATTTTCCAGAATAAAATTAAATCCCAGAAAGAAGTTTCAATACAATGAACATCCAGAATGAAGTTGTAATAAAATTCATATCCAGAATGAAGTTGTAAAAAGTGTATATTGAGAATAAAGTTTTAACATGATAAATATCCAGAACGATGTTCTAATAAAATTCATATCCAGAATTAAGTTCTGATCAGGAGTCTGTTTTAATAAAATAAAAACCAAAATTAAACTAATAAATGTAACATTCCGAATGAAGTTCTACAGAAATCAAAATCAAAAAGTAAGTTCCAATCAATTTTCCAGAATAAAATTAAAGCCCAGAAAGAAGTTTCAATACAATGAACATCCAGAATGAAGTTGTAATAAAATTAATATCCAGAATAAAGTTGTAAAAAAATCATATAGAGAATAAAGTTTTAACATAATAAATATCCAGAATGATGTTCTAATAAAATTCATATCCAGAATTAAGTTCTGATCAGGAGTCTGTTTTTTTAATTAACATTCAGAATGAAGTTCTAATGAAATCAAAATAAAAAATTAAGTTCTAATCAATTTTCCACAATAAAAATTAAAGGCCAGAATAAAGTTTCAGTACAATGAACATCCAGAATGAAGTTGTAATAAAGGTAAAATACAGAATTAAGTTGTAATAAAGTTAATATCTTGAATTAAGTTCTAATAAAATGAATACTCCAAATTAAGTTTAAATAAAATTAATATCTAGAATTAAGTTCTAATCAAATTTCCTATAAAATTAAAATCCAGAATGAGATTCTAAAAATATTGAAATCCAGAAAGAAGTTTAAATACAATGAACATCCAGAATTAAGTTGTAAAATATTTATATTGAGAATAAAGTTTTAACATAATAAACATCCAAAATTATGTTCTAATAAAATTCATATCCAAAATTAAGTTCTGATCAGGTGTCTGTTTTAATAAAATAAAAACCAAAATCAAACTAATAAATTTAACATCTAGAATGAAGTTAAATCCAGAACTAAATTCTCATAAATTTAACATTCAAAATAATGAAATTAATGAAATTAAAACCAAGAATTAAGTTCCAATAAAATTTCTTATAAAATTAAAGTCCAGAACAAAATTTAAACCTAGAAAGACGTTTCAGTACAATGAACATTCAGAATTAAATTCTAATCAATTTAACGTCCAGATTGAAGCTCTGATCCAATTTACATCCAAATGTTTTTTATAAAGTTAAAATTCAGAATTAACTTCTAAGTTTCTAACTAAGTTAACATCCAGAATAAAGTTCTATTGAAATTAAAGTCAGGAATCAAGTTCTGATAACATTTCCTATCAATTTAAATCCAAAATGAAGTTTTTAAATATTGAAATCCAGAAGTAAGTTTCAATTAAGGAACACCCAGCATGAAGTTGTATTATAATTTATAATCCCAAAATATGTTCTAATAAAATGAATATCCTGTTCTGATCAAATTTACCTCCAGTAGTCTGTAAACTAATAATTTTAACATTCAGAATGAAGTTCTAATAAAATTTATATCCAGAATAAAATTTAAATAAAATGAACATCCAAAAAGAAGGTCTAATAAAATTAAATCCTGAATTAAATTCTAATTAATTTAACGTCCAGAATAAGTTTCTAACTAAAATTATATCCAGGATAACATTCTAGTAAAATTAATATCCTGGATTGTTTTAATAAAATTTAAATCCAAAATTCAATTCTAATAAATTCAACATTCAGAATGACATTAATGTCCAGAATAAAGTTCCGGGGAAATTCATGTCCAGAATTCAGTTGTAATGAAATTACTATTCAGAGTAAAGTTGCAATAAAAGTAAAATACAGAATTAGGTTTTACTTAAAATTTAAATTTAGAATGAAGCTGTAATGAAATTAAAGTTCTAAAATTCTTAAATTAAAGTTCTAATGAAATTAATATGCAGTGATATTTTTTTACCATTTAACAGCTTCTTGCTGAAACCAAAATATTCAAAATTTTTAAAGGAAATCTCTAAAATTTTAGAATCTAAATAGCATTATTTATTTATAACATACATTTATTACAGTGTACAGAACTCTTGATCGTAATGTGTGGGAAAAGCTGTTGGATCTGGGTTTTAAATTATATTTCATGTCGACTTGTTTGGTATTTATTGATTTTATATTTTTTCAGTAAAACTGCTGAAATCTGTTTATCAGTAAATCCCTGATATGATCAGTTATCAGAGTTCTGAGCTCTTTAATATGACTGACGGTCCGTGTGGGTGGGCCTGAGAGGTGGGTGGCTGAGAGCAGATGCAGGTTAGAGGTGTTCACTGTGTTTGATGTTCCTTTGTTTGTTTCTCAGGCAGGTGGAGCTCCACTCTCCGGATACGAAGCACACGGTGGTGTTGCGCTGTCCGGATTCGGTCTCGGCTCAGGCCTGGTTTGGCTCGATGCAGTCGGTCACCTCCGGCTTGTTGGAGAAAGTCGTCTCAGAACTCCGGGAACACGTGGTCCGGAACGGCATCGGCGGGAGTCGAGAGATACGCCACCTAGGCTGGCTGGCGGAGAAGGTCAGAACCTACAAAAACATATTGACCACCAATGGTTCCAGCCTGGCTGGATTAGTGGGACTAAACTGCTGTAGGTTGAATGGGTGGAGCTAGACTGCTGTAGGCTGAGTGGGTGGGGCTGAACTGCTGTAGGCTGAATGGGTGGGACTAAACTGCAGTAGGCTGAATGGGTGGGGCTGAACTGCTGTAGGCTGAATGGGTGGGGCTAAACTGCTATAGACTGACTGGGTGGAGCTAAACTGCTGTAGACTGAATGGGTGGAGCTAAACTGCTGTAGGCTGAATGAGTGGAGCTAAACTGCTGTAGACTGAACGGGTGGAGCTAAACTGCTGTAGACTGAACGGGTGGAGCTAAACTGCTGTAGACTGAACGGGTGGAGCTAAATTGCTGTAGGCTGAATGGGTGGAGCTAGACTGCTATAGACAGAATGGGCGGGGCTAATATGTTGTAGGGATAAATGAGCAAGGCTAAACTGCTGTAGGCTGAATGTGTGGAGCTAAACTGCTGTAGGTTGAATGGGTGGAGCTAAACTGCTGTAGGCTGCATTAGTGGAGCTAAACTGCTATAGACTGAATAGGTGGAGCTAAACTGCTGTAGGCTAAATGGGTGGAGCTAGACTGCTGTAGGCTGAATGGGTGGGGCTGAACTGCTGTAGGCTAAATGGGTGGGACTAAACTGCTGTAGACTGAATGGGTGGAACTAAACTGATGTAGACTGAATGGGTGGAGCTAAACTGCTGTAGGGTGAATTGGCAGAGCTAAACTGATGTAGACTGAATGGGTGGAGCTAAACTGCTGTAGGGTGAATTGGCAGAGCTAAACTGATGTAGACTGAATGGGTAGAGCTAAACTGCTGTAGGGTGAATTGGCAGAGCTAAACTGCTGTAGACAGAATAGGCGGGGCTAATCTGTTGTAGGGCTAAATGAGCAAGTCTAAACTGCTGTAGGTTGAATGGGTGGGGCTAAACTGCTGTAGGCTGAATGGGTGGGGCTAAACTGCTGTAGGCTGAATGGGTGGAGCTAAACTGCTGTAGGCTGAATGGGCGGAGCTAAACTGCTGTAGGCTGAATGGGCGGAGTTAAACTGCTGTAGGCTGAATGGGCGGAGTTAAACTGCTGTAGGCTGAATAGGTTGAGTTAAACTGCTGTAGGCTGAATGGGCGGAGTTAAACTGCTGTAGGCTGAATGGGCGGAGTTAAACTGCTGTAGGCTGAATAGGTCGAGTTAAACTGCTGTAGGCTGAATGGGCGGAGTTAAACTGCTGTAGGCTGAATGGGCGGAGTTAAACTGCTGTAGGCTGAATAGGTGGAGTTAAACTGCTGTAGGCTGAATGGGCGGAGTTAAACTGCTGTAGGCTGAATGGGCGGAGTTAAACTGCTGTAGGCTGAATAGGTGGAGTTAAACTGCTGTAGGCTGAATGGGCGGAGTTAAACTGCTGTAGGCTAAATGGGTGGGACTAAACTGCTGTAGACTGAATGGCTGGGACTAAACTGATGTAGACTGAATGGGTGGAGCTAAACTGCTGTAGGGTGAATTGGCAGAGCTAAACTGCTGTAGACAGAATAGGCGGGGCTAATCTGTTGTAGGGCTAAATGAGCAAGTCTAAACTGCTGTAGGTTGAATGGGTGGGGCTAAACTGCTGTAGGCTGAATGAGTGGAGCTAAACTGCTGTAGGCTGAATGGGCGGAGTTAAACTGCTGTAGGCTGAATGGGCGGGGTTACTAACGGTTACTAACATTGTCAGCAAGTTGTTCGAGACTTAATAAAATGTTTTCTTTTGATTGTGCTAATGGTGGTCAGTAACTGTAGTGGGCAGTGAACTTGAGCGTGAACGTTACAGGTGGAGAACTTCAGATGAAGGTTGCCCAGGAGCTGCAGGTGTAGCGGTGGTCAGCGGCGGCTAGCTGTGGTAGCGGTTGATGGCAGCGTGACTGCGTGTTTGCCTCCGTATCAGGCCGCTTTGTCTCGGCGCTCCCTCATTAGCCGCGACCTGGCAGAGGCAGTAATGGAGAGCTGGGCCGTCACAGTGCTGTGGGCAGACTGACTAACGGCCTCTTCTTTTTTCTCTCTGTTCTTTAATGAGCGCTCTCTCTCTCTCTCCGGCTCCTGTTACCGACCTGCCGGCCCTCCGTGAATAATTAGAAAAGAAGGAGAGCCTCCAGTGAGCGGAGAGCCTGGAGACCGAGTCCAAGTTTCCTTATGCAGCTGCCACAGCTCGCTACCAGGAGCACTTCTGTACACTTCAGATCAAACACAACCTGATTTGTAGTGAGAGCAGAGAAAAACAGGACCACGCTAAAGCACTCCTCACTGGATACACTTCTCAAAGCTGTTTTATTAAAAACCCTAAAGCTAAAAGAACCAAACAACTTGAGACTTGAGTACCTGAGACACTTTTATTATTATTATTACATACAGCAGTGGCCCTCTCAGCTTCTCTGTTGTGTAGCTGCTCCGTGTAGCTGCACTGCTTGACGACTAGTGACCCTGTTTAGCATCTCTTTGTATGCTTTCCCTATAAACTCTGTTCAGCCGCTCTGTGTAGAGGTCCTGGGTTGCTGCTCTATGTGGCACCTTTGTGCGGATGCTCTTTTTGGCGGCCCTGTTTGTGTTTGCTCTGTGTAGCTGCTGTGTGTAGCTGCTGTGTGTAGCTGCTGTGTGTAGCTGCTGTGTGTAGCGACTCTGTGTAGCTGCTCTGTGTAGCTGCTCTGTGTAGCTGCTGTGTGTAGCGACTCTGTGTAGCTGCTGTGTGTAGCGACTCTGTGTAGCTGCTGTGTGTTGCGACTCTGTGTAGCTGCTGTGTGTTGCGACTCTGTGTAGCGACTCTGTGTAGCTGCTGTGTGTAGCGACTCTGTGTAGCTGCTCTGTGTAGCTGCTGTTTGTAGCTGCTGTGTGTAGCGACTCTGTGTAGCTGCTCTGTGTAGCTGCTCTGTGTAGCTGCTGTGTGTAGCTGCTCTGTGTAGCTGCTGTGTGTAGCTGCTCTGTGTAGCTGCTCTGTGTAGCTGCTGTTTGTAGCTGCTCTGTGTAGCTGCTGTGTGTAGCTGCTCTGTGTAGCTGCTGTGTGTAGCTGCTCTGTGTAGCTGCTGTGTGTAGCTGCTCTGTGTAGCTGCTGTGTGTAGCTGCTGTGTGTAGCGACTCTGTGTAGCTGCTGTGTGTAGCTGCTGTTTGTAGCTGCTCTGTGTAGCTGCTGTGTGTAGCGACTCTGTGTAGCTGCTGTGTGTAGCTGCTCTGTGTAGCTGCTGTTTGTAGCTGCTGTTTGTAGCTGCTCTGTGTAGCTGCTGTGTGTAGCTGCTGTGTGTAGCTGCTCTGTGTAGCTGCTGTGTGTAGCTGCTGTGTGTAGCTGCTCTGTGTAGCTGCTGTGTGTAGCGACTCTGTGTAGCTGCTGTGTGTAGCAGCTGTTTGTAGCTGCTCTGTGTAGCTGCTGTGTGTAGCGACTCTGTGTAGCTGCTCTGTGTAGCTGCTGTGTAGCGACTCTGTGTAGCTGCTGTGTGTAGCTGCTGTTTGTAGCTGCTGTGTGTAGCTGCTGTGTGTAGCGACTCTGTGTAGCTGCTGTGTGTAGCTGCTGTTTGTAGCTGCTCTGTGTAGCTGCTGTTTGTAGCTGCTGTGTGTAGTGACTCTGTGTAGCTGCTGTGTGTAGCGACTCTGTGTAGCTGCTGTGTGTAGCTGCTGTTTGTAGCTGCTGTGTGTAGCTGCTGTGTGTAGCGACTCTGTGTAGCTGCTCTGTGTAGCTGCTGTGTGTAGCTGCTCTGTGTAGCTGCTCTGTGTAGCTGCTGTGTGTAGCGACTCTGTGTAGCGGCCGTGGGTAACAGCTTTGCATAGCGACTTTGTGTTCGGCTGTTCCGTTCAGCTACTGTGTAGTGACTGCTTAGCTTCTTTTGTTTGCTAATAGCTCTTTTTAGTTGCTGTGTTTGGTAGCTTTATTCAGCAACTCTATGTAGCTGCTCTGTTTAGCTACTCTGTGTAGCGGCCCAGTGTACTGGTTCTGTCTACCTGCCCTTCGTGTGTACAGGTTCTGTATAGCGGCTTAGTTTAGCGGCTCTGTAAAGCGGCTCCGTATATCGGCTCCGTATAGCGGCTCTGTTTAGCGGCTCAGTTTAGCGGTTCAGTTTAGAGGTTCTGTTTAGCGGCTTAGTTTAGCGGTTCAGTTTAGAGCTTCTGTTTAGAGGTTCTGTTTAGCGGCTCAGTTTAGCGGTTCAGTTTAGAGGTTCTGTTTAGCGGCTTAGTTTAGCGGTTCAGTTTAGAGGTTCTGTTTAGCGGCTTAGTTTAGCGGTTCAGTTTAGAGGTTCAGTTTAGAGGTTCTGTTTAGCGGCTCAGTTTAGCGGTTCAGTTTAGAGGTTCTGTTTAGCGGCTTAGTTTAGCGGTTCAGTTTAGAGGTTCAGTTTAGAGGTTCTGTTTAGCGGCTCAGTTTAGCGGTTCAGTTTAGAGGTTCTGTTTAGCGGCTCAGTTTAGCGGCTCTGTTTAGCGGCTCTGTTTAGTGGTTCAATTTAGCGACTGTGTTTAGCGGCTCTGTTTAGTGGTTCAATTTAGCGACTGTGTTTAGAGACTCTGTTTAGCGTCTCTGTTTAGAGACTCTGTTTAGAGACTGTGTTTAGTGGCTCTGTTTAGAGGTTCAGTTTAGTGGCTCACTTTAGAGGCTTTGTTTAGAGACTCTGTTTAGAGACTCTGTTTAGAGGTTCAGTTTAGTGGCTCACTTTAGAGGCTTTGTTTAGAGACTCTGTTTAGAGGTTCAGTTTAGAGTCTTAGTTTAGAGACTCTGTTTAGCGTCTCTGTTTAGAGACTCTGTTTAGAGACTCTGTTTAGAGACTCTGTTTAGAGACTCTGTTTAGCGTCTCTGTTTAGAGACTCTGTTTAGCGTCTCTGTTTAGAGACTCTGTTTAAAGGCTCTGTTTAGCGACTGTGTTTAGTGGCTCTGTTTAGAGGTTCAGTTTAGTGGCTCACTTTAGAGGCTTTGTTTAGAGACTCTGTTTAGAGGTTCAGTTTAGAGTCTTAGTTTAGAGACTCTGTTTAGCGTCTCTGTTTAGAGACTCTGTTTAGAGACTCTGTTTAGCGTCTCTGTTTAGAGACTCTGTTTAGAGACTCTGTTTAGAGACTCTGTTTAGAGACTCTGTTTAGAGTCTTAGTTTAGAGACTCTGTTTAGCGTCTCTGTTTAGAGACTCTGTTTAGAGACTCTGTTTAGAGACTCTGTTTAGACACTCTGTTTAGAGTCTCAGTTTAGCGTCTCTGTTTAGAGACTCTGTTTAGAGACTCTGTTTAGACACTCTGTTTAGAGACTCTGTTTAGAGACTCAGTTTAGCGTCTCTGTTTAGCGTCTCTGTTTAGCGGCTTTGTTTAGAGACTCTGTTTAGAGACTCTGTTTAGAGACTCTGTTTAGAGACTCTGTTTAGCGTCTCTGTTTAGAGACTCTGTTTAGAGACTCTGTTTAGCGTCTCTGTTTAGAGACTCTGTTTAGAGACTCTGTTTAGAGGCTCAGTTTAGAGACTCTGTTTAGAGACTCTGTTTAGAGACTCTGTTTAGAGACTCTGTTTAGAGACTCTGTTTAGCGTCTCTGTTTAGAGACTCTGTTTAGAGACTCTGTTTAGAGGTTCAGTTTAGCGGCTCTGTTTAGAGGTTCAGTTTAGCGGCTCTGTTTAGAGACTCTGTTTAGAGACTCTGTTTAGAGACTCTGTTTAGAGACTCTGTTTAGAGACTCAGTTTAGCGTCTCTGTTTAGCGTCTCTGTTTAGAGACTCTGTTTAGAGACTCTGTTTAGAGACTCAGTTTAGCGTCTCTGTTTAGCGTCTCTGTTTAGAGACTCTGTTTAGAGACTCTGTTTAGAGACTCTGTTTAGAGACTCTGTTTAGCGTCTCTGTTTAGAGACTCTGTTTAGAGACTCTGTTTAGCGTCTCTGTTTAGAGACTCTGTTTAGAGACTCTGTTTAGAGACTCTGTTTAGAGACTCTGTTTAGCGTCTCTGTTTAGAGACTCTGTTTAGAGACTCTGTTTAGCGTCTCTGTTTAGAGACTCTGTTTAGAGACTCTGTTTAGAGGTTCAGTTTAGCGGCTCTGTTTAGAGACTCTGTTTAGAGACTCTGTTTAGAGGCTCAGTTTAACTGCTCTCTGAGGAGTTGTTTGATGATTTGTGGGGGTCGTCCCAGTTTGCCTGGACACCATTTATCACCTCCATGAGAGCAGCATTAAATCTCTGTTCACTCAGAGCTGAGTTTTAGCAGCAGATGAGCTACTGTCTCTGACTTTACATCTTCAAGGTGGACCAGCAAGTAGTAGGAGTGTCTAATAGAGTGGACAGTCAGTGGACACATCATTGGGCAAAGGCGGGGTACACCATGGACAGGTCGCCAGTCCATCGCATCCATCCACACACGCACCTACAGGCAATATAAAGTGAGCGATCAACCTAACACGATAACCACTACACCACCGTGCTGTCATTATTATTATTATTATTATTGTTGTTGTTGTTGTTGTTGTTGTAAGAACATGCAGTCTGTGTTGGTTCTCTTCAGAGGGAGGTTTGGGTCTCTGCTGCTGTATTAATGAGAAGCTGTTGATTGCTCTGAATGAGACTCCGGGGTCGTGACCCCAGTAGCATCGCAGCTTTAATTAGCGCCATCACAGAATCTCTCAGATGAATGAATTAATGACAGATTCATAATTCAGGCTGGATTAAAAATGCACCGAGTGCAGAAACCCAGCCGGACCCGAGCTGTGTTCAACGGACACTTTTGCTGCAGATCCTTTCAACTCTATCTGGAATCTGATTGGTGTTCCCACTTTCAAAGCCCTTATGTGAACATCAAATGATGGTCATCAACTGTCCTGAATAGTCTTGACTGTTGCACAGTGACCAGTGTCTAGAGCTGGCTTTACACAGTGATTCTTTCTAACTGTAACTGGTTGCATGTTACCAGTTGCATGCAACATTAGTGCAACATTGCCACAAGGCTTTGAAAGGGTTAAATAAACACACTGGTCTCATTCTTAATCCATAGGGTTTAATATGATGTCGGCCCAACATTTGCAGCTATAACAGCTTCAACTCTTCTGGGAAGGCTCTCCACACGGTTTAGGAGAGTGTTTATAGGAATGTTTGACGGTTCTTCCAGAAGACCATTAGTGAGGTCAGACACTGATGTTGGACGAGAAGGTCTGGCTCACAGTCTCCGCTCTAATTCATCCCAAAGGTGTTCTATCAGGTTGAGGTCAGGACTCTGTGCAGGCCAGTCAAGTTCTTCCACACCAAACTCACTCCTTCATGTCTTTATGGAGCTGCTCTGTGCACTGGTGGGCAGTCATGTTGGAACAGGAAGGGCCGTCCCCAAACTGTCCCCACAAAGTTGGGAGCATGAAATTGTCCAGAATCTCTTGGTCTGCTGAAGCATTAATAGTTCCTTGCACTGGAACTAAGGGTCCGAGCCCACCTCCTGAATACCAACCCCACACCATAACCCCCCCTCAACCAAACTTTACACTCGGCACAATGCAGTCAGACAAGTACCGTTCTCCTGGCAACCTCCAAACCCAGACTCCTCCATTGGATTGCCAGACGGAGAAGCGTGATTGGTCACTCCAGAGAACACGTCTCCACTGCTCTAGAGTCCAGTGTTGGCTGCTTTACTCCACTGCATCCGACGCTCTGCATTGTTCTTGGTGATGTAAGGCTTGGATGCAGCTGCTCGGCCATGGAGACCCATTCCATGAAGCTCTCTATGCTCTGTTCTTGAGCTGATCTGAAGACCACATGAAGTTTGGAGGTTTGGAGATCTTTCTTTATGATTGGCTGAAGTTTCGTGAAGTTGAGACATTTGCAACTGTTCCAACTGAGTGCAGCTGAGGACACTTCTATAGTTTCATTTACGTTTCATGTTACACTTGTATCACACATACATAATCACAGCGCTTTGATTAGCTGGTTCACGAAACTTGTTTGATGAAGTTGCAGCCAGGTTGCAGCTAAGTTGCAAATGAGTTGCAAGATGCTTTACATTAATTCAGGCTGCATCCAAGTTTTGTGTGGATTAATAGTTATGTGTGGTTTTGGTTGCAGCCTCAGTTTCATGTAAGCATTGAGGTTGCATGTCTGTTTCACAGTATAAAGAAAGCGTAGCAGCTGTAAACGGTGGCGAAGCCGGTCAGACTGTGTGGTTTCTTCAGGATGAAGGGAAGCAATAACGTACGGTTTGTGTTTGTGTTTCAGACGGAGAGCGAGCGTCAGCGCTGGAAGCCGGTGGTGCTGGTGGTGACGGAGAAGGACCTGCTGCTGTACGACACTATGGCGCGAATGAAGGAAAACTGGGTGAACCCAACACACACTTACCCGCTGCTCTCGACTCGGTACGCTGGGGTTTAGTTTGGTTTTTATGTTGCGTGGTTAGGTTTTCATTTAATTTAAACAGTTTCATAAACAGTTTAAACCCTAAAGAGAATATTTGGGCCAGTGAGAGTCCAGATTTAAACCATATAGAGAATGTGCTGTGGTCAGAGTCCAGATTTAAACCCTATAGAGAATATTTGGGCCAGTCAGAGTCCAGATTTAAACCCTATAGAGAATGTGTTGTGGTCAGAGTCCAGATTTAAACTCTATAGAGAATATTTGGTCCAGTCAGAGTCCAGATTTAAACCCTGAAGAGAATATTTGGTCCAATCAGAGTCCAGATTTAAACCCTATAGAGAATATTTGGGCCAGTCAGAGTCCAGATTTAAACTCTATAGAGAATATTTTGTCCAGTCAGAGTCCAGATTTAAACCCTATAGAGAATATTTGGTCCAGTCAGAGTCCAGATTTAAACCCTATAGAGAATATTTGGGCCAGTCAGAGTCCAGATTTAAACCCTATAGAGAATATTTGGTTCAGTCAGAGTCCAGATTTAAACCCTATAGAGAATATTTGGTCCAGTCAGAGTCCAGATTTAAACTCTATAGAGAATATTTGGTCCAGTCAGAGTCCAGATTTAAACCCTATAGAGAATATTTGGTCCAGTCAGAGTCCAGATTTAAACTCTATAGAGAATATTTGGGCCAGTCAGAGTCCAGATTTAAACCCTATAGAGAATATTTGGGCCAGTCAGAGTCCAGATTTAAACTCTATAGAGAATATTTTGTCCAGTCAGAGTCCAGATTTAAACCCTATAGAGAATATTTGGTCCAGTCAGAGTCCAGATTTAAACCCTATAGAGAATATTTGGGCCAGTCAGAGTCCAGATGTAAACCCTATAGAGAATATTTGGGCCAGTCAGAGTCCAGATTTAAACCCTATAGAGAATATTTGGTCCAGTCAGAGTCCAGATTTAAACCCTATAGAGAATATTTGGTCCAGTCAGAGTCCAGATTTAAACTCTATAGAGAATATTTGGTCCAGTCAGAGTCCAGATTTAAACCCTATAGAGAATATTTGGTCCAGTCAGAGTCCAGATTTAAAACCTATAGAGAATATTTGGTTCAGTCAGAGTCCAGATTTAAACTCTATAGAGAATATTTGGTCCAGTCAGAGTCCAGATTTAAACTCTATAGAGAATATTTGGTTCAGTCAGAGTCCAGATTTAAACTCTATAGAGAATATTTGGGCCAGTCAGAGTCCAGATTTAAACTCTATAGAGAATATTTGGTCCAGTCAGAGTCCAGATTTAAACTCTATAGAGAATATTTGGTCCAGTCAGAGTCCAGATTAAAACTCTATAGAGAATATTTGGTTCAGTCAGAGTCCAGATTTAAACTCTATAGAGAATATTTGGGCCAGTCAGAGTCCAGATTTAAACTCTATAGAGAATATTTGGGCCCGTCAGAGTCCAGATTAAAACTCTATAGAGAATATTTGGTCCAGTCAGAGTCCAGATTTAAACTCTATAGAGAATATTTGGTCCAGTCAGAGTACAGATTTAAACTCTATAGAGAATATTTGGGCCAGTCAGAGTCCAGATTTAAACTCTATAGAGAATATTTGGGCCCGTCAGAGTCCAGATTTAAACCCTATAGAGAATATTTGGTCCAGTCAGAGTCCAGATTTAAACCCTATAGAGAATATTTGGTCCAGTCAGAGTCCAGATTTAAACTCTATAGAGAATATTTGGTCCAGTCAGAGTCCAGATTTAAACTCTATAGAGAATATTTGGTTCAGTCAGAGTCCAGATTTAAACTCTATAGAGAATATTTGGGCCAGTCAGAGTCCAGATTTAAACTCTATAGAGAATATTTGGGCCAGTCAGAGTCCAGATTAAAACTCTATAGAGAATATTTGGTCCAGTCAGAGTCCAGATTTAAACTCTATAGAGAATATTTGGTCCAGTCAGAGTCCAGATTTAAACTCTATAGAGAATATTTGGGCCCGTCAGAGTCCAGATTTAAACTCTATAGAGAATATTTGGTCCAGTCAGAGTCCAGATTTTAACCCTATAGAGAATATTTGGTCCAGTCAGAGTCCAGATTTAAACCCTATAGAGAATATTTGGTCCAGTCAGAGTCCAGATTTAAACCCTATAGACAATATTTTGTCCAGTCAGAGTCCAGATTTAAACTCTATAGAGAATATTTGGTCCAGTCAGAGTCCAGATTTAAACCCTATAGAGAATATTTGGTCCAGTCAGAGTCCAGGTTTAAACCCTATAGACAATATTTGGTCCAGTCAGAGTCCAGGTTTAAAACCTATAGAGAATATTTGGTCCAGTCAGAGTCCAGATTTAAACTCTATAGAGAATATTTGGTCCAGTCAGAGTCCAGATTTAAACTCTATAGAGAATATTTGGTCCAGTCAGAGTCCAGGTTTAAAACCTATAGAGAATATTTGGTCCAGTCAGAGTCCAGGTTTAAAACCTATAGAGAATATTTGGTCCAGTCAGAGTCCAGATTTAAACTCTATAGAGAATATTTGGTCCAGTCAGAGTCCAGATTTAAACTCTATAGAGAATATTTGGTCCAGTCAGAGTCCAGATTTAAACTCTATAGAGAATATTTGGTCCAGTCAGAGTCCAGATTTAAACCCTATTTTCAGATTTTTCAGATTATGTGGCTACTAAACACTGACGTACTGAAACTGCCTACTAGTCTGCCGCTCAAGCAGTACTGGCTCTAATCTAGTACCCACTGACGAGTAGGCGATTTCGGATGCACTGGTCCAGAACTCCGCCCACCAGGGTTGAACATGGGCTGCTGCTGTGGCTGACGGATTCCATAATCATGGGTTTTTATTCCAGTGGGATTATTTATGTAAATGGGCTTTTCAGAAGGTACACGCAGCGTCTCCTGTTCCATTACCGCCGTGTCAGCAGACCCTCCACACGTGATGGAGAGGAATCCCACCTCTGCTATCTTTCACTGTCGTCCTCTTAACTTCACCACCTAACGAGCTTAATAAACACCAGCCGGCTGCGTATGTGCCCCCTGAGCTTAATACCTCTTTAAGAAATATCACAAAATACTGAATACTCATGAAAACTGATGCTGATGCTGTGTAATGTCTAGTTCGCACTACACTATGGGTGTGTCTCAAATCCTAGTGAGTGTGTAAGTAGGCTGTCTAGGTAGCAGCTGTGTAAGTAGCAGCGTTCTCTCCTCATCTCTCCTCCTGGCACATCACACTAAAGCAGACTGCGATTGGTCGAACTGTATGTCAGTCAAGCGTCCATTTCCTGTCACAGTAGGTTGTTCTTAGCTATGTCCAGTTAGCTTTGAGACTAAACCTGTTTGCTTGTCTTCAGGCTTGTCCACTCTGGTCCAGACAGAGGATCTCCCCAGCCGGGCGGCGAGCTGTCCTTTGCCACGCGGACGGGGACGCGGCTGGGCATCGAGACGCACGTGTTCAGAGCTGAAACTTGTAAGGACCTGTCTCTGTGGACGAGACACATAGTGACCGGCTGTCACACGTCCGCCGAAATGATCAAAGAAGTAACGACCAGTGAGTACAGTGACCACCAAGATTCTCCTCTCAGTGCAGCAGTCGAGTTGAATATATAACTCTAAATGTAGGTATTGTATATAAACTGAGTTACAGTTTCTCATTAGGTTGAATGTATAACTCTAAATGTAGGTATTGTATATAAACTAAGTTACAGTTTCTCATTACGTTGAATGTATAATTCTAAATGTAGGTATTGTATATAAACTGAGTTACAGTTTCACATTAGGTTGAATATATACCTCTAAATGTAGATATTGCCTATAAACTGAGTTACCGTTTCTTGTTAGATTGAATGTATAACTCTAAATGTAGGTATTGTATATAAACTGACTTATAGTTTCTCATTAGGTTGAATGTATAAGTCTAAATGTAGGTATTGTATATAAACTGAGTTACAGTTTCTCATTAGGTTGAATGTATAAGTCTAAATGTAGGTATTGTATATAAACTGAGTACAGTTTCTCATTAGGTTGAATGTATATCTCTAAATGTAGGTATTGTGATATAAACAGAATACAGTTTCTCATTAGGTTGAATGTATAACTCTAAATGTAGGTATTGTGATATAAACTGAGTACAGTTTCTCATTAGGTTGAATGTATAACTCTAAATGTAGGTATTGTATATAAACTGAGTACAGTTTCTCAATAGGTTGAAGGTATAACTCTAAATGTAGGTATTGTGATATATAAACTGAGTACAGTTTCTCATTAGGTTGAATGTATAACTCTAAATGTAGGTATTATGATATATAAACTGAGTACAGTTTCTCATTAGGTTGAATGTATAACTCTAAATGTAGGTATTATGATATATAAACTGAGTACAGTTTCTCATTAGGTTGAATGTATAACTCTAAATGTAGGTATTATGATATATAAACTGAGTACAGTTTCTCAATAGGTTGAAGGTATAACTCTAAATGTAGGTATTGTGATATATAAACTGAGTTACAGTCTCTCATTAGGTTGAATGTATAACTCTAAATGTAGGTATTGTATATAAACTGAGTACAGTTTCTCAATAGGTTGAAGGTATAACTCTAAATGTAGGTATTATGATATATAAACTGAGTACAGTTTCTCATTAGGTTGAATGTATAACTCTAAATGTAGGTATTGTATATAAACTGAGTACAGTTTCTCATTAGGTTGAATGTATAACTCTAAATGTAGGTATTGTGATATAAACTGAGTACAGTTTCTCATTAGGTCGAATGTATAACTCTAAATGTAGGTATTGATATATAAACTGAATACAGTTTCTCATTAGGTCGAATGTATAACTCTAAATGTAGGTATTGTATATAAACTGAGTACAGTTTCTCATTAGGTTGAATGTATAACTCTAAATGTAGGTATTGTATATAAACTGAGTACAGTTTCTCATTAGGTTGAATGTATAACTCTAAATGTAGGTATTGTATATAAACTGAATACAGTTTCTCATTAGGTTGAATGTATAACTCTAAATGTAGGTATTGTATATAAACTGAGTTACAGTTTCTCATTAGGTTGAATGTATAACTCCAAATGTAGGTATTGAATATAAACTGAGTTACAGTTTCTCATTAGGTTGAATGTATAACTCTAAATGTAGGTATTGTATATAAACTGAGTACAGTTTCTCATTAGGTCGAATGTATAACTCAGTCTACATCAAACATCATATATGTGTATTCAGGTTGAATCACTCTGGTGGCCACCAGGAATTTGACCAGGTTACTGTCCTCTCCTTTCCCCTCTCTCTCTCTCTCTCTCTCTCTCTCTCTCTCTCTGTAAAGCTGAACTATGTGTCTTTCTCGTTGGTATTTTGTGTTTCCTGTGGAAATCGCTCTGAGACTGGAACTCCCAGCAGAGCTCTGCAGCAGAGCGCTCGCTCCAGACTCTGGACGAGTGCGTGCGTCACTCCAGTCCGGAGCTGTAAAGGGAAATCTGTATTTTCGGAGGGGCAGAGTTCCTGTGTGGTCTCCGTGCGCCGGGCAAGGGGCACGAGCCAAAGCATTCTGGGAACTGTAACTTTCTCTGAGCTGATAAGGGGCCGCGTATCTTCAGCGTGGACCTCTGAAGATCACGCTAACAATCTCTCTTTCCTGGAAACGCTCCCCAAAAGAAAGTCAGTAGAATCACATCAGCAGAAGGTGGTGTTAAAATGATACTGTTAGAACCCGCTGATGCTGTGATTACGTTCTAGATCGGGTTGCTCTGATCAGTTCCAGGCACTGTATGTAATCACACTGTGTGTATGTGTGTGTGTGTGTGTCAAACGGTGGATCATCACAAACAGTAACCTCAGCACTGAACTGAGAACAGAACACATACAATCCTACATGCATACAATTAATCATACAACATGTTAGCTCCACCCATTCAGTCTACAGCAATTTAGCTCCACCCATTCAGTCTACAGCAATTTAGCTCCACCCATTCAGTCTACAGCAATTTAGCTCCACCCATTCAGTCTACAGCAATTTAGCTCCACCCATTCAGTCTACAGCAATTTAGCTCCACCCATTCAGTCTACAGCAGTTTAGCTCCACCCATTCAGTCTACAGCAATTTAGCTCCATCCATTCAGTCTACAGCAATTTAGCTCCACCCATTCAGTCTACAGCAATTTAGCTCCATCCATTCAGTCTACAGCAATTTAGCTCCACCCATTCAGTCTACAGCAATTTAGCTCCACCCATTCAGTCTACAGCAATTTAGCTCCATCCATTCAGTCTACAGCAATTTAGCTCCACCCATTCAGTCTACAGCAATTTAGCTCCATCCATTCAGTCTACAGCAATTTAGCTCCACCCATTCAGTCTACAGCAATTTAGCTCCACCCATTCAGTCTACAGCAATTTAGCTCCATCCATTCAGTCTACAGCAATTTAGCTTCACCCATTCAGTCTACAGCAATTTAGCTCCATCCATTCAGTCTACAGCAATTTAGCTTCACCCATTCAGTCTACAGCAGTTTAGCTCCACTCATTCAGCCTACAGCAGTTTAGCTCCACCCATTCAGCCTACAGCAGTTTAGCTCCACTCATTCAGCCTACAGCAGTTTAGCTCCACCCATTCAGTGTACAGCAGTTTAGCTCCACTCATTCAGCCTATAGCAGTTTAGCTCCACCCATTCAGTCTACAGCAGTTTAGCTCCACCCATTCAGTGTACAGCAGTTTAGCCCCATCCATTCAGCCTACAGCAGTTTAGCTCCACTCATTCAGCCTACAACAGTTTAGCTCCACCCATTCAGCGTACAGCAGTTTAGCCCCACTCATTCAGCCTACAACAGTTTAGCTCCACCCATTCAGCCTACAGCAGTTTAGCTCCACTCATTCAGCCTATAGCAGTTTAGCTCCACCCATTCAGTCTACAGCAGTTTAGCTCCACCCATTCAGCCTATAGCAGTTTAGCTCCACCCATTCAGTCTACAGCAGTTTAGCTCCACCCATTCAGCCTACAGCAGTTTAGCTCCACCCATTCAGCCTACAGCAGTTTAGCTCCACTCATTCAGCCTACAGCAGTTTAGCTCCACCCATTCAGTGTACAGCAGTTTAGCTCCACTCATTCAGCCTATAGCAGTTTAGCTCCACCCATTCAGTCTACAGCAGTTTAGCTCCACCCATTCAGTGTACAGCAGTTTAGCCCCATCCATTCAGCCTACAGCAGTTTAGCTCCACTCATTCAGCCTACAACAGTTTAGCTCCACCCATTCAGTGTACAGCAGTTTAGCCCCACTCATTCAGCCTACAACAGTTTAGCTCCACCCATTCAGCCTACAGCAGTTTAGCTCCACTCATTCAGCCTATAGCAGTTTAGCTCCACCCATTCAGTCTACAGCAGTTTAGCTCCACCCATTCAGCCTATAGCAGTTTAGCTCCACCCATTCAGTCTACAGCAGTTTAGCTCCACCCATTCAGCCTATAGCAGTTTAGCTCCACCCATTCAGTCTACAGCAGTTTAGCTCCACCCATTCATGGTTCTCTTCATGGTTAAATGGTTCTGTATGAAGACAGAGTGACTATTGCGTATGGTTCTTTTGACAGCTGGTTGTAGTTAGTACTAGAAAAAGTCGAAGAACCCTGTTGTGGTTCTATATAGAACACAGAGTGTGTATATATCAGAAAAGTCTGTGTGACTGTAGAACATAGAACTCACAGCACAGAACACAAACAGTTCTTATATCATTATATTATATTATATTATATTATATTATATTATATTATATTATATTATTATACTAGAGTCTCGGTTTAGAGTTGAAGTGAATGTTGATCCACTGTACGATACACACACACACACACACACACACACACACACACACACCCGCGGCAGACGGAGGCTAAAGGCTGAAGTATTACAGTGTAATCATTATTAGAGCTGGTGTTTTTGTGAGTGAAGAGCTCCGTGATTGGCGTGCAGCAGCTGTGACTCATTTCAGGAATATTTGTTCCATGAAAGAGTTGCGGTTGGATGTGGGAGCTAATCGCATTTGGGCTGGTTTTTTATGGGAACGACCCATTTGGCCCCCGAGCTGGTGTTCCATTACCTGCGTATGATTTGGAGAGCCCAGCTGTTACAGGAGAATAAACCCAGAGGCCTTTTAAACTCTTCACAGCTTATTTTCCCCACTTCTTTCCAATCAGCGCTGAAGTAGTAACATAAATAACGTTACACAAGACCGCTGTAAGAGTTACTACCAGTCCAGTCTGCTGCTCACTGCGTCGTGCAGGCTAACAAGTTCACGGGGCTCTTAAAGGGCCCGTAGCCTACATTTCCTATGTAAACAGGGTTTTGTTGGTACTGTGCCTTTAAGGCTGCTGTATGTAAATAAGCTCCTATTTAGAATTTGCCACTCGTGTTTGTGCACAGAGGAATCTGACCTCCACATTTAACCCATCCTGCAGTGAAACACCCACATATACACACACTAGTGAACACACATATTAGGGGAGAGTGAAACACATCCTCTCACACACACACACACACACACACACACACACACACACACACTAGGGGGCAGTGAAACACACACACACACACACACACACACACACACACACACACACACACACACACACACACACACACTAGTGAACACCCACGCACACACACTCTAGTGAACACGCACTATAAAGGGCAGTTAAACACCCACATACACACACACACACACACACACACTAGGGGGCAGTTAAACACCCACATAAACACAATAGTGACACAACACAGATTAGGAAAGAGTGAAACAAACCCCCTCACACACACACACACACACACACACACACTCTGGGGCAGTGAAACACACACACACACACATACACTAGGGGGCAGTTAAACACACACACACACACACACACACACACACACACACACTAGGGGGTAGTTAAACACACACACTAGGGGGCAGTGAAACACAAACACACACACATACACTAGGGGGCAGTGAAACACACACACACTAGAGGGGAGTGAAACACACCCACACACTAGGGGGCAGTGAAACACACACATACACGAGGGGGCTGTGAAACACACACATACACTAGGGGGCAGTTACACACACACACACACACACACACACACACACACACACACACTAAGGGGCAGTGAAACACCCACATACATACACACTAGTGAACACACACACTAGGGGGCAGTGAAACACATACACACTCAATAGGGGGCAGTGAAACACACACACACTAGGGCCTGTAAAACACACCAACACACTCACTAGGGGACAGTGAAACACCCACATACACACACACACACACACACACACACACACTAGGGGGCAGTGAAACACACACACTCACTAGGGGGCAGTGAAACACCCACATACATACACACTAGTGAACACACACCCTACGGGGCAGTGAAACACATGCACACTCACTAGGGGGCAGTGAAACACCCACATACACACACACACACACACACACACACACACACACACACTAGGGGCCAATAAAACACACCAACACACTCATTAGGGGACAGTGAAACGCCCACATACACACACACACACACACACACACACACACACACACACACACACACACACACACACTAGGGGGCAGGGAAACACACAAACTCACTAGGGGACAGTGAAACGCCCACACACACACACACACACCCTAGGGGGCAGTGAAAAACATGCACACACACACACACTAGGGGGCAGGGAAACACACACACTAACTAGGGGACAGTGAAACACCCAAACACATGCATACACACTAGTGAACACGCACACAAGGGGGGGTGTCGAACATCCACATACACACACACACTAGGGGCCCATAAAACACACCAACACACTCATTAGGGGACAGTAAAACGCCCACATACACACACACACACACACACACACACACACACACACACACTAGGGGGCAGGGAAACACACACACTCACTAGGGGACAGTGAAACGCCCACACACACACACACTAGCGGACAGTGCAACACCCCCCCCACACACACACACACACCCTAGGGGGCAGTGAAAAACATGCACACACACTAAGGGGCAGTGAAACACCCACACACACACTAGGGGGCAGGGAAACACACACACTCACTAGGGGACAGTGAAACACCCAAACACATGCATACACACTAGTGAACACGCACACAAGGGGGGGTATCGAACATCCACATACACACACACACACACACCCCTATCCACAGCACCCAGAGAGCAGTTGGGAGTTGGGTGTCTTGGGTGTCAGTCGTGTTGTGTCGGTTCAGAGGATCAAACCAGCGACAAGGCTAATGCCCTGACCTCCAGCCCACGACTGTCCCCTCTGTTCTGATTGGTTGTTTTCAGCAGGCCAGGATGAAGGGGCAGGGCTAAACTGTATGCTGAGTATGGAAATGTTTAGCGCTGCAGGAAAGCCACCGAGCCGCCCCACCAATTATTTTCATTTCCAGCCGCTGTGGTCATTAAGGGGGTCATTATATTGTTATGGTGTTGAAGCCCAGAAAAAAAGAGCTCCAAGTACAAATAAGCCACAGAAAGTTGATGTCTGTGAATTTCCTAAATGAACTCGGATCATTCTCACTTCTGAACGTTCTGCTCTTCAGACGGGCTGCGCCCGAAAAGCGGCGAGTCCCTCTGGAGATTTCACAGCTCTGCTGATCCAGTATAACATAGTAGAGTCAGAACGTACAAGTTCTGGATGTATTAGGAGATAGCAAGTCCTGGTAGATCCATCAACACTGTCCTCTCATCAGATAAACCGTTCTTAGATCTTTGTGAGAGAGAAGAACATCTAGCTCCACTCTTGCTTCAGATCTGAGAACATCCACAGGTGTTTCTGTCCCTCCCTCCACTGTGAGAAGACACCTCAGCGCTGTGGGTCTGAAAGGATGTGTAGCTGTTCAAGAAGCTCCTCACTGAGAAAAGGACTGCATTACTGCGGTACTGCATCACTGTGTTACTGCGATACTGCATCGTAGTGTTGCTGCAGTACTATCTTACTGCGTTATTGTACTACTCTGATACTGCATCACTGAGTTACTGCGATACCGCATAACAATGCTGCTGCAGTACTGCATGGCTGTTACTGCGATACTACATCAAAGTATTGCTGCAATACTATCTTACTGCATCATTGTACTACTCCGATACTGCATTACTGCGGTACTGCATCACAGAGTTACTGTGATACCGCATAACGACGCTGCTGCGGTACTGCATGGCTGTTACTGCGATACTGCATCGTAGTGTTGCTGCAGTACTATCCTACTGCGTTATTGTACTACTCTGATACTGCATCACTGAGTTACTGCGATACCGCATAACAACACTGCTGCAGTACTGCATGGCTGTTACTGTGATACTACTTCAAAGTATTGCTGCAATACTATCTTACTGCATTATTGTACTACTCCGATACTGCATTACTGCGGTACTGCATCACTGAGTTACTGTGATACCGCATAACGACGCTGCTGCGGTACTGCGTGGCTGTTACTGCGATACTACTTCAAAGTATTGCTGCAATACTATCTTACTGCATAATTGTACTACTCCGATACTGCATTACTGCGGTACTGCATCACTGTGTTACTGATATACTGCATCACTACATTGCTGCATTATTGGATGTCTGCCTTACCACAGCACTGCATTACTGCATCTCCGCATCACCGTTTTAATGCATTACTGAATTTCTGCCTTACTGCATCTTTGCCTCACTGCATTTCTGAATTTCTGCCTTACTGCATCTCTGCCTCACTGTATCACTGCATTATTACTATACTGCATTTTTGCATTACTGTGTTACTGCATTCTTGTATTATTACTGCATTACTGGTTGTCTGCCGTGCTTTATCTTTACATTACAATAGTTTTGCATTACTGTTTCACCGCAATACTGCATTACTGCATCTCTCCATCACCGTATTACTGCATTACTGAATGCTTGCCTTGCTGCATCTCTGCATCACTATGTTACTGCATCTCGCCATTACTGCATTTCTGCCTTACCGCATCTCTGTATCACTGTGTTACTGTATCACTGCATTTCTGCATCACTGCCTTACTGCAACACTGCATTACTGCACAATAAGCTTTAAAGGCACAGGAACACAAACAGCTTGTTTGGGGTAAAGAGGGGTTCCAGAGCTCATCCCAGAACTCTGCTGTGCATCCAGTATGCGTTCCCATGATCCCGCGGGGCCTCTGCTGTACAGTATGTGCTGAAATGCGCGTCCGCAGCTCTATTGTGAGTGTTCCAGTGATTCTACCTGCTCGGCTCCCCCGTTCACTCTGAATCACCCACTGAGTGACTAATTGCGAGGGTTCTTTTGAGGATGCGAGGCTTTGTGTGATCTCCTGATCTTCAGACTGAGTTACAGCGCTGCACCCGGTCACACCGGTCACCAAACACAGCCCAGTGTTTTGCTGCGTAACTCAAAACATTCTCGCAATAACCTGCGCCCTGACCGTCCAGTAGACCGTCCAGATAAACAGAATAAACAGATAAACAGAAAAGAGACGTCCAGGGAAAAGTAATCAATCACAGTGACTCATTATTAAAGAGCCAACAGCAACTTTTTCTACAAGATGATTTTTCTTCTCTCTGTTTTTTTCTTAGTAAACTAATGGGGCCAAAGTACTATAGACTGAATCGGCGGGGCCAAAGTACTATAGACTGAATCGGCGGGGCCAAAGTACTATAGACTGAATCGGTGGGGCTAAATTGCTATAGACTGAATCGGCGGGGCCAAAGTACTATAGACTGAATCGGTGGGGCCAAAGTACTATAGACTGAATCGGTGGGGCTAAATTGCTATAGATTGAATGGGTGGGGCCAAACTGCTGTAGACTGCATGGGTGGGGCTGAATCACTATTTGCTAAATAGATGGGGTTGAAATTCCAATAGATGGAATGGACTTGGTTAAACTCCTATAGAGTGAATGGACAAGGCTAAAGTACTACAGAATGAATAGACAGAGCTAAACTGCCATAGATTGAATGGGTGAGGCTATACTACTATAGATTGAATGGTTGAGGCTATACTACTATAGACTGAATGGAAGGGGACAAACTGCTATAGACTGAATGGGTGGGGCTAAACTATGATAGACTAAATAGGTAGGGCTGAACTATAGACTGAATGGGTGGGGCTAAATTGCTATAGACTGAATGGGTAGGGCTAATTTGCTATAGACTGAATGGGTGGGGCTAAACTACTATAGACTGAATGGGTGAGGCTAAACTACTATAGACTAAATGGGTAGGGCTAAACTACTACAGACTGTAGGCTAAAGAACTATAGAATGAATGGGTGGAGCTGAAC
This sequence comes from Megaleporinus macrocephalus, assembly GCA_021613375.1. Classification (NCBI taxonomy): domain Eukaryota; kingdom Metazoa; phylum Chordata; class Actinopteri; order Characiformes; family Anostomidae; genus Megaleporinus; species Megaleporinus macrocephalus. The sequence goes on from CM038705.1 coordinate 5,850,979, forward strand.
TGCTATAGACTGAATGGATATGGCTAAATTGCTATAGATTGAATGGGTGGGGCCAAACTGCTGTAGACTGAATGGGTGGGGCTAAATTGCTATAGATGGAATGGACTTAGTTAAACTCCTATAGACTAAATGGACAAGGCTAAAGTACTACAGAGTGAATGGACAGGGCTAAACTGCTGTAGACTGAAAGGGTGGGGCTAAACTGCTATAGACTGAATGGACAAGGCTAAAGTACTACTGAATGAATGGGTGGGCTAACTGCTATAGACTGAATTAACAAGGCTAAACTCCTGTAGATTGAAAGAGTGGGCTAAACTGCAGTAGACTGAGTAGACGGGATAAACTACTATAGACTCTCTGCTCAGGACAGGCGTTTTCAGGACTG
>CM038705.1:5858863-5881363 GCA_021613375.1 Megaleporinus macrocephalus
ACAGGCCTTATCATTACATATTTATAAGCAGGAGATCAGTTAAGGTAGCCTGAGGCACCTGAATGTAACTGCTGCAGCATTTAAGGTGGAACGGGAAAATTCGAACCTGAAATTGAATGAGTTTCTGCTTAACAAGGAGTTGAAAGGCGGGTAAAGTGATGAGGAGGTTGCTCTGGTTATGCTGGACACCTGGAGAGCATTAACTCTGGACCAGCAGGTCAGTATGGTTTTGTCCCGTATGCTGATGTTTGCTGACGTTGTTAAGTGTTACTCGTCTACCCCCAAATTTGCTAGTCCAGTGTCGTTCACCCTGGCAACATCTGTCCATGACTTGGGGGGGCGGAGCTTCTGATGGAGCACTGAAGGGAGGGGTGCATTTGTTTTGCACAACACACACACACTAACACACCATCAGTACATCAGTGTCACTGCAGTGCTGAGAATGATCCACCATCTTAATAGTATCTGCTCTGTGGTGGTCCTGTGGGGGTCCTGATCATTAAAGAACAGAGTAATAAAGTATACAGAGAATCAGATGAACTACAGTCTGTAAGTGGAGCTCCTGTATGGTCAGTGGAGCTGATACAGTGAGGTGAGATGCAAGAAGGTGGTCCTACATATATATATATACACCTTACAAGAAAGGATAAAACCAGTCTTTACCTGCAAAGTAAGTCAATGGAACCAGAATCGCTATATATATTACAGATTGAAGGATCAATTTATAGCTCTAGATAAGTTATAGCTATAGAGTTATAGCTCTAGATAATCACAGCCAGAGTGATTGAGTTTATAGTTCTAGATAAGTTATAGCTATACAGTTATAGCTCTAGATAAGTTATAGCTAAAGAGTTATAGCTCTGAATAATCACAGCCAGAGTGGTTGAGTTTATAGCTCTAGATAGGTTATAGCTATAGAGTTATAGCTCTGAATAATCACAGCCAGAGTGGTTGAGTTTATAGCTCTAGATAGGTTATAGCTATAGAGTTATAGCTCTGAATAATCACAGCCAGAGTGGTTGAGTTTATAGCTCTAGATAGGTTATAGCTATACAGTTATAGCTCTAGATAATCACAGTCAGAGTGATTGAGTTTATAGCTCTAGATAAGTTATAGCTATAGTTACAGCTCTAGATAATCGCAGCCAGAGTGATTGAGTTTATAGCTCTAGATAGGTTATAGCTATAGAGTTATAGCTCTAGATAATCACAGCCAGAGTGATTGAGTTTATAGCTCTAGATAAGTTATAGCTATAGTTATAGCTCTAGATAATCACAGCCAGTGTAGTTGAGTTTATAGCTCTAGATAGGTTATAGCTATATAGTTATAGCTCTAGATAATCACAGCCAGAGTGATTGAGTTTATAGCTCTAGATAGGTTATAGCTATAGAGTTATAGCTCTAGAAAATCACAGTCAGAGTGATTGAGTTTATAGCTCTAGATAAGTTATAGCTATAGAGTTAAAGCTCTAGATAATTACAGCCAGAGTGATTGAGTTTATAGCTCTAGATAAGTTATAGCTATAGAGTTATAGTGCTAGATAATCACAACCAGAGTGATTGAGTTTATAGCTCTTGATAGGTTATAGCTATAGAGTTATAGCTCTAGATAACCACAGCCAGAGTGATTGAGTTTATAGCTCTAGATAGGTTATAGCTATAGAGTTATAGCTCTGAATAATCACAGCCAGAGTGATTGAGTTTATAGCTCTAGATAAGTTATAGCTACAGAGTTATAGCTCTAGATAAGTTATAGCTATACAGTTATAGCTCTAGATAAGTTATAGCTAAAGAGTTATAGCTCTGAATAATCACAGCCAGAGTGGTTGAGTTTATAGCTCTAGATAGGTTATAGCTATAGAGTTATAGCTCTGAATAATCACAGCCAGAGTGGTTGAGTTTATAGCTCTAGATAGGTTATAGCTATACAGTTATAGCTCTAGATAATCACAGTCAGAGTGATTGAGTTTATAGCTCTAGATAAGTTATAGCTATAGTTACAGCTCTAGATAATCGCAGCCAGAGTGATTGAGTTTATAGCTCTAGATAGGTTATAGCTATAGAGTTATAGCTCTAGATAATCACAGCCAGAGTGATTGAGTTTATAGCTCTAGATAAGTTATAGCTATAGAGTTATAGCTCTAGATAATCACAGCCAGTGTAGTTGAGTTTATAGCTCTAGATAGGTTATAGCTATATAGTTATAGCTCTAGATAATCACAGCCAGAGTGATTGAGTTTATAGCTCTAGATAGGTTATAGCTATAGAGTTATAGCTCTAGAAAATCACAGTCAGAGTGATTGAGTTTATAGCTCTAGATAAGTTATAGCTATAGAGTTAAAGCTCTAGATAATTACAGCCAGAGTGATTGAGTTTATAGCTCTAGATAAGTTATAGCTATAGAGTTATAGTGCTAGATAATCACAACCAGAGTGATTGAGTTTATAGCTCTTGATAGGTTATAGCTATAGAGTTATAGCTCTAGATAACCACAGCCAGAGTGATTGAGTTTATAGCTCTAGATAGGTTATAGCTATAGAGTTATAGCTCTGAATAATCACAGCCAGAGTGATTGAGTTTATAGCTCTAGATAAGTTATAGCTATAGTTATAGTGCTAGATAATCACAACCAGAGTGATTGAGTTTATAGCTCTTGATAGGTTATAGCTATAGAGTTATAGCTCTAGATAATCACAGCCAGAGTGATTGAGTTTATAGCTCTAGATAAGTTATAGCTATAGAGTTATAGCTCTAGATAATCACAGCCAGAGTGATTGAGTTTATAGTTCTAGATAGGTTATAGCTATAGAGTTATAGCTCTGAATAATCACAGCCAGAGTGATTGAGTTTATAGCTCTAGATAGGTTATAGCTATAGAGTTATAGCTCTGAATAATCACAGCCAGAGTGATTGAGTTTATAGTTCTAGATAGGTTATAGCTATAGAGTTATAGCTCTGAATAATCACAGCCAGAGTGATTGAGTTTATAGCTCTAGGTAGGATATAGCTATAGAGTTATAGCTCTAGATAAGTTATAGCTAAAGAGTTATAGCTCTAGATAAGTTATAGCTATAGAGTTATAGTGCTAGATAATCACAGCCAGAGTGATTGAGTTTATGGATCTAGATAAGTTATAGCTATAGAGTTATAGCTCTAGATATTCACAGCCAGAGTGATTGAGTTTATAGCTCTAGATAAGTTATAGCTATAGTTATAGCTCTAGATAATTAAAGCCAGAGTGATTGAGTTTATAGCTCTAGATAAGTTATAGCTATACAGTTATGGCTCTAGATAAGTTATAGCTATAGAGTTATAGCGCTAGATAATCACAACCAGAGTGATTGAGTTCATAGCTCTAGATAAGTTATAGCTATAGTTATAGCTCTAGATAATTAAAGCCAGAGTGATTGAGTTTATAGCTCTAGATAAGTTATAGCTATAGAGTTATAGCGCTAGATAATCACAACCAGAGTGATTGAGTTTATAGCTCTAGATAAGTTATAGCTATAGTTATAGCTCTAGATAAGTTATAGCTAAAGAGTTATAGCTCTGAACAATCACAGCCAGAGTGGTTGAGTTTATAGCTCTAGATAAGTTATAGCTATAGAGTTATAGCTCTAGATAATCACAGCCAGAGTGATTGAGTTTATAGTTCTAGATAGGTTATAGCTATAGAGTTATAGCTCTGAATAATCACATCCAGAGTGATTGAGTTTATAGCTCTAGATAGGTTATAGCTATAGAGTTATAGCTCTGAATAATCACAGCCAGAGTGATTGAGTTTATAGTTCTAGATAGGTTATAGCTATAGTTATAGCTCTAGAAAATCACAGTCAGAGTGATTGAGTTTATAGCTCTAGATAAGTTATAGCTATAGAGTTATAGCTCTAGATAACCACAGCCAGAGTGATTGAGTTTATAGCTCTAGATAGGTTATAGCTATAGAGTTATAGCTCTAGATAATCACAGCCAGAGTGATTGAGTTTATAGCTCTTGATAGGTTATAGCTATAGAGTTATAGCTCTAGATATTCACAGCCAGAGTGATTGAGCTTATAGCTCTAGATAAGTTATAGCTATAGTTATAGTGCTAGATAATCACAACCAGAGTGATTGAGTTTATAGCTCTTGATAGGTTATAGCTATAGAGTTATAGCTCTAGATAATCACAGCCAGAATGATTGAGTTTATAGTTCTAGATAAGCAGATCTTCTCGGCTGTAGAAGACGTTCATTCTGCTGCTTAATATTCCACCTGGATCTACGCTCTGCTGTTCCTAGTAGAGATACTTTTCAGATGTGGCTCTTCTGGAGCTTATCAAGCGGTTTACTCCCACATAGACCAACTTCTAATTTAGTTACAATATTATACTGTTTCATATGAGCTCGTTAAAAATGGTAATAAACCAGTTTAGACCAGTTTCATGACTTGCTTGCGCTAATAACTGCATGTAGCCGTGCTGTGGCATATAGCCCCGCCCTCGATCGGTATTGGCTATCGGCCGATCGCGTTGAAAGGTGATCGGAATCGGCCTCAAAAACGCTGATCAGTCCATCTCTAATATATATATATATACATTGTAATTCAGAGGATCCAGTGACACTAATTGGGAACAAATTGTACACAGCACCAGATCTCTGGGGCTTGTAACGTGTTTGTTTAATCTGAATGAGACAGAAGAGATTATGATCCATGCAGGTGCCCATACGGTCGCGTACACAGGAAAAGGTATGACAGTAATCGTGATCTTGTTGTGTAATTTGAATCAGGAGAAAACCCGAGAGTGCCCAAGTTAGCAGTGAGCCGGTCTGCTCTCACAGAGTTCGGAGCTCTGGGTTTGGGGCCTCTGTGGGACGCTTTTGTCCCGCTGTAAACTGTCGCTGCCACATTCCTGAGGACCAGACAGGCTCTTACACGCCTCTGGCCGGGTCAGCAGAGGCCCCGGGGGGGGAACTGCACAGAGATCAGCTTTCTGCGGCGCAGTGTCGGATTTCTAAATTTCACATTGTGTTGATGTGAATAGGAGGGCAGCGTGGTTGTGTAGGCGTCCCCTGCACCAACAAACTACCTGTATCAGGTTCTGAGAACCAACAGCGCCCCTCTACAAACCAGAAAACAAATACAACCATATACATACATATAATCAGATGAACTACAGTCTGTACGTGTAGCTACTGTTGTTGTGACGTCACATTTGGCGTATAGCCAGAGCAGTTCGCTCCTGTACGTCCACGCTGAAGTTATAAAGATGTAGTTTTAGAGCACAATGAGACACAGCCAGTCAGAGCAGAGCTCATTTACATATGTTTACATATTGAAGTCACAGTAACAGAAAGAGCCTGTTGAATTCTAATTGAGAACCGAGGATGTTGTGGTGATGTATGAGTGAAGCAGGGCTGCTTTGAAGTCTAAAAACAACAAAACACAGTGGTATAGTGGTTAGTACGGTGGTGTAGTGGTTAGTATGGTGGTGTAGTGGTTAGTATGGTGGTGTAGTGGTTAGTATGGTGGTGTAGTGGTTAGTACGGTGGTGTAGTGGTTAGTACGGTGGTGTAGTGGTTAGTATGGTGGTGTAGTGGTTAGTACGGTGGTGTAGTGGTTAGTACGGTGGTGTAGTGGTTAGTACGGTGGTGTAGTGGTTAGTACGGTGGTGTAGTGGTTAGTACGGTGGTGTAGTGGTCAGTACGGTGGTGTAGAGGTTAGTATGGTGGTGTAGTGGTTAGTATGGTGGTGTAGTGGTTAGTATGGTGGTGTAGTGGTTAGTATGGTGGTGTAGTGGTTAGTACGGTGGTGTAGTGGTTAGTACGGTGGTGTAGTGGTTAGTACGGTGGTGTAGTGGTCAGTACGGTGGTGTAGTGGTCAGTATGGTGGTGTAGTGGTTAGTATGGTGGTGTAGTGGTTAGTACGGTGGTGTAGTGGTTAGTACGGTGGTGTAGTGGTTAGTATGGTGGTGTAGTGGTTAGTACGGTGGTGTAGTGGTCAGTATGGTGGTGTAGTGTTTAGTATGGTGGTGTAGTGGTTAGTAAGGTGGTGTAGTGGTTAGTATGTTGGTGTAGTGATTAGTACGGTGGTGTAGTGGTCAGTAAGGTGATGTAGTGGTCAGTATGGTGGGGTAGTGGTCAGTATGGTGGTGTAGTGGTCAGTATAGTGGTGTAGTGGTTAGTAGTGGTCAGCACGGTGTAGTGGTTAGTAGTGGTCAGCATGGTGTAGTGGTCAGTATGGTGGTGTAGTGGTTAGTAGTGGTTAGTATGGTGGTGTAGTGGTTAGTATGTTGGTGTAGTGGTTAGTATGTTGGTGTAGTGGTTAGTATGGTGGTGTAGTGATTAGTACGGTGGTGTAGTGGTCAGTATGGTGGTGTAGTGGTCAGTATGGTGGTGTAGTGGTTAGTAGTGGTCAGCACGGTGTAGTGGTCAGTATGGTGGTGTAGTGGTCAGTATGGTGGTGTAGTTGTTAGTAGTGGTCAGCACAGTGGTGTAGTGGTTAGTATGGTGGTGTAGTGGTTAGTATGGTGGTGTAGAGTTTAGTGCGGTGGTGTAGTGGTCAGTACGGTGGTGTAGTGGTCAGCACGGCGGTGTAGTGGTTAGTATGGTGGTGTAGTGGTTAGTATGGTGATGTAGTGGTCAGTACGGTGGTGTAGTGGTCAGTACGGTGGTGTAGTGGTCAGTACGGTGGTGTAGTGGTTAGTACGGTGGTGTAGTGGTTAGTATGGTGGTGTAGAGTTTAGTGCGGTGGTGTAGTGGTCAGTACGGTGGTGTAGTGGTCAGTACGGTGGTGTAGTGGTTAGTATGGTGATGTAGTGGTTAGTACGGTGGTGTAGTGGTCAGTACGGTGGTGTAGTGGTTAGTATGGTGGTGTAGTGGTTAGTATGGTGGTGTAGTGGTCAGCACGGTGGTGTAGTGGTTAGTATGGTGGTGTAGTGGTCAGTATGGTGGTGTAGTGGTCAGTACGGTGGTGTAGTGGTTAGTACGGTGGTGTAGTGGTTAGTATGGTGGTGTAGTGGTTAGTATGGTGGTGTAGTGGTTAGTACGGTGGTGTAGTGGTTAGTACGGTGGTGTAGTGGTTAGTATGGTGGTGTAGTGGTTAGTATGGTGGTGTAGTGGTCAGCACGGTGGTGTAGTGGTCAGCACGGTGGTGTAGTGGTTAGCATGGTGGTGTAGTGGTCAGCACGGTGGTGTAGTGGTTAGCATGGTGGTGTAGTGGTTAGTACGGTGGTGTAGTGGTTAGTATGGTGGTGTAGTGGTTAGTACGGTGGTGTAGTGGTTAGTACGGTGGTGTAGTGGTCAGTATGGTGGTGTAGTGGTCAGCACGGTGGTGTAGTGGTTAGTACGGTGGTGTAGTGGTTAGTACGGTAGTGTAGTGGTTAGTATGGTGGTGTAGTGGTTAGTATGGTGGTGTAGTGGTTAGTACGGTGGTGTAGTGGTTAGTACGGTGGTGTAGTGGTTAGTACGGTAGTGTAGTGGTTAGTATGGTGGTGTAGTGGTTAGTACGGTGGTGTAGTGGTTAGTACGGTGGTGTAGTGGTTAGTATGGTGGTGTAGTGGTTAGTACGGTGGTGTAGTGGTTAGTACGGTGGTGTAGTGGTTAGCATGGTGGTGTAGTGGTCAGCACGGTGGTGTAGTGGTTAGTACGGTGGTGTAGTGGTTAGTATGGTGGTGTAGTGGTCAGTATGGTGGTGTAGTGGTCAGTACGGTGGTGTAGTGGTTAGTATGGTGGTGTAATGGTTAGTACGGTGGTGTAGTGGTTAGTACGATGGTGTAGTGGTTAGTACGATGGTGTAGTGGTTAGTACGGTGGTGTAGTGGTCAGTATGGTGGTGTAGTGGTTAGTATGGTGGTGTAGTGGTCAGTATGGTGGTGTAGTGGTTAGTATGGTGGTGTAGTGGTTAGTATGGTGGAGTAGTGGTTAGTATGGTGTTGTAGTGGTTAGTATGGTGGTGTAGTGGTTAGTATGGTGGTGTAGTGGTTAGTATGGTGGTGTAGTGGTTAGTATGGTGATGTAGTGGTCAGCACTGTCTCCTCACAGTAAGATGATCTGTGTTGGATTCCCGGTCTGGGTGGTTCTGTGTGGAGTGTGTATGGTCTCTCTGTGTTTGAGTGGGTTCCTCCGGGTTCTCCGGTTTCCTCCCACAGTCCAAACACATGCATGTTAGGATCCTCACTCTAAACTGTCTGTAATGATAATTAGTGGATGGATGGATGAAAATAAAGGCCAAACAATCAAAATGGGCTTAAGTGACCAATAATGAAGCTCACAGAGGCTGTTGGAGCTTCCTGAAAGCTTCTGCTGGGAAAAGATCAATGTGGCGATGAGCGTGCACGTTTGTGCCCCTCAGACACATCCGTCATACGGCGAATTTTAACTGGGGTTTTTTATTTTATTTTTTTGGGTGGGGCGTTACTTTAAACAGCCGTCTGCTGTGGGTTCTCTCTGTAAGTCACTGTGTCTCTGAGGGGCGTTCAGGTTGCCAGCGTGTGGTGCGACTCCCTGTTTCCCATCACCCCTCCGGGCGCTCAGAGGGCGAGGGTGAGGGGGGACGGGGAGAACAATACCACTCTGTGTGGATGGAATGTGCCCACCAGAGCTGCCAGGAGACCCCCGGCCTGCGCTAACCTCGGACCTACTTTACTGTGCGTCTCCTGCAGAACCACAGTGGAACCTCTTCGATCATCTAGCAGGTATACACTAGTACACACACTAGCCTTTCTCTTTAGATTCTTATTAAAGGAGCGATGTGTAAAATAGCACAACCTGTCGAAGTTCATCTTTCAAACAATAGGGGGCACCATACCACCAGGAAAGGTCCACCTACTCCCTCCTCACTCCTGACCAGTCTAGAAGGAACGTTTTTATGTTGTTATGGTTACGCAACTATACTGTTATTCATTTTTTTGCTTTCTGACAGATCTTCCCTGCGTAATTCATCCCACAGTTTTTGAGATATCAGCTCCGTTTCAACTCCAGACTGTCCGGTCTGATTGTGTGATTCGAGCTTGTGTACAGCTTTCTGATTGGATGCACAGATTCCGGATAACAACAAATTTTTCCGGAATTTTTCCCCATAGACAATGAATAGGATGGAAAAGTGCACGCCAATCTACTGAACTTCTGCTCAACCCACAGACACAGTTTCACATACACTGACTCAGGGCGGACCCCCGACCACGACTGCAGTGTTGGTTCGACCCGCACTCGTCTATTTGTCGTTTTGTTCCATCCCCCCTTTTCCCCCCATAGAGTCCCATTCATTTTCTACCAAACAACCCAAACATCATGGTTTCGTTTAACCTACAGCCTCCAAACTGCCTGTACTCACTCAGAGCAGGTCCCTAAACACACTAAGCCTTGTCGTTCATTCATCCCTCGTTCCTCGCACTGATTAAGCCACACAACCATCCTTCAGGAAACGCACTTATAATGTGAATCCATAATAGAGAAAGGAATTAAAGGTGCAATATGTAAAAAATATACATATTTTGTTTCCACCATACTTTTTTCTTCCATCCATCCTTGCTTCTTTTCTATCTTCCTTCAGTCATGTTTCCACTTTTTCCATTCTGCTTACTTCTTTTTTTCCCACTTTCTACTTTCTTTCCTTCTTTGTTTACTTTGTGTTAGAAACTCCTCCCATGTAACTGTATTCATTTTGGTTAGCTGAGCGGAAGTTCTAACACAAAGACAGAACAAACACACACTTGAAAGTGGGTGTGGCGAAATACGGTGAATTGCTTTGGGTGCCGGCCGGTAGCTTAGCAACCAGCTAAACCACCGGTGGCGTCTCTCTCTAACTAGAGCGTCTCAGTAATCTGTTTTATGAGGAGAGATGAGGAGAGAACACTGATATTTACACAGCTGCTACCTAGACAGTCTACTTAGACACTCACTAGAGTTTGAGACAGACCCTACATATGCAGTTAAAGCTGAAAGGTAATGAGGTACGTGTGGAGGAGGGGCAGCCGGCCTGCTGAGCACTATTACTGTAAACACAGCAGCAGCCTGAACAAACATTCACTGGTAAACAGCAGCTCCACAGAAATAAATACAGAGTATAAATACAGTGATAGAACTTTTACCTGCCTCACCTCAGCAGCTAAACTGTTTACAGACACCTGAACGCCTGTGACAATCATCAATGGAAATGTTTTTGTATTGTGGGGGGGGGGGCATTCCCCTCAAACCGCTGAACCCGCGAGAGCGACACGCGAGCGGCAGGAAACTCTGCAGGCTTTCTAAACAACAGGCCTCTAACAGCATCTCTCCTACAGAGACCCATAGAATAATATATATATATATATATATATATATATATATATATATATATATATATATATATATATATATATATATATATATATATATATATATATATATGAGTGATTCTTCAATTGTGGGCTCTTAACTTAGTTTTATAATGTCATGCATTTCACTTGAGTTTCATTATAAACTCACACTGTTAGACTTAATTATAATTAATTTCTAAATAATTGAAAAGATACTGATGGTAAAATTGAAAACCTGTCATTACCATCAACAAAAGTCATTACCATCTCAACAGGTTATGTGTTGGTAATGACGTGTTGCGGTAATGACAATTTTCACTGTTTTAAGATAAAAACTAGCTAGGCCCAGGATTTGCTAAAGCTAGTTAACAGCTAGTACAAGCTGCACTTTAAATATACATAAATAAATAAATAAATAAAGTGTAAATGTAGTGTTTAGTTAAAAATAAATAAATAATGTGTAAATGTAATGTTTAGTTGTAAATAAATAAATAATGTGTAAATGTAATGTTTAGTTGTAAATAAATAAATAATGTGTAAATATAATGTTTAGTTGTAAATAAATAAATAATGTGTAAATGTAATGTTTAGTTGTAAAGAAATAAATGTGTAAATGTAATGTTTAGTTGTAAAGAAATAAATAATGTGTAAATGTAGTGTTTAATTGTAAATAAATAAAGTGTAAATGTAGTGTTTAGTTGTAAATAAATAAATAATGTGTAAATGTAATGTTTAGTTATAAATAAATAAATAAATAATGTGTAAATGTAATGTTTAGTTGGAAATAAATAAATAATATGTAAATGTAATGTTTAGTTATAAATGTGTAAATGTAATGTTTAGATACAAATAAATAAATAATGTGTAAATATAATGTTTAGTTGGAAATAAATAATGTGTAAATGTAATGTTTAGATGTAAATAAATAGTGTAAATGTAGTGTTTAGTTGTAAATAAATAAATTAAGTGTAAATGTAGTGTTTAGTTGTAAATAAATAAATAATGTGTAAATGTAATGTTTAGTTGTAAATAAATAGTGTAAATGTAGTGTTTAGTTGTAAATAAATAAATTAAGTGTAAATGTAATGTTTAGTTGTAAATAAATAAAGTGTAAATGTAGTGTTTAGTTAGAAATAAATAAATAATGTGTAAATGTAATGTTTAGTTATAAATAAATAAATAAATAAATAATGTGTAAATGTAATGTTTAGTTGGAAATAAATAAATAATATGTAAATGTAATGTTTAGTTATAAATGTGTAAATGTAATGTTTAGATACAAATAAATAAATAATGTGTAAATATAATGTTTAGTTGGAAATAAATAATGTGTAAATGTAATGTTTAGTTATAAATAAACATTGTGTAAATGTAATGTTTAGTTATAAATAAATAAATAAATAATGTGTAAATGTAATGTTTAGTTATAAATAAGAAATGTGTAAATGTAATGTTTAGTTATAAATAAATAAATAATGTGTAAATGTAATGTTTAGTAATAAATAAATAAATAAATGTAATGTTTAGTTATAAATAAATAAATTATGTGTAAATGTATTGTTTAGTTGTAAATAAATAAAGTGTAAATGTAATGTTTAGTTATAAATAAATAAATATGTAAATGTAATGTTTAGTTGTAAATAAATAAATAATGTGTAAATGTAATGTTTAGTTATAAGTAAATATATAATGTTTAAATGTTATGTTTAGTTATAAAAAAATAAATAAATGTGTAAATGTAATGTTTAGTTGTAAATAAATAAATAAATTGTGTAAATGTATTGTTTAGTTGTAAATAAATAAAGTGTAAATGTAATGTTTAGTTATAAATAAATAAATAAATGTGTAAATGTAATGTTTAGTTGTAAATAAATAAATAAATTGTGTAAATGTATTGTTTAGTTGTAAATAAATAAATAAAGTGTAAATGTAATGTTTAGTTATAAATAAATAAATGTGTAAATGTAATGTTTAGTCATAAATAAATAAATAAATAAATAAAATGTGTAAATGTAATGTTTAGTTATAAATAAATAAATAAATGTGTAAATGTAATGTTTAGTTGTAAATAAATAAATAAATAAATAAAGTGTAAATGTAATGTTTAGTTGTAAATAAATAAAGTGTAAATGTAATGTTTAGTTGTAAATAAATAAAGTGTAAATGTAATGTTTAGTTGTAAATAAATAAATAAAGTGTAAATGTAATGTTTAGTTGTAAATAAATAAATAATGTGTAAATGTAATGTTTAGTTGTGAATAAATAAATAATGTGTAAATGTAATGTTTAGTTGTGAATAAATAAATAGTGTAAATGTAATGTTTAGTTCTAAATAAATAATGTGTAAATGTAGTGTTTAGTTGTAAATAAATAAAGTGTAAATGTAATGTTTAGTTGTAAATAAATAAATAAAGTGTAAATGTAATGTTTAGTTGTAAATAAATAAATAAATAAAGTAAATGTAATGTTTAGTTATAAATAAATAAATAATGTGTAAATGTAATGTTTAGTTGTGAATAAATAAATAAAGTGTAAATGTAATGTTTAGTTGTAAAGAAATAAATAAATAAAGTGTAAATGTAATGTTTAGTTGTAAATAAATAAAGTGTAAATGTAGTGTTTAGTTGTAAATAAATAAATAATGTGTAATGTTTAGTTGTAAATAAATAAATAATGTGTAAATGTAATGTTTAGTTGTGAATAAATAAAGTGTAAATGTAATGTTAGTTATAAACAAATAAATAATGTGTAAATGTAATGTTTAGTTGTAAATAAATAAATAATGTGTAATGTTTAGTTATAAATAAATAAATAATGTGTAAATGTAATGTTTAGTTGTGAATAAATAAATAAAGTGTAAATGTAATGTTTAGTTGTAAATAAATAATGTGTAAATGTAATGTTTAGTTGTAAATAAATAAATAATGTGTAAATGTAATGTTAGTTATAAATAAATAAATAATGTGTAAATGTAATGTTTAGTTATAAACAAATAAATAATGTGTAAATGTAATGTTTAGTTGTGAATAAATAAATAATGTGTAAATGTAATGTTTAGTTGTGAATAAATAAATAATGTGTAAATGTAATGTTTAGTTATAAATAAATAAATAAATAAATAAATAATGTGTAAATGTAATGTTTAGTTATAAATAAATAAATAAAGCGTAAATGTAATGTTTTGTTGTAAATAAATAAATAATGTGTAAATGTAGTGTTTAGTTGTAAATAAATAAATAATGTGTAAATGTAATGTTAGTTATAAATAAATAAATAATGTGTAAATGTAATGTTTAGTTATAAACAAATAAATAATGTGTAAATGTAATGTTTAGTTGTGAATAAATAAATAATGTGTAAATGTAATGTTTAAATGTGAATAAATAAATAATGTGTAAATGTAATGTTTAGTTATAAATAAATAAATAAATAAATAAATAATGTGTAAATGTAATGTTTAGTTATAAATAAATAAATAAAGCGTAAATGTAATGTTTTGTTGTAAATAAATAAATAATGTGTAAATGTAGTGTTTAGTTGTAAATAAATAAATAATGTGTAAATGTAATGTTAGTTATAAATAAATAAATAATGTGTAAATGTAATGTTTAGTTATAAACAAATAAATAATGTGTAAATGTAATGTTTAGTTGTGAATAAATAAATAATGTGTAAATGTAATGTTTAGTTGTGAATAAATAAATAATGTGTAAATGTAATGTTTAGTTATAAATAAATAAATAAATAAATAATGTGTAAATGTAATGTTTAGTTATAAATAAATAAATAAAGTGTAAATGTAATGTTTTGTTGTAAATAAATAAATAATGTGTAAATGTAGTGTTTAGTTGTAAATAAATAAATAATGTGTAAATGTAATGTTTAGTTGTAAATAAATAAATAATGTGTAAATGTAATGTTTAGTTGTAAAGTACTGCGGTACTGATGTAAAAGGTAATGACTCTGAATAAATGTACTCTATGATCAGGAGCAATACACAGTTCAGTTACTCCCATTTACACACATTAACATGTCACTCTGATGGCTGCCATGTGCTCCTTTGTGAGTCTTTGTTTCCATGGTTACAACATAAACAAGTGCTACCTTTAAATAGTTCCCTGCAGAAGTCATACACTGTTACGGTAATGACGATAATGTTGGAAATGATAATATATTGCTCAGAAATATGCATAGGTACAAATATGAAAGTAAACAGTACATTTCGTTTTTATGAAACTCATTTTGATAATTTTCATAAATTGATCACTTTTTAGCATTTTATTGGGGACCAGAAGTTTTAAAGTAGCAAAATATTGATGTTTAAATCATTATTAAAAAATGGAAATCATTTATTTTGGTGATGCAATGATTGATCTTCTTAATACCAAAATGTTTGTTTTGTATTAAAATAATTTTAACACAAATTTATAACCTAGGGACGTAAAAGTTCCCCTAATTAAAGAATCACCCATAAGCAGTCACATATAATATAATATATAGTCAAGCCACAAGCTGCAGCTCGTATACGATCAGCGATGGAAACTGCTGGGCACATTCTTTTAGTGCATTTCCATTTGGGCACGGAGACTGATGGGAAACTGCTAATGGAAATAATGAGTAGCTCTGCTTATCTGAGCTCCTCTGATGAGGTCACTGTATTGACTATGACTGTATCAGTAAGAAACACTACTGAGCACAAGTTTGAGGCACTTGAGGTCGTTATTATATTTAACGAGTGATTATTTTTAGATGGGAAGCTTTTATTTAATCAGCAAAACACTATTTTTTAAATAAGTAGAGCTTTTACATACGTCAGTCTGATTATTTAACCCTTTCCAAGCTTCTCCTTGTGGAAACAACCCAGTATTATTATCAGTTCTCATCTAATACCTGCTTTGACTGTTCAGTACTTCATTAAGCTAAATCAAGATTTGCTGCTGAAGGAACTGAACACATTCATACAATATCTGGGGCGTCCAGGAGAAATCTGGAACCTAACTTTGTTCTTCAAACTGGAGCTCAAGATCTGATCTACTTCTCTCACAATAACATATTCATGTTACTTTGTATTGTATGTATGATTATTTACAACTGTTCTAATCAGATCTGGTGTTCTTACATGGTGAACCTTCAGCTCAGGTGCCTCAGACTTTTACACAGTAGGGTATATGGATAGTGAGAGAGATGCAGGCTGAACCTGGAGGATGAGCAGATCTAGTCCAGGTCTGAGAGGGATCTGAAGACCAGCTGTTGCTCCTCAGAAAGTTGGTGTCTGCAGATACTCCATCGATGTTCATACTCAAGTGTTGGTTTGTATCAGGTAATGTACGTGAAAGACTGGTTCAGAGTGGCCCGTGATAGGAACCAGACGTCAACATTTAAAGGCAAGACAATAAAACAGGTCCTTCGTTTAAGATATCAATCAACATGAATCTAAATTTTAAGATCCTGCTACCAGAAACCAAAGACTGACACTAATGATGGGGTACATGAGCGTGTTGATATAAAAGAGCATTTACATTGAAAAAAAATCCAAATATTTAAAAATGGTCTTTAATGCATATTGATATCAAACAGCTAGCATATCAAAACATACACAGATAAACACACTCAATAAATATACACTCTGGCAACGGCACCTCCACTCTGGGTTAAACCCTGAGAGATGATCTTCAGATCTTCAGCTCTTCTCTCTGAGTTCTTACTGTCACTTTTTGGAGTTTCTCTCCACGACCCAGTCGATCACCTACAGAGGACACGGAGTTTCAGCAGAAACAGGAACATTTTATAGGTTTCAGTATAACAAGTACAACAGATGTGGAAACTGATTCATGGAAAAAGGTACCAGTGTATCCATAAAAGTGTCTTTAATAGAATTCTTAAAATTAGAAATTGATGAATATAAGACAACGCCGATAATTCATTACTTTATATGATGAAGAAAAGTAAGCCTGCTGTTCATTTTCAAGTAATTGCTTACAGTTTTCTTCTACATATCAAACCTTCAGACAATCAGCACAGTGATGCAAGAGAAATGTAATGATGGAGGAGGGGTGCAGTGATGAAGGATGGGTGCAGTGATGGAGGAAGCGTGTAGTGATGGAAGGAGGGTGTAGTGATGAAAGAAAGGTGTAGTGATGGAGGAAGGGTGCAGTTAGTTGCAGAGATGCAAGAGAAATGTAATGATGGAGGGAGGGTGCAGTGATGGAGGATGAGTGCATTGAGGGAGTTGAAGTGATGCAAAAGAAGAGTAGTGATGGAAGAGGGTTGCAGTGATGTAGGAGGGGTGCAGTGGTGGAGGAAGAGTGCAGTTAGTTGCAGTGATGAAAGAGAAATGTAGTAATGAAGGAGGGTGCAGTGAGGGAGGGAGGGTGCAGTGATGAAGGAGGGTGCAGTGATGGAGGGAGGGTGCAGTGATGGAGGGAGGGTGTAGTGATGGAGGATGAGTGCATTGAGGGAGTTGAAGTGATTCAAGAGAAGTGTAGTGATGCAGGAGGGGTGCAGTGATGGGGAGCTAGTGCAGTGATGAAGGAGGGGTGCAGTGATGGGGATCTAGTGTAGTGATGCAGGAGGGGTGCAGTGATGGGGATCTAGTGTAGTGATGCAGGAGGGGTGCAGTGATGAAGAAGGGGTGCAGTGATGGGGATCTAGTGCAGTGATGAAGGAGGGGTGCAGTGATGAAGGAGGGGTGCAGTGATGAAGGAGGGGTGCAGTGATGGGGATCTAGTGCAGTGATGAAGGAGGGGTGCAGTGATGGGGATCTAGTGCAGTGATGAAGGAGGGGTGCAGTGATGGGGATCTAGTGCAGTGATGAAGGAGGGGTGCAGTGATGAAGGAGGGGTGCAGTGATGGGGATCTAGTGCAGTGATGAAGGAGGGGTGCATTGATGAAGGAGGGGTGCAGTGATGGGGAACTAGTGCAGTGATGAAGGAGGGGTGCAGTGATGGGGAACTAGTGCAGTGATGAAGGAGGGGTGCAGTGATGGGGAACTAGTGCAGTGATGAAGGAGGGGTGCAGTGATGAAGGAGGGGTGCAGTGATGAAGGAGGGGTGCAGTGATGGGGATCTAGTGCAGTGATGAAGGAGGGGTGCAGTGATGAAGGAGGGGTGCAGTGATGGGGATCTAGTGCAGTGATGAAGGAGGGTGCAGTGATGAAGGAGGGGTGCAGTGATGGGGAACTAGTGCAGTGATGAAGGAGGGTGCAGTGATGAAGGAGGGGTGCAGTGATGGGGAACTAGTGCAGTGATGAAGGAGGTCCATCACTAGATCCATCATCGATGGGGATCTAGTGCAGTGATGATGGAGGGGTGCAGTGATGAAGGAGGGGTGCAGTGATGGGGATCTAGTGCAGTGATGAAGGAGGGGTGCAGTGATGGAGGGGTGCAGTGATGGGGATCTAGTGCATTGATGAAGGAGGGGTGCAGTGATGGGGAACTAGTGCAGTGATGAAGGAGGGGTGCAGTGATGAAGGAGGGGTGCAGTGATGGGGAACTAGTGCAGTGATGAAGGAGGGGTGCAGTGATGGGGATCTAGTGCAGTGATGAAGGAGGGGTGCAGTGATGGGGATCTAGTGCAGTGATGGGGATCTAGTGCAGTGATGAAGGAGGGGTGCAGTGATGGGGAACTAGTGCAGTGATGGAGGGGTGCAGTGATGGGGATCTAGTGCAGTGATGAAGGAGGGGTGCAGTGATGGGGAACTAGTGCAGTGATGAAGGAGGGGTGCAGTGATGGAGGGGTGCAGTGATGGGGATCTAGTGCAGTGATGAAGGAGGGGTGCAGTGATGGGGAACTAGTGCAGTGATGAAGGAGGGGTGCAGTGATGGAGGGGTGCAGTGATGGGGATCTAGTGCAGTGATGAAGGAGGGGTGCAGTGATGGGGATCTAGTGCAGTGATGAAGGAGGGGTGCAGTGATGAAGGAGGGGTGCAGTGATGGGGATCTAGTGCAGTGATGAAGGAGGGGTGCAGTGATGGGGAACTAGTGCAGTGATGAAGGAGGGGTGCAGTGATGGGGAACTAGTGCAGTGATGAAGGAGGGGTGCAGTGATGAAGGAGGGGTGCAGTGATGGGGATCTAGTGCAGTGATGAAGGAGGGGTGCAGTGATGAAGGAGGGGTGCAGTGATGAAGGAGCAGGGCTGTGATACTTCATCAATATTAGCCTCCTTTTTGCATGGCTGGGTAGTTTGCCAGGTTGGCCTGGGGGGGGTGATGGAGGTGGAGTGCAGTGATGCGGAATAGAGCAATGAAGAAGTGGGGTGCAGTGGGGTGCAGTGGGGTGCAGTGGGGTGCAGTGGGGTGCAGTGGGGTAGTTTAGCTGGGGGGAGGCTGTTGTTTACCTGTTTTGCGTTCCTGCCTGCTGCTTTTTTCATTTCCTCATGCAGACCCCGTGAGGTTTTCAGATCCTGTTCAGATAAACAGTTATTAATAACCAGTCACAGCTCTAAACGAGAGTCTAATCATCAGTCAGAGGGGGGCTTTGATTCCACAGGTTTTCAATTCACTTTCAAACGCAGGTCAAACAGCCTGTAGTCCTGCTAATATAAACAAACAAACATTATAAGAGAAGCTACGTCTCTGTGAACACTACAGCACTACATCACCCGCACAGCACGTCCACTTCAATCTGAGACACAGCTCCATTCTCCACCATCCAGAACACAAAACTCTTTGTAAACCCAGACAGATGGTCCAGAGTATAGACAGGTGGTCCAGAGTATAGACAGGTGGTCCAGAGTATAGACAGGTGGTCCAGTGTATAGACAGGTAGAGCAGACTAAAGACATGTGGACCGGAGTACAGACAGGTGGAAAAGACTATACACATGTGGTCCAGAGTATAGACAGGTGGTCCAGAGTACAGACAGGCGGAAAAGACTATATACATGTGGTCCAGAGTATAGACAGGTGGTCCAGAGTACAGACAGGCGGAAAAGACTATATACATGTGGTCCAGAGTATAGACAGGTGGTCCAGAGTACAGACAGGCGGAAAAGACTATAGACATGTGGTCCAGAGTATAGACAGGTGGTCCAGAGTACAGACAGGCGGAAAAGACTATACACAGGTGGTCCAGAGTATAGACAGGTGGTCCAGAGTACAGACAGGCGGAAAAGACTATAGACATGTGGTCCAGAGTATAGACAGGTGGGACAGCGTATAGACAGGTGGACTAGACTACAGACAGGTGGACTAGACTACAGACAGGTGGACCAGAGTATAGACAGGTGGACCAGGCTATAGACAGGTGGTCCAGAGTACAGACAGGTGGACCAGGCTATAGACAGGTGGGCCAGAGTACAGACAGGTGGACCAGGCTATAGACAGGTGGACCAGGCTATAGACAGGTGGTCCAGAGTACAGACAGGTGGACCAGGCTATAGACAGGTGGTCCAGAGTACAGACAGGTGGAACCGATTATAGACATGTGGTCCAGACTATAGACAGGTGGTCCAGAGTACAGACAGGTGGACCAGGCTATAGACAGGTGGACCAGGCTATAGACAGGTGGACCAGGCTATAGACAGGTGGTCCAGAGTACAGACAGGTGGACCAGGCTATAGACAGGTGGTCCAGAGTACAGACAGGTGGTCCAGAGTACAGACAGGTGGACCAGACTATAGACATGTGGTCAAGCGTATAGACAGGTGGTCCAGAGTACAGACAGGTGGAACAGACTATAGACATGTGGTCAAGCGTATAGACAGGTGGACCAGACTATAGACAGGTGGACCAGAATACAAACAGGGGGAACAGACTATAGACAAGTGAAAAAGACTATAAACAGGTGGTCCAGAGTATAGACAGGTGGAACAGAGTATAGACAGGTGCAACAAAGTACAGACAGGTAGACCAGACTATAGACAGGCGAATTAGAGTACAGACAGGTGGTCCAGAGTATAGGCAGGTGGTCCAGACCATAGACAGGTGGACCAGAGTACAGACAGGTGGTCCAGACCATAGACAGGTGGACCAGAGTACAGACAGGTGGACCAGAGTACAGACAGGTGGACCAGAGTACAGACAGGTGGATCAGAGTACAGACAGGTGGACCAGAGAACAGACAGGTGGACCAGAGTACAGACAGGTGGACCAGAGTACAGACAGGTGGACCAGAGTACAGACAGGTGGACCAGAGTACAGACTGGTGGACCAGAGTACAGACTGGTGGACCAGAGTACAGACAGGTGGACCAGAGTACAGACAGGTAGAACGTTTGAAAACGTCTGAGTGACGGTGACTGATACCTTCAGATAAAGCTTAGAGACGTCGAACAGTCTCCGACTGCAGGCCTCGAAACACTCATGCTCACTGGAAATCCCATGATGCTTCAGCGTCTTCAGAACCACCTCCTTCAGCATCTGAGAAACAACCAGCACAGAATTTCAATCACACCGTTTCCTGCATTCCCTCTCCAGGAGATGAGCCTCATTAAGGTGTGGAAGCCGCAAGACTCTTCAGATAGTCAGCGCCATGGATAATAAGGATCTGCACTCTAAGTGGAAACTACAGCGCAGGGCTGCTTTAGCGTGACTCAGACCTGAACCTCACAATGGTTTTTGTTCAGAAACGTTGCATATTTTCCACCACGCGGCCTCAGTGACTAATTACAGAAGCAAACGTGTGGCTGGGCTAACCACCGCACCCCACACACTCTCCACTCCAACTGATCTTAATCTTAATTTAGACTTTCAGAGAAGATCAAAACAAGAACACAGATTCCGCCAAATGAGCCTCATAATGAGACATACGGACTGTAGTGCTCTATAATGTTTATATGATCTGCTACACCTCACTCTGACATTAAGATTGTAATACACTACAGGAAGTGTAGGGGGCGATATAACTTCTATTGTTTTATATTTAAAAAGAGTCTATAATGTTTATATGATCTACACAGTCATTCTGACAGACTGTAATACACTACAGGAAGTGTAGGGGGTGATATAACTTCTATTGTTTTATATTTAAAAAGAGTCTATAATGTTTATATGATCCACACAGTCATTCTGACAGAATGTAATACACTACAGGAAGTGTAGGGGGCGATATAACTTCTATTGTTTTATATTTAAAAAGAGTCTATAATGTTTATATGATCTACACAGTCATTCTGACAGACTGTAATACACTACAGGACGTGTAGGGGGCGATATAACTTCTATTGTTTTATATTTAAAAAGCGTCTATAATGTTTATGATCTACACAGTCATTCTGACAGACTGTAATACACTACAGGAAGTGTAGGGGGCGATATAACTTCTATTGTTTTATATTTAAAAAGAGTCTATAATGTTTATATGATCTACACAGTCATTCTGACAGACTGTAATACACTACAGGAAGTGTAGGGGGCGACATAACTTCTATTGTTTTATATTTAAAAAGAGTCTATAATGTTTATATGATCTACAGTCATTCTGACAGACTGTAATACACTACAGGAAGTGTAGGGGGCGATATAACTTCTATTGTTTTATATTTAAAAAGAGTCTATAATGTTTATATGATCTACAGTCATTCTGACAGACTGTAATACACTACAGGAAGGGTAGGGGGCGATATGGCTTATATTGCTTCTTACCCGGTTGTGTTTCTGTGAACGGGACTCGGCCTGGGGTCCCGATTCCTTCTGTGGGCGGGGCTCAGCCTGGGTATGTTTTTGGCTGGTGTGGGTACGCGTAGCTGGACTGGAGTTGGTGGACAGCGAGCGGCCAGCCTGCTGCCGCAGAGCCTTGACCGCGGGGTGAGTAGCGCTGGCCACGCTGCACTGAGAACCCACAGACTCGCTGCTCTCAGACTTCACCAACCTGCCAGAGAACAACAGCAACACATTAAACCAACAAACAAACAAACAAACAAACAAACAAACAAACAAACAAATAGCAAAACACCACCACTGAGGAGGACAACACAGGCGGATCAGAGCCTCTTACAGATCAGAGCTGTACGTTAAAGACATTATTAGAGAAGCTACGTTTCTGGGAGTGCTACAGTATTACATCACCCGCGGGCGGAGATTGGTATTCGCGGCGGCGCTGCTCGTTCTCGGCGCGGTGTATTTTTAATCCACTCGTTTCGACAAAGCCATCAAATGCAGATCTATATTTGATTTGATTACGAGCGGCCTTATCCTAATGAAGGCTGGTATGGAGCAGGGTGGAGAAAAGCTCCTCCGCGAGGCTCGAGAGGTCAGCGGGGCGGCCGGTGAGGGTCACCGAGGGTCTGATG
>CM038705.1:5886363-6048863 GCA_021613375.1 Megaleporinus macrocephalus
TGTGTGCAGTTGTCTTTCGATGGCTGTAACGGTCTTTAGACGCTGTTCGAAGTCTTTAGCAATGTGCGGTACTCTTAAGACGTGGTGTAGCTGCCTTCAGACGGTTGCAATAGTCTTTAGGCAGTCACAGTAGTCTTTACTGCCCTCTTTTGGAGTACAGAGATCAGATGCAGCTCTACACTGCCCTCTGGTGGATAAGACAGTTCAGTTGCAGCTCTACACTGCCCTCTGGTGGATAAGACAGTTCAGTTGCAGCGCTACACTGCCCTCTGGTGGAGTACAGAGTTCGGATGCAGCTCTACACTGCCCTCTGGTGGAGTACAGAGTTTGGATGCAGCGCTACACTGCCCTCTGGTGGATAAGACAGTTCAGTTGCAGCGCTACACTGCCCTCTGGCGGAGTACAGAGTTCAGATGCAGCGCTACACTGCCTCTGGTGGAGTAGAGTTCGGATGCAGCTCTACACTGCCCTCTGGTGGAGTACAGAGTTCAGATGCAGCGCTACACTGCCCTCTGGTGGAGTACAGAGTTCGGATGCAGCGCTACACTGCCCTCTGGTGGAGTACAGAGTTTGGATGCAGCGCTACACTGCCCTCTGGTGGAGTACAGAGTTCAGATGCAGCGCTACACTGCCCTCTGGTGGAGTACAGAGTTCGGAGGCAGCGCTACACTGCCCTCTGGTGGAGTACAGAGTTCAGATGCAGCGCTACACTGCCCTCTGGTGGAGTACAGAGTTCGGATGCAGCGCTACACTGCCCTCTGGTGGAGTACAGAGTTCAGATGCAGCGCTACACTGCCCTCTGGTGGAGTACAGAGTTCGGAGGCAGCGCTACACTGCCCTCTGGTGGAGTACAGAGTTCGGATGCAGCGCTACACTGCCCTCTGGTGGAGTACAGAGTTCAGATGCAGCGCTACACTGCCCTCTGGTGGAGTACAGAGATCAGATGCAGCGCTACACTGCCCTCTGGTGGAGTAGAGTTTGGATGCAGCGCTACACTGCCCTCTGGTGGAGTACAGAGTTCGGATGCAGCGCTACACTGCCCTCTGGTGGAGTACAGAGTTCGGAGGCAGCGCTACACTGCCCTCTGGTGGAGTACAGAGTTCAGATGCAGCGCTACACTGCCCTCTGGTGGAGTACAGAGTTCAGAAGCAGCGCTACACTGCCCTCTGGTGGAGTACAGAGTTCAGATGCAGCGCTACACTGCCCTCTGGTGGAGTACAGAGTTTGGATGCAGCGCTACACTGCCCTCTGGTGGAGTACAGAGTTCGGATGCAGCGCTACACTGCCCTCTGGTGGAGTACAGAGTTCGGATGCAGCGCTACACTGCCCTCTGGTGGAGTACAGAGTTCGGATGCAGCGCTACACTGCCCTCTGGTGGAGTACAGAGTTCGGATGCAGCGCTACACTGCCCTCTGGTGGAGTAGAGTTCGGATGCAGCGCTACACTGCCCTCTGGTGGAGTACAGAGTTCGGATGCAGCGCTACACTGCCCTCTGGTGGAGTACAGAGTTCGGATGCAGCGCTACACTGCCCTCTGGTGGAGTACAGAGTTTGGATGCAGAGCTACACTGCCCTCTGGTGGAGTACAGAGTTCGGATGCAGCTCTACACTGCCCTCTGGTGGAGTACAGAGTTCGGAGGCAGCGCTACACTGCCCTCTGGTGGAGTACAGAGTTCAGATGCAGCGCTACACTGCCCTCTGGTGGAGTAGAGTTCGGATGCAGCGCTACACTGCCCTCTGGTGGAGTAGAGTTCGGATGCAGCGCTACACTGCCCTCTGGCGGAGTACAGAGTTCGGAGGCAGCGCTACACTGCCCTCTGGTGGAGTAGAGTTCGGATGCAGCGCTACACTGCCCTCTGGTGGAGTACAGAGCTTGGATGCAGCGCTACACTGCCCTCTGGTGGAGTACAGAGTTCGGATGCAGCGCTACACTGCCCTCTGGTGGAGTACAGAGTTCGGATGCAGCGCTACACTGCCCTCTGGTGGAGTAGAGTTCGGATGCAGCGCTACACTGCCCTCTGGTGGAGTACAGAGTTCGGATGCAGCTCTACACTGCCCTCTGGTGGAGTAGAGTTCGGATGCAGCGCTACACTGCCCTCTGGCGGAGTACAGAGTTCGGAGGCAGCGCTACACTGCCCTCTGGTGGAGTACAGAGTTCGGATGCAGCGCTACACTGCCCTCTGGTGGAGTAGAGTTCGGATGCAGCGCTACACTGCCCTCTGGTGGAGTACAGAGCTTGGATGCAGCGCTACACTGCCCTCTGGTGGAGTACAGAGTTCGGATGCAGCGCTACACTGCCCTCTGGTGGAGTACAGAGTTCGGATGCAGCGCTACACTGCCCTCTGGTGGAGTAGAGTTCGGATGCAGCGCTACACTGCCCTCTGGTGGAGTACAGAGTTCGGATGCAGCGCTACACTGCCCTCTGGTGGAGTAGAGTTCGGATGCAGCTCTACACTGCCCTCTGGTGGAGTACAGAGTTCAGATGCAGCGCTACACTGCCCTCTGGTGGAGTACAGAGTTCGGAGGCAGCGCTACACTGCCCTCTGGTGGAGTACAGAGTTCGGATGCAGCGCTACACTGCCCTCTGGTGGAGTACAGAGTTCGGATGCAGCGCTACACTGCCCTCTGGTGGAGTACAGAGTTCAGTTGCAGCGCTACACTGCCCTCTGGTGGAGTACAGAGTTCGGATGCAGCGCTACACTGCCCTCTGGTGGAGTACAGAGTTCGGATGCAGCGCTACACTGCCCTCTGGTGGAGTAGAGTTCGGATGCAGCGCTACACTGCCCTCTGGTGGAGTACAGAGTTCGGATGCAGCGCTACACTGCCCTCTGGTGTAGGACTGAGCTTAAAAACAGCTCTATGCTGCCCTCTAGTCCTAGATATAGCAGCTCTACACTGGCCTCTGCTGGAAGATAGGACTCTACACTGCCCTACGGGGTAGAACTGAGCTTAAACAGTTTCTAAACTATATTGAATGTATTTTTAAAAATTATTATTGAATCATTTCCTATAGAATCGGAACTAAATCAGATTGTCAGAGGTCAGAGATTTACACTCACTCGATGCCATGGTAGTGGCTGCTGGCAGCCTGTGTGAACGGGAGTTTGGTGACTTTTCGGGGAGTGAGCGCTGAAGACAGCTGGAACGCGTTCTCCCTACAAAACAAAACAAAAAAAACAGAACAATAAACAAGAAGATGTCCTATTCAGCTGAAGAGACCACGCCAACAACAATTAACAAACACACTCAGCCCTGAAACACAATCACACTCGTCATAGGCAACTGGAACATTAACATCTTACGCCCTCAACGCGACAGTAATTAAGTTTTAGCGCACGAAACAAGATTTAGGAACCACAGGCCATTTTAATTAAGCTGTCAGCGTTGCCAGTAAACGTCACGGCGGAACCGAGGGGCCATAAAAGTTTAGAGGAGTGTCTGCGCAGGCAGCCAGATGGAGGCATTAACTTTCCTGGCGTCGCTGATTTTTAGAGCTGGCTGAGCGCTCGTGCCTCAGACTGGAGAGAGAACAGATTAGTGTAGCTGCTCCGCGTTCCCTATCGCGGTGCCATCTGCCTGAGAGGAACTGTAGAAGCATTGTTCGAACTCTAGTGCACTAATCTAACATTCACTCCGCTGAAAGTAACACATGTCTGCCGCTTAGCCGGGTGCATGTTTACAGAGCGGGACTGTCCGTCGAGCTTCGAACTTCTCTGGAAGTGAGTCTGTTGTTTTATTCGTCAACCTCAAGTTCCATCCTAATCATTGAATTCAGGAGTTCCAACCACTTCTACGACCACAGGTGTATAAATCCAGCACCTAGTCCTGCAGACTGCTTCTACACACATTAGTAAAGAGTGGGTCTCTCTCAGGAGCTCAGTGAACTCCAGCGTGGTACCGTGATAGGACGCCACCTGTGGAACAAGTCCAGTGGTGAAGTTTCCTCACTACTAAATATTCCACAGTGGACTGTCAGTGGTGTTAGAACAAAGTGGAAGTGATTGAGAACGACAGCAACTCAGACACCAAGTGGTAGAACACGTACAATGACAGAGCGGGTCAGCGGATGCTGAGGAGCATAGAGCACAGAGGTCACCAACTTTCTACAGAGTCCATCACTACAGACCTCCAAACTTCATGTGGTCTTCAGATCAGCTCAAGAACAGAGAGTAGAGATCTTCATGGAATGGGTCTCCATGGCTGAGCAGCTGCATCCAAGCCTTACATCACCAAGAACAATGCAGAGCGTCAGATGTAGTGGAGTAAAGCAGCCAACACTGGACTCTAGAGCAGCGGAGACGTGTTCTCTGGAGTGACCAATCACGCTTCTCCATCTGGAAATCCGATGGACGAGTCTGGGTTTGGCGGTTGCCAGGAGAACGGTACTCGTCTGACTGCCGAGTGTAAAGTTTGGTGGAGGGGGGATTATGGTGTGGAGTTGTTTTTCAGGAGGTTGGGCTCGGACCCTTAGTTACAGTGAAAGGAACTCATAATGCTTCAGCAGACCAAGAGATTCTGTGAGGACAGTTTGTGGACGGCCCCTTCCTGTTCCAACATGGCTGCCCACCAGTGCACAAAGCAGCTCCATAAAGACATGGAGGAGCGAGTTTGGTGTGGAAGAACTCGACTGGCCTGCCCAGAGTCCTGACCACAACCTGATGGAACACCTTTAGGATGAATTAGAGCGGAGACTGTGAGCCAGACCTTCTCGTCCAACATCAGTGTCTGACCTCACTAATGTTCTTCTGGAAGAACCGTCCAACATTCCCATAAACACTCTCCTAAACTGTGAGGAGAGCCTTCCCAGAAGAGTTGAAGCTGTTACAGCTGCAAAGGTTGGGCCGACATCACATTAAACCCTATGGATTAAGAATGGGAAAAATTCTGGTTCCATTGTCTTACACTAAAAGTAAAGTAGATTTTTGTCCTCTGCTGCAAAGTAGCCATACTTGTTGTTCTTTGGATAGCAACAATATATTCAGGAGAGGAGGGTTCATTGGATGTTAAGGTTAAACAGGAATTTTCCAAAATTCCTCCATAATTTAGACACTAATATGTAACCAGCCCTGTTTGAATGGAAGTGAATGGAACCAGGTGTCCCCATGTCCCCACACAGATATAGGCATTTTATTTACAAAACCACCAATGAACCTACAGGAGTGCTAATATGAATGTTCAGGATGGTAAAATAGTAAAAAAAATCATATACTAATAATTTTTCTTTGGGGGACTATTCTGCCTCATGACATCCTTCACGTATCCCTCCACCATTAATCGATTTTAACGCCATAAGTTTCAGAAATCTATCATAAATAACATCCCAGATAATCCGGCTGTGTATTTATAACCACCTCACGTAATAACTTTCTCTGAGGGAGCTTTTAGAGGTGGACGTCTGGTTCCATTCACCTCCACTGTGAACAGTTCTGACTCAGAAACAAACGTGTGGTTGCTCTGTACCCTCTGATCACAGGCAGAGGCTGCAGCTCTCCTGCAGGCAGACCGTCGGGAGTGAAGTGCTTGAGGAGCTCTCTTGCGTCCAGCTGTGCAGAGCTGCTCTTTTGAGCATCTTTAGGGCCCATCAGAGACTCTGAGGAGCCACTGCTGAACAGGCTGGACCTGCGGAGGGTTGAACGGAGATCATTACTGACAAAACTCTGACACCGAAACATTAAACACCAAATAAATGTAAGAAGCTAAAAAGTCCCAGCAAGTGATAATATGGCTGATATAGTTTTTATTAATAATATTTTAAAATACTTTTTTCTTAATGCCACAGAACATGTTGCAATTGGTTGGCAGTGGTGAAATTCAGTGTAGTTATATATTAGATAAACAACTAGCAACACATATTTTCTTTAATTATTTTATTTTATTAGTTTTGTATTATTTTATTTTTTATTATTCTTTTCTTTTATTTTTACTTTTTTATTATTCTTTTATTTTTATTTTTTATTATTCTTTTATTTTATGTGTATTTTTTTTACTATTTTATTATTATTATGATATCTTGTTTTTTCCTCTTACATTTCTTTTGAACTATTTTACTTTTTAATTATTATTTAATTATTATTATCTCTTACCCTCTTTTTATCTTGCTAATAAAATCGTAACTTATCTATTTTTATTATTATTATTATTTCTATTTTTATACTAAACGTTTTTTGGTTTTTTTTTTTGTTTAATGTGTATTAGCTACTTTCTTCTCAGTTGTTTTAATTCATAATTATTTAATTTTGTTTTTATTTCCTTTGTTCTTGCCAATCTCTGTTCATGTAGATGCTCAGCTATGAATGCTTTGGATTCCATGTCATTTTCACACTTTTTTATTTTGTTTATTATCTTATTTACAATGTACGTCAATAAATATTTCTGTGAAATGACAGAAAATTACATCAAGCATTAATAATACTTCCAATAACTCAAGATATCACATCACAAAAAGCAAAAAACACGCCAGCTGTTAAAATCAAAGCAAGATTTTATACTGTTGTGTTGCAAACCAGAGGCCCATGTGACCAAAAGTCTGAATTAAATATTAAACTGATTAAATTAAATTGTAGATAATCTCAAAAGTTATGATCCTAATGTCCTAAAACAATGTGTAATTTATTTAATCCAATACAGTAAAATGTTAAGAAGGCTATGTTAAATGTAGAACATGTTTTAATAGAAATATTAATAAGAATAATAATAATAAGCTGTACAGGAATTACTGTTATTGAAGGTTAGGAGGTGTAAATGACTGGTGCTGACCTTGACCGGTGCCGAAGCTTCTGCATGTTCTCATAGTTCCTCAGGACGCTCCTCTCAGGCCATTCTGAGTGGGCTGCAGGCTTAACATCTGCTAGAGGGTTAAAACAAACACATAACATTAAAACCACCTCCTTGTATCTACACTCACTGTCCACTGTATCAGCTCCACTGACCATACAGGACCTCCACTCACTGTCCACTGTATCAGCTCCACTGACCATACAGGAGCTCCACCTACAGACTGTAGTTCATCTGATTCTCTGTATACTTTATTACTCTGTTCTTTAATGATCAGGACCCCCACAGGACCACCACAGAGCAGGTACCACTAGAGAGGTGGATGATTCTCAGCACTGCAGTGACACTGACATGTTAGCGTTGTGCTAGTGTGAGTGGACTGCTGAGCAAAGTGATATATTGCGCACACCACTGTATAAACAGGTTTATCAATGCTTACAACAGCATTGCGTCCTTGTGCTGCTTGTTAATGTTGGAGTGGAGCTGAAAATGGATTACAACACTGCCATCTAGTGGTCAGAGGTTTAAACACAACACACTGATTCACTGTCTGCCAGAAATCTGTGTATCGATACTGTGTTTTTGAGAATCGATACAGTATCACTAAACATAATATCATGATATTCAATATTTTTGATATTTTCTTACAGCCCTATAACTGAGGGTGTAGCAGTTGACACTAATGGACAGGAGAGCTGGCTGGCGACGTGTGGGGAGGAGGCCCTGATGATCAGTCCTACAACAGCGTTCGTGTGTCGCGTGTGTGCGCATATATATATATATATAAATGCACATCATGATACAGCAGTCATGATTCAATATATTGTGAAATATTGCAATACTGCAAGTAAAGTGATATACTGTGATTTTTCAAATCCTACTATTAAAACACACCACTGTATGAACAGGTTTATCAATGCTTACAATAGCATTGCGCCCTTGTGCTGCTTGTTAATGTTGGAGTGGAGCTGAAAATGGATTACAACACTGCCATCTAGTGGCCAGAGGTTTAAACACAACACACAATGATTCACTGTCTGCCAGGAATCTGTGTATCGATACTGTGTTTTTGAGAATCGATACTGTATCACTAAACATAATATCCCGATATTTGATATTTCAATAGTTTCTTACACCCCTAATATATATAGAACCAGAATTATGTGTTTCCTAATAAAAGTTTAATTGCTTACCCCGAGTAACAGAGGCGGACTTGTCCTTCTGGATGGGCAGGCGCTCGGACGCTTTGGGCAGCGTGGAGTTCTGCATGTTCAGGTACTGCTCTCTGGCCAGATTCAGCAGAACCTTCAGGTCATTCAGAGGTACGGCTGCAGGTTTCTGGAGCTCCTGTCTCCTCCCTGAACACAGACAAAAGAAAATCCAGAGACGTGTTTTATAGATCTAGATACATGTTCTAGTGATCTACTGTATATGACACCACTGTACGCCGGGAACACTGACCTACCCTCCTTTCCCTGCACTGTAAAATCAATGCTTGTTTACAGACACTACACATATCACCACTGTCCACAGAAACACGGACAATACAGTGGATTTTCAGTTTTCTATATTATTGGAACTCAACAGATGATCTTTATATTGAAAGTAAAGTTAGTTTCCGTCCTTATAAATTTACTAATTAGGAGATGTTTTATTTTTCTTTGGGCGGCTGCGATATTCCAGTATTTACAGATAAAGGAAAAATCCAAGGTGTCTCAACGTTTCCCACATTTTGAGGCACGTCAGCGTTTAAAGGGTGTCTCGTCTGCTTCTTTTAGCCCAACGTGCTGAGTATCGGTCAGTTTACAGGCTACAGCTCCTGGAGCAATCAATCCTTCTCAAAATCACCCTCAACAACATCATTCAGGTTTCAAAACTGACCATGATGTTCAGCACAGTTGTCGCTGCAGTTCCAAATATATCCAGTAGGTGGCAACTACGTTTGGTACGTTTGGTACGGTGGTGTAGTGGTTAGTACGGTGGTGTAGTGGTTAGTACGGTGGTGTAGTGGTTAGTACGGTGGTGTAGTGGTTAGTATAGTGGTGTAGTGGTTAGTATGGTGGTGTAGTGGTTAGTATGGTGGTGTAGTGGTTAGTATGGTGGTGTAGTGGTTAGTACGGTGGTGTAGTGGTTAGTATGGTGGTGTAGTGGTTAGTATGGTGGTGTAGTGGTTAGTATGGTGGTGTAGTGGTTAGTACGGTGGTGTAGTGGTTAGTATGGTGGTGTAGTGGTTAGTATGGTGGTGTAGTGGTTAGTACGGTGGTGTAGTGGTTAGTAAGGTGGTGTAGTGGTTAGTATAGTGGTGTAGTGGTTAGTAAGGTGGTGTAGTGGTTAGTATGGTGGTGTAGTGGTTAGTATGGTGGTGTAGTGGTTAGTATGGTGGTGTAGTGGTTAGTACGGTGGTGTAGTGGTTAGTACGGTGGTGTAGTGGTTAGTATGATGGTGTAGTGGTTAGTATGGTGGTGTAGTGGTTAGTATGGTGGTGTAGTGGTTAGTACGGTGGTGTAGTGGTTAGTACGGTGGTGTAGTGGTTAGTATAGTGGTGTAGTGGTTAGTATAGTGGTGTAGTGGTTAGTACGGTGGTGTAGTGGTTAGTATGGTGGTGTAGTGGTTAGTATGGTGGTGTAGTGGTTAGTATAGTTGTGTAGTGGTTAGTACGGTGGTGTAGTGGTTAGTATGGTGGTGTAGTGGTTAGTATGGTGGTGTAGTGGTTAGTACGGTGGTGTAGTGGTTAGTACGGTGGTGTAGTGGTTAGTATAATGGTGTAGTGGTTAGTATGGTGGTGTAGTGGTTAGTACGGTGGTGTAGTGGTTAGTACGGTGGTGTAGTGGTCAGTATGGTGGTGTAGTGGTTAGTATAGTGGTGTAGTGGTTAGTATGGTGGTGTAGTGGTTAGTATGGTGATGTAGTGGTTAGTGCGGTGGTGTAGTGGTTAGTATGGTGGTGTAGTGGTTAGTACGGTGGTGTAGTGGTTAGTATGGTGGTGTAGTGGTTAGTATGGTGGTGTAGTGGTTAGTATAGTGGTGTAGTGGTTAGTACGGTGGTGTAGTGGTTAGTATGGTGGTGTAGTGGTTAGTATGGTGGTGTAGTGGTTAGTATAGTGGTGTAGTGGTTAGTATGGTGGTGTAGTGGTTAGTATGGTGGTGTAGTGGTTAGTACAGTGGTGTAGTGGTTAGTATGGTGGTGTAGTGGTTAGTACGGTGGTGTAGTGGTTAGTATGGTGGTGTAGTGGTTAGTATGGTGGTGTAGTGGTTAGTATGGTGGTGTAGTGGTTAGTATGGTGGTGTAGTGGTTAGTATGGTGATGTAGTGGTTAGTGCGGTGGTGTAGTGGTTAGTATGGTGGTGTAGTGGTTAGTATAGTGGTGTAGTGGTTAGTATGGTGGTGTAGTGGTTAGTATGGTGGTGTAGTGGTTAGTACAGTGGTGTAGTGGTTAGTATGGTGGTGTAGTGGTTAGTATGGTGGTGTAGTGGTTAGTATGGTGGTGTAGTGGTTAGTATGGTGGTGTAGTGGTTAGTATGGTGATGTAGTGGTTAGTGCGGTGGTGTAGTGGTTAGTATGGTGGTGTAGTGGTCAGTATGGTGGTGTAGTGGTTAGTAAGGTGGTGTAGTGGTCAGTATGGTGGTGTAGTGGTTAGTACGGTGGTGTAGTGGTCAGTACGGTGGTGTAGTGGTCAGTATGGTGGTGTAGTGGTCAGCACTGTCTCCTCACAGCAAGATGATCTGGGTTGGATTCCCGGTCCGGGTGGTTCTGTGTGGAGTGTGTATGTTCTCTCTGTGTTTGAGTGGGTTCCTCCGGGTTCTCCGGTTTCCTCCCACAGTCCAAACACATGCATGTTAGGATCCTCACTCTAAACTGCTCGTCTGAGATCATTTGAGACCTAAACATCTAGCGGGACCTACTTTTTGGGCCCTTGCGTGTGACGTGAATACGTAAGGACGTACGACGTGGTGTGAAAACACTACCGACTCGACGTCTCTGCCTCGAGTGTTCTAGGTTTTACAGGGTGACTCGCGGCAGCTGGTTCTGTTCTCCTCGCTCAG
The DNA here is from genome assembly GCA_021613375.1 of Megaleporinus macrocephalus. Classification (NCBI taxonomy): domain Eukaryota; kingdom Metazoa; phylum Chordata; class Actinopteri; order Characiformes; family Anostomidae; genus Megaleporinus; species Megaleporinus macrocephalus. The sequence continues at coordinate 5,897,178 of CM038705.1, forward strand.
TCCCGCTGCCTCAGTGTTAACTCAGCGCTCGGACCTGGTGCAGCCGTGATTGGCCACTCAGGTAGGACCTGATTAAGGCAGACTCGAGGAACGTGGCCGGTCTTCTCCACCTCGGAGCCGCCGAAGACGTGCGAATGTTTAAGAGTGAAGCGCTGGCGGTTGCCATGGGAACCACTTACGGACGCATTCCTGCAGGACCTGGGCCTGCGCCTTGTCCAGGCTCCTCTCCAGGCACAGGAGCTGGTCTCCACGGAGACATGGCAGGGATCTCAGCCAGTCTGCGATGCGGGCGGCTCCTGTGGAGAGCAGAGAGGTTAACCGAGTTCATCTTGCGGGGGGTTCTTTCCTCACTAACACTCAATCAAATCCTCACAGCAATGTTCAACATCAGTACCTGACCTCACTAATACTCCATCAAATCCTCACAGCAATGTTCAACATCAGTACCTGACCTCACTAATGCTCAATCAAATCCTCACAGCAATGTTCAACATCATTACCTGACCTCACTAATACTCAATCAAATCCTCACAGCAATGTTCAACATCAGTATCAGATCTCACTAATACTCAATCAAATCCTCACAGCCATGTTCCAACATCAGCACCTGATCTCAATAACACTCAAACCCTCAAAACAATGTTCAACATCAGTACCTGACCTCACTAACACTCAATCAAATCCTCACAGCAATGTTCAACATCAGTACCTGACCTCACTAACACTCAATCAAATCCTCACAGCAATGTTCAACATCAGCACCTGAGCTTACTAATAATCAAATCCTCACAGCAATGTTCAACATCAGTACCTGACCTCACTAATACTCAATCAAACCCTCAAAACAATGCTCAACATCAGTACCTGACCTCACTAATACTCAATCAAATCCTCACAGCAATGTTCAACATCAGTACCTGATCTCAATAACACTCAATCAAATCCTCACAGCAATGTTCAACATCAGTATCTGACATCACTAACACTCAATCAAACCCTTAAAACAATGTTCTAACATCAGTACCTGACCTCACTAACACTCAATCAAATCCTCACAGCAATGTTCAACATCAGTATCTGACATCACTAACACTCAATCAAACCCTCAAAACAATGCTCAACATCAGTACCTGACCTCACTAACACTCAATCAAATCCTCACAGCAATGTTCAACATCAGTACCTAATCTCAATAACACTCAATCAAATCCTCACAGCAATGTTCAACATCAGTATCTGACCACACTAACACTCAATCAAATCCTCACAGCAATGTTCAACATCAGTATCTGACCTCACTAACACTCAATCAAACCCTTAAAACAATGTTCTAACATCAGTACCTGACCTCACTAACACTCAATCAAATCCTCACAGCAATGTTCAACATCAGTACCTGACCTCACTAATACTCAATCAAATTTATATATGTGTGTGTGTGTGTGTGTATGTGTGTATGTATGTTGTATGTACGTATGTACGTATGTGTATCTTATAAGGATGTGATGCAGAACACAGGACGATGACGAGATCTCTGCACTAAACCTGGTGGGAGGTGAGAGTGGGCCTGTTTTGGTGGTCCCAGGCAAACACCACTATCAACAGCTAGTCCAGAATTAAGCAGCGTTTACCAGCCGTCACTCTGCAGGAGCCCCGCGCGGGTTTCTGCTGCTGTAGGCAAGTTTCAAAGTGAACAAACCCGATAAGAGCTCGGGCTACAGTCTCTCCGTGGCTCCCTCGCTACAGGAGTTCCTCCAGGCGCTCGGATAAAGGCTGGGAAGAGCGGCACGTTGAATTATCTGACTAAAAATAAACGCTAGATACGCTCGGAGGTGCTGGTAATTTACCGTGCGAGGTGATGAGAGCTTTACGTGGCGGTTAACAGGAACGCTGTGGCACTCTGAATAGCTCTTTGTGCTCTTCGTGATCTGTGTTAAAGATCACAGCAGGAGGTAAATTACTGTCCTCCATCAGCCGGGGCTCCTCAGCCATCCACGCTCCTTCTCACTGCAGCCAATGGAGGCTCCGAGAACCTAGCACTCACTTCAGCTCTGTGTTCACCAGCATTACAATTCTCCTCTGAACTGTCTCTGGAATACAGTCTTCAGTTTACATACCACAATACCTACATTTAGAGTTATACACTCAACCTAATGAGAAACTGTAACTCAGTTTATATACAATACCTACATTTAGAGTTATACATTCAACCTAATGAGAAACTGTAACTCAGTTTATATACAATACCTACATTTAGAGTTATACATTCAACCTAATGAGAAACTATAACTCAGTTTATATCACAATACCTACATTTAGAGTTATACATTCAACCTAATGAGAAACTGTAACTCAGTTTATATACAATACCTACATTTAGAGTTATACACTCAACCTAATGAGAAACTGTAACTTAGTTTATATACAATACCCACATTTAGAGTTATACATTCAACCTAATGAGAAACTGCAATTCAGTTTATATACAATACTTACATTTAGAGTTATACATTCAACCTAATGAGAAACTGTAACTCAGTTTATATACAATACCTACATTTAGAGTTATACATTCAACCTAATGAGAAACTGTAACTCAGTTTATATCACAATACCTACATTTAGAGTTATACATTCAACCTTACGAGAAACGGTAACTCATTTTGTATACAATACCAACATCTAGAGTTATACACTCAACCTAATGAGAAACTGTAACTCAGTTCATATACAATACCTACATTTAGAGTTATACATTCAATCTAACGAGAAACGGCAACTCAGTTTATATGCAATATCTACATTTAGAGGTATATATTCCACCTAATGAGAAATTGTACTCAGTTTATATACAATACCTACATTTAGAGTTATACATTCAACCTAATGAGAAACTGTAACTCAGTTTATATACAATACTTACATTTAGAGTTATACATTCAACCTAATGAGAAACTGTAACTTAGTTTATATACAATACCTACATTTAGAGTTATACACTCAACCTAATGAGAAACTGTAACTCAGTTTATATCACAATACCTAAATTTAGAGTTATACATTCAACCTAATGAGAAACTGTAACTCAGTTTATATACAATACCTACATTTAGTTATACATTCAATCTAATGAGAAACTGTACTCAGTGTATATACAATACCTACATGTAGAGTTATACATTCAACCTAATGAGAAACTGTAACTCAGTTTATATACAATACCTACATTTAGAGTTATACACTCAACCTAATGAGAAACTGTAACTCAGTTTATATACAATACCTACATTTAGAGTTATACATTCAACCTAATGAGAAACTGTAACTCAGTTTATATACAATACCTACATTTAGAGTTTTACATTCAACCTAATGAGAAACTGTAACTCAGTTTATATCACAATACCTACATTTAGAGTTATACATTCAACCTTACGAGAAATGGTAACTCATTTTGTATACAATACCAACATCTAGAGTTATACACTCAACCTAATGAGAAACTGTAACTCAGTTCATAGACAATACCTACATTTAGAGTTATACATTCAATCTAACGAGAAACGGTAACTCAGTTTATATACAATACCTACATTTAGAGTTATACATTCAACCTAATGAGAAACTGTACTCAGTTTATATACAATACCTACATTTAGAGTTATACATTCAACCTAATGAGAAACTGTAACTCAGTTTATATACAATACCTACATTTAGAGTTATACATTCAACCTAATGAGAAACTGTAACTCAGTTTATATACAATACCTACATTTAGAGTTATACACTCAACCTAATGAGAAACTGTAACTCAGTTTATATCACAATACCTAAATTTAGAGTTATACATTCAACCTAATGAGAAACTGTAACTCAGTTTATATACAATACCTACATTTAGTTATACATTCAATCTAATGAGAAACTGTACTCAGTGTATATACAATACCTACATGTAGAGTTATACATTCAACCTAATGAGAAACTGTAACTCAGTTTATATACAATACCTACATTTAGAGTTATACATTCAACCTAATGAGAAACTGTAACTCAGTTTATATACAATACCTACATTTAGAGTTATACACTCAACCTAATGAGAAACTGTAACTCAGTTTATATCACAATACCTACATTTAGAGTTATACATTCAACCTAATGAGAAACTGTAACTCAGTTTATATACAATACCTACATTTAGAGTTATACATTCAACCTAATGAGAAACTGTAACTCAGTTTATATACAATACCTACATTTAGAGTTATACACTCAACCTAATGAGAAACTGTAACTCAGTTTATATCACAATACCTACATTTAGAGTTATACATTCAACCTAATGAGAAACTGTAACTCAGTTTATATACAATACCTACATTTAGAGTTATACATTCAACCTAATGAGTAACTGTAACTCAGTTTATATCACAATACCTACATTTACAGTTATACATTAAACCTAATGAGAAACTGTACTCAGTGTATATACAATACCTACATGTAGAGTTATACATTCAACCTAATGAGAAACTGCACTCAGTTTATATATCACAATACCTACATTTAGAGTTATACATTCAACCTATTGAGAAACTGTAACTCAGTTTATATACAATACCTACATTTAGAGTTATACATTCAACCTATTGAGAAACTGTAACTCAGTTTATATACAATACCTACATTTAGAGTTTAGACTAATATCAGTCTTCACACTGCCTTTCACTGAAACAACATCAACAACACAATGTACATGGTTTTCTTTAAGCTAGGTTAGTAACTAACACTCACTCCTTCACACCACAGTCCAGTTTAGACCTGAAACCATTTGACATCATCTACCCAGCAGGCATTGCACGTCAGAAATAATTAATTTCGCTAATTTAGAAATAAATCTGATACTTTTGTGATTTTTTGCAACGTGTCTTAATAATTTAGAGTTATTACACCATACTCAGGCTTACAAGTGTTACCAGCCGGGGTTTCCTTTAAAAACGCTATACAAATAAATTTGATTTGATTTAATTTGATGTACTTTGATAATAATGGACATCAGTGTTTTTAAAAAAATAATATTTACCAGTGATTTGAAAAGTTTGGTACATAAACACTCCTTTATTTGGGTGAAACAGTAAATACGGGTGCAGATGGAAGATCTTCCACAGAAGGTAAACCGACAGAAATGAATGGCGGTCCGTTTGAACAGCTGAGCAGTTTGAACAGTAATGCGTTGCTAAGTATACGGACGTCCAGCTGTACATACGGCCGCAGCAATAAAGAAACACCTGATCAGATGCCTGTGCATTTTAAACTGACGCTCTCACCTGGAGAAGACTGATCTTTTTCCTGGATGAGGCTGCTGTGGGTTGCCAGAGCAACGGCTCCGTTGATCTGATTGGCTGAGTGTATCAGTCGAGCTCTGCAGCCACCAGACTCCGCCCCCTGGACCAACAGGAGGTAGTGGCCTTTTTCTCCTTTCAGCTCGACATCAGGGGCTGAGAGTTAAGTACAGTTCATAAGTGATTAGAACTCACCAAAACATAGAACCACGCTTATGGGCTTATATAGTTTAGAGTATAATATAAACATTAAATTAACGCATTATAAAGTGGGGTATGAAGCAGTTTCTGGTGGAGTGAAAGTCTATATTTCATATGACTTTGGAACGTTAATTTTTTTCATTTACAGGATCATTAATACTGATTTATTAAATGTATAAATTCATTAATACTGACTTATTCCACATACATAATCATTAATACTGATTTATTCCATTTACATAATCATTAATTCTGATTTATTCCATTTACAGGATCATTAATACTGATTTATTCCATTTACAGGATCATTAATACTGATTTATTTCATATACAGGATTATTACTACTGATTTATTCCATTTACATGATCGTTAATACTAATTTATTACATATACTGGATCATTAATATTGGTTTATCCCATATACTTAATCATTAATACTGATTTATTCCACATACAGGATCATTAATACTGATTTATTACATTTACAGGTCAATTTATACTGATTTATTCCATATGCTAGATCATTACTACTGATTTATTCCATTTACACAATCGTTAATACTAATTTATTACATATACTGAATCATTAATACTGATTTATTCCATACACTGGATGATTAATACAGATTTTTTCCATATACTGGATCATTAATACTGATTTATTTTATATACTGGATTACTACTACTGATTTATTCCATTTACATGATCCTTAATACAGATTTATTCCATATACTGAATTATTAATACTGATTTATTCCACATACTGGATCATTAATACCGATTTATTCCACATACTGGATCATTAATACTGATTTATTCCATTTACACGATCATTAATACTAATTTATTACACATACTGGATCATTAATACTGATTAATTCCATACACTGGATATTTAATACTGATTTATTTTATATTCTGGATTATTACTACTGATTTATTCCATTTACATAATCGTTAATACAGATTTATTCCATTTACTGAATTATTAATACTGATTTATTCCACATACTGGATCATTAATACTGATTTATTTTATATACTGGATCATTACTACTAATTAATTCCATTTACGTGATTGTTAATACAAATTTATTCCATATACTGGATGATTAATACTAATTTCTTACATATACAGAACCATTAACACTGATCTGTTACAATTACTTGTATTTTTATATCTAAATATAATTTTTTTACTTATTTATTAAGTTCACAGAAGTTGACTTATTAATTAATTTAGGTTTATTCCATTTACAGGTTCATCTATATTGACTGATCACATTCACAGGCTCATTAATGTTAACGCTGACTTTTACAGGTTTATCAGAGTGGGCTCTAAAATGGGGTGTGAAGTGGCTTCTGGGGGAGTGAAAGTCGTACCGGATAGGACTTTGGGACGTTTGGCTATGAAGTCTCTCCATTTGGAGGTGCTGAGCTGAGTGGCTGGAGGAAAAGCTTCAGCGCTGATCACACAGGACAGACTGAAAAGAGCTCCAACCTGCCAGAAAACAAGAAGAAAAAAACTGTCCAGCTGCTCATACGCTCTCTGTGGTCTCTTTACGGGGTCCGGACTCGGAGGAGGGAGTCACCATTTCACTCCCATTCATAGACAAATCGACATACATAACAAAGTACGGACACATTTAAACCTAATCAGAGTGATAACCAGCGACTTCATCTCCAACAGCAGAACATTCAGAAACTCAGCAGCGTACAGCTCTACCTCACTACAGCTGCCTGCTCAGGATCAGAGAGGGAAGTGATGCAAAAGATGTCATTACAGCAACAGTGACGTTGAGTCACACTTATTACATCCATTCATAGTGATTTTTAACACTTACCTCTGATTTATTACATATACAGATTCATGAACACTGATTTATTACATATACAGATTTATGAACACTGATGTATTATATACACAGGTTCATTAATAACGATCAATCACATTTGCAGGTTCTTTAATACTAATTATTAAATTTACAGGTTCATTAATAATATTTAATACATTTACATGTTAATTACTACTATTTATTACTTGTACTGGATCATAAACACTGTTTTATGATATTTACAGGATAATTAATGCTGATTTGTGACATTTACAGGCTCATTAATACTGATTTATTACATTTACAGGTCCATTAATACTGATTTATTGCATATACAGGATGATTATTATTGATGTATTACATTTGCAGGTTCATTAATACTGATGTATTATATTTACATGTTTATTAATACTGATTTATTACATTTCCAGGTTCATTAATTCTGATTGATTACATTTACAGGAACATTTATACAAATGTATTACATTTCTAGGTTCATTAATAGTGATTTATTATATTTACATAATCGTTAATACTGATTAATTACATTCCCAGGTTCATTTATATTGATTTATAACATTTGCATGCTCATAAATACTGATTTATTACATTTACAGGTTAATTAATACTGATTTATTAAATTTACATGATCATTAATATTGATTTATTACATATACAGGTTATTAATGCCAATTTATAACATTTACAGGTTAATTTACTTGGTTCTATATCTAAACGTAAAATCTTACAGATTTATTAAATTAGATTTTCAATGATATTTATCAATATAGGTTTATTTCATTTGCAGGTCCATCTATATTGATTAATCACATTAAATGTTAACTTACTACATTTACAGATTATTTCATATTGATTTATCACATTCAGAAAATAGTTAATATTGATGTATTACGGTAAAAGGTTGATTATTTAAAAGTGAATTCATATTGATTTATTACTCTTAAAAAACATTCATAATAAAATTAGTTTCAAAGTTTAAAAGTGAATTCATATTGATTTAGTGCTTTAAGTAGCTTTGCTCTGGTTATTTCAGACAGTGAAATAACTGCTGTAAACCTGTAAATATGTAGTTGTGTAGGTGTGCAGGTGTGTAAGTGTGTATATATATGAGGGTCACCTCTCCACGCAGAGTACGCAGCTGCTCCAAAAGCAGTTTGGCTTTGGCTGATCTGCTGCACAATGAGCTGGAAGTGCAAGTTAAGGTCACTAGCATCAATGAAAACTATTACTAGAAACATTTAACAGTAAATAAATGTCCTATTTAAGAGTAAAAACAAAAATAGCACAAAAACTGAAAAAACTGAATCAAAACTATAACATTCATTGTGATGTAAACCAAATCTGAATATTATAACATAAAAGAAGTATTTGAAACTACACTAAAGCTTATGAGTCTCAAAATTAACTAAAACTTAACTAAAACTAAGTCTTAGAAGTTACTGAAACTCAGAAATCTAATAACCGCTGCACACACTAATGAGAAACTAACATTCACTGTGACATAAAACTAAATTTGAATAATATTACAAAAAACTTCAAATGAAGAAAAAGCTACTGCTGTCCAATTTAACCCACAATCTTGGACAAAATAGTTACCATTATAGTAATTACAAACAAATTTAACTTAGTAAAACTTACATTTCAAACTTTGCTTAAAAAATAATGATTAGTAACTGATTTTTACAATAAAACTAATAAAATTACTTTTAATAATGAGTCTTACTAAAACTAATAATGAGTCTAAAAAGAATGAGTCTTACAAGTAACTGAAACTAAATTAAAACTAATAAAATACTTAATAATGAATCTTAAAATAAATTAAACTAAACCAAAACTAATAATGAGTCTTAGAAGTTACTGAAACTCAGAAATCTAATAACCGCTGCACACACTAATGAGAAACTAACATTCACTGTGACATAAAACTAAATTTGAATAATATTACAAAAAACTTCAAATGAAGAAAAAGCTACTGCTGTCCAATTTAACCCACAATCTTGGACAAAATAGTTATAGTAATTACAAACAAATTTAACTTAGTAAAACTTACATTTCAAACTTTGCTTAAAAAAATAATGATTAGTAACTGATTTTTACAATAAAACTAATAAAATTACTTTTAATAATGAGTCTTACTAAAACTAATAATGAGTCTAAAAAGAATGAGTCTTACAAGTAACTGAAACTAAATTAAAACTAATAAAATACTTAATAATGAATCTTAAAATAAATTAAACTAAACCTAAATTACACATTACTGAGAGAGCTTTGCAGTGAGTGGTAAATGATAACTTTGCTTAAAAAAGTAAGACTAATAACGAGTCTTAGAAGTAACTGAATCTACACTAAAACTAATACAATTACTTTAAATAATGAGTCTTAAAAGAAAATAAAACTACACTAAAACTAATAATGAGTCTTGAAATAATAATTATGAATAATAAAGAAACTAAACCTAAACTAAGATTTAGAAGTAACTGAAACTAAAGTCTTAAAAGTCTTAGAATGCACACACATTACTGAGAGAGCTTTGCAGTGAGTGGTAAATGACTAGCTTTCACTGAGTTTGGCTAAATGATTGATCAGTTACTGTAAGTAAACTGATAAAAATAACCTTGTTTTCTTCAGTAGGCGGTGAAGACTAACTCAGCACGGGGAGATTAATGATTCCCTATAGAGCGACTTCACTGCTGTGCTGTATTTATTCCTGGAACAGCAAATATTCAGTCTGGATTATAATAAACATCACAAACTCACCAGCAGGATAGACACAAAGTAGGGCTGAACGATTTGTAGGAAACACCTAATCGTGTTTTGTTTCTTTGCTGTATTGTGACTACAGTTTGATTTGTGATACATTTAAATCAGCTGAGCCATGAAAACCAGCATTTCTTTATTTTTAATATATATATATATATATATATATATATATATATATATATATATATATATTTAAAAAGATTTTGCATATTATTTGCTTATTTTTTCTACACAAATGTAAAAGTTCCACCACCCAAATCATACACATTACAAAGTATTCAAAAAACAGATGAGATGAACTATATATATATTATTTCTATATTTCAAAAAACAAACTAAAGCTAACTGTGAGCCATAAAAGTAACTAAAGCCAAACTAAAACTAATGAGTCTTAAAATAATAATAATATTAGAAGTAAATGAAACTGAAACCAAACTAAAACTAACAGTGAGCATTAAAAATAACTGAAACTAATGAGTCTCAAAATAATAATAATAATAATAATAATAATAATAATAATAATAATAATAATAATAATAATAAAAGTATTATAAGTAACTGAAACCAAACTAAAACTAACAGTGAGCCTTACATGTAACTAGAACTAAACTAACCCTAATGAGTCTAAACATAATAATAATAATAATAATAATAATAGTAATAATAATAATAATAATAATAATAATAATAATAATAATAATAATAATAATAGTAATAACATTAGAAGTAACTGAAACCAAACTAAAACAGTGAGCCTTAAAAGTAATTGAAAGTAAACTAAAACTAATGAGTCTTAAAATAAAATAAAATAAAATAAAATAATAATAAGAATATTAGAAACTAAACTAAAACTAATTGGTCTTAATAATAATATTAATAATAATAATAATGTTTTACTTTTTTTACCTTATTAAAAAAGAAGATAATTATAATTTAATTATTATAATTTAATAATTATCATTTTTATGGCGGTCTTCAAATGCAGAACTATTACAGTATCGTGATATATTCTGCATCAATAAAGCCACCAGGAACTTAACATGCACTGATATGTGGGTTTACTGGTTATATTAGTTGGACAACCAGTGACTAACCCAGTAACTCAAGCAGGGACTTTGCATAATCTGCTGTGCAGTGCAGAAAAACACATACAGAGAAAAGAAACTATGTGAGGAACACAGTGTTCTTCACCCTAAAGACCTGCTGAAGGAAAACAAACATGAACTAAAAGTGAGGCCGAGTGAAGACAGTTAAGGATACAGCTCAAACTCAACACTGGACTGGAGGAGCAGCGGGAAATCCGTGATCCTCACCAACTGAAGAAGCTCCAACACTGGCTGATAATAGTGAAACACCTGTGTGGGAGACACAGAGAACATAGTTAGTTCAAATTGGTTATAAAAGTGAATTCAGGTGTTCCAATCACTTCTATATCCACAGGTGTAGAAAACCAGCAGGTAGTCCTGCAGACTGCTTCTACACACATTAGTAAAGAGTGGGTCTCTCTCAGGAGCTCAGTGAACTCCAGCGTGGTACCGTGATAGGACGCCACCTGTGTAACAAGTCCAGTGGTGAAGTTTCCTCACTACTAAATATTCCACAGTGGACTGTCAGTGGTGTTAGAACAAAGTGGAAGTGATTGAGAACGACAGCAACTCAGACACCAAGTGGTAGAACACGTACAATGACAGAGCGGGTCAGCGGATGCTGAGGAGCATAGTGCACAGAGGTCACCAACTTTCTACAGAGTCCATCACTACAGACCTCCAAACTTCATGTGGTCTTCAGATCAGCTCAAGAACAGAGAGTAGAGAGCTTCATGGAATGGGTTTATATGAACGAGCAGCTGCATCCAAGCCTTACTTCACCAAGTGCAATGCAGAGCTGTAGATGTAGTGGAGTAAAGCACGCCAACACTGGACTCTAGAGCAGCGGAGACGTGTGTTCTGGAGTGACCAATCACACTTCTCCGTCTGGCACTTCAATGGACGAGTCTGGGTTTGGCGGCTGCCAGGACAATGGTTTCTTGTCTGACTGCATTGTGCCGAGTGTAAAGTTTGGTGGAGGGGGGATCATAGTGTGGTTGTTTTTCAGGAGGTGGGCTCGGACCCTTAGTTCCAGTAAAAGGAACTCTTAATGCTTCAGCAGACCAAGAGCTTCTGATCAATTCCATGCTCCCAACTCTGTGGGAACAGTTTGGGGACGGCCCCTTCCTGTTCCAACATGGCTGCCCACCAGTGCACAGAGCAGCTCCATAAAGACATGGAGGAGGGAGTTTGGTGTGGAAGAACTTGACTAGCCTGCCCAGAACACCTTTGGGATGAATTAGAGTGGAGACTGTGAGCCAGACCATCTCGTCCAACATCAGTGTCTTATCTCACTAATGGTCTTCTGGAAGAACCGTCCAACATTCCCATAAACACTCTCCTAAACCGTGTGGAGAGACTTCCCAGAAGAGCTGAAGCTGTTATAGCTGCAAAGGTTGGGCCGACATCATATTAAACCCTATGGATTAAGAATGGGACGTCACTCAAGTTCACTCAAGCGTTTCTTATAAAAGTAAACAACAGAAGCCATATCGCCCCCTATGCTTCCTGCAGAGTATTACAATCTGTCAGAACTTTCTATAAAGTTGACTTTTCTCCTTAATTAACATCACTGAGAATTTATCTACTTCCAGAAAGCAATGGCCAAATTAAAGAATGATGAATGACAAGACAAACAACCAACACAGACTATTAAAAGAAAAAGAAAGCAGTTCTGTACGCAGCTGTTTTGACCAGACCTGTGCAGCTTTGGTGTTTCGGCTCTATACTGGGGCTTAACAGGCTTATTAAGATTCTAAGGCCTCTCTAATAAACCTGGTCAGTCTCAAAACACTGGGCGGGCTGCCGGCAAGGGACGAGAGAAGGTAAGCAGATTACGATTGAGACGTACGTAGTCAGCATTTCTGCAGCCAAACACAAACACGGTGACTGAGTGCATGTGTGGTAATTAATACAGGGAGGGAGCAACAGGAACACAAACTTTCATAAGTTTACTTGTAGAGCTGGAGATACTCGTCTTTCTCTGGACATCAATGAAATGCAATTTGTTTAAATTGAGTGAAACCTTAAAGGGAACCCCGGCTGGTAACACTTGTAAGCCTTAATATGTTGTAATGACTAACAAGTATCAGATTTATTAATAAATTAACTCTTTTATTCTAAATATTTAACATATTGGATGCAGCCATTATCTCAGACGTGCAATGCCTGCTGGGTAGATGAGGTCAGATGGTTTCAGGTCTGAACTGGACTGTGGTGTGAAGGAGTGAATGTTAGTTACTAATCTAGCTTAAAGAAAACCATGTACATTGTGTTGTTGATGTAGTTTCAGTGAAAGGCAGTGTGAAGACTGATATTAGTCTAAACAGCTTCACAAACATAAACAAGGAGAATAGTTAGTGAAGCAGCGTGTGGACCAACACAGCTACCCAAAGACCCCCGCTCTGCTCTCCTCACTTCAGTCTGGATGAGTTTGAGTGGTTAAGTAGACCACCACTGGTGAGAGACTTGACGGAGGCTGTTGGTTTTAAGCATAGACTAAAACACAATGCAGTGACAGTTTCCCCACACAGGAAGTCCAGAAGCTCCAGATTATGGAGAACCGCGAGAAGAACCGTGAACGTGAACATGCGCTGGACTCTCTCCTGGCGTCCCGCCAACAACGTTTAGCGTTAGCGGCAGCTGCTTCTCTGAAGCTGATCTGAAGCTTAAGGTCATGAGGTTTGGGGTTAGAGTCTGTTTCTCACCATCAAAACAATCCCTGACCTATCCAGTGGTGTTGAGGTTCTGGACTCTGAGGTGGTTGGTCCACTGTTCTGAGAACAGCAGCAGTTTCTTTGTTTGATGTGTCTGTATCTCCTTGTCTCAATGAGGAGCTTCTTAAACAGATACACATCCTTTCAGACCCTTTATAGCACTGAGGTGTCTTCTCACAGTGGAAGGATGGACAGAAACACCTGTGGATGTTCTCAGATCTGAAGGTGGAGCTTGATGTTCTCCTCTCTCTCATAGATCTTAGTGCTGTTTATCTGATGGAGGGACAGTGTTGGTGGGTCTACTAGGTTTTCCATGTGGTTGCTAGGAGTCCCAGTTTCTCTCAGGCTTTGGAACTCCAGTTTTGGAAACTTCACTTATTTTCTTTTGCCGTTTTTCTTCTTCATGCCAGCTGATTTTGTTCTAATCTAATCTCCTCACAAAGATCTCCTAAAAAAAAATCAATAACTCGCACTTAATGGCTCTCTCTGTGTGAGAGTCGTCTGTGATTTGAGCAGCAGATGGAAGATAATGTCTCCGTCCCATAAACACAGAGATACAAGAACGAATTGCATTTTAATGCCCATCGCACTAATAACGCTCGTAAAGGCGGCGGCTGCAGGAGGAGAACTTAATGGCACTAATCAGACAGTGGGCAGTAAATCCTGCTGTGGGTAAACAGCCTTCAGGGCTCGGGCTGAAGATTCAGCTCCACCACAGCTTCAGTGATCCATCTACAGAGGAGAAAGCTCATTACTGAGACCCACTACTATCTCACTCTTACAGAGAGAGAGAGAGAGAGAGAGAGAGAGAGAGAGAGAGAGAGAGAGAGAGAGAGAGAGAGAGAGAGACAGACAGAGACATATAGAGAGAAAGAGGGTGCGTATGAGACACAGAAAGACAGACACAGAGAGAAAGACACAGACAGAAAGAGAGAGACAGAGAGCAAGAGAGAGAAGCAGAGGGACGAGAGACAGAGAGCGAGAGAGAGAGTGAGAGAAAGACAGAGACACAGAAAGACAAAGACACAGAGAGAGAGAGAGAGAGAGAGAGAGAGAGAAAGAGAGATACAGAAAGAAAAAAGAGAGACACAGAGAGAGATACAGAGAGAGAAAGAGAGAAATATAGAGACAGAGAAAAAGAGAGAGAGAGAAGCAGAAAGAGAGAGAAAAGGAAGCACAGACAGACAGAGAGAGAGACAGAGAGAGAGACACAGAGAGATACAGAGATACACAGAAAGAAAGAGAGAGAGATACAGAGAGAGAGAGAGATACACAGGGAGAGAGAGAGATACAGAGAGAGAGAGATACAGAGAGAGAGAGATACACAGAGAGAGAGAGATACACAGAGAGAGAGAGATACACAGAGATACAGAGATACACAGAAAGAAAGAGAGAGAGATACAGAGAGAGAGAGATACAGAGAGAGAGAGATACACAGGGAGAGAGAGAGATACAGAGAGAGAGATACAGAGAGAGAGAGAGATACAGAGAGAGAGAGAGATACAGAGAGAGAGAGAGATACAGAGAGAGAGAGAGATACAGAGAGAGAGAGATACAGAGAGAGAGAGATACACAGAGAGAGAGAGATACAGAGAGAGAGAGATACAGAGAGAGAGAGATACAGAGAGAGAGATACAGAGAGAGAGATACAGAGAGAGAGAGATACAGAGAGAGAGAGAGAGACAGAGAGAGATACAGAGAGAGAGAGAGATACAGAGGGAGAGAGAGAGAGACAGAGAGAGATACAGAGAGAGAGAGATACAGAGGGAGAGAGATACAGAGAGAGATACAGAGAGAGAGAGATACAGAGGGAGAGAGAGATACAGAGAGAGAGAGAGAGAGAGAGAGAGAGAGAGAGACAGACGTGTAAAAAGGCAGGAAAATCTGAAGTATGAAGTACTCTTGTATGTGAGAGTCCAAGAGAGAGAGAGAGAGAAACAGAGACAAACAGAGAGAGAGTGCATAGCAGCTTTACCAATTATAAAACATTACGCACTACGTCAGCCATCTAGTGAGACATTAAAAAACTAATTTATAGAAACATCATTACGACTTTCCCTAAAATAACAGCTCCACAATCACTCTGCTGCTCCACTGACTTATAATAAGCAAACAGAGTCTCCGTCACTCCCACTCCGGGCCTGGAACGCCTGCTGTAGCACTGTGTAACCTTGAAGAAAGAAAATTCTAACCTCATAAACTACAGTTTGTCTATTCTAACACTGTAATACACTACAGGAAGTGTAGGGGGCAATATAACTTCCATTGTTTTATATTTAAAAAGAGTCTATAATGTTTATATGATCTACACAGTCATTCTGACAGACTGTAATACACTACAGGAAGTGTAGGGGGTGATATAACTTCCATTGTTTTATATTTAAAAAGAGTCTATAATGTTTATATGACCTACACAGTCATTCTGACAGACTGTAATACACTACAGGAAGTGTAGGGGGTGATATAACTTCCATTGTTTTATATTTAAAAAGAGTCTATAACGTTTATATGATCTACACAGTTATTCTGACAGACTGTAATACACTACAGGAAGTGTAGGGGGCGATATAACTTCTATGGTTTTATATTTAAAAAGAGTCTATAATGTTTATATGATCTACACAGTCATTCTGACAGACTGTAATACACTACAGGAAGTGTAGGGGGTGATATAATTTCTATTGTTTTATATTTAAAAAGTGTTTATAATGTTTATATGATCTACACAGTCATTCTGACAGACTGTAATACACTACAGGAGGTGTAGGGGGTGATATAACTTCCATTGTTTTATATTTAAAAAGAGTCTATAATGTTTATATGACCTACACAGTCATTCTGACAGACTGTAATACACTACAGGAAGTGTAGGGGGCGATATAACTTCTACTGTTTTATATTTAAAAAGAGTCTATAATGTTTATATGACCTTTGTGTTAGAACTTCCGCTCAGCTAACCAAAATGAATACAGTTACATGGGAGGAGACCAGAGAGACAGTAAGAAGTTCTAATGGGACAACACTGTCTCCTCCGAGGTTAATAACACAGTGGGTGGGTGATATGAGAAGGTGGTCTGAGGTTAATAACTCAGTGGGTGGGTGATATGAGAAGGTGGTCTGAGGTTAATAACACAGTGGGTGGGTGATATGAGAAGGTGGTCTGAGGTTAATAACACAGTGGGTGGGTGATATGAGAAGGTGGTCTGAGGTTAATAACACAGTGGGTGGGTGATATGAGAAGGTGGTCTGAGGTTACTTATGGAGACATGTTTAATTACTCTGTACTCTCGGAAGGTGTAGACGGTTCAGTAATGAAAAACTATAAAAGTACTGAAGCGTATCAGTACCTGCACAGTGGGAAGGTGGGCGTGTCCTCCTACACACAGACGGTGAGTTTATATTTCTGAAAGTCGGTTAAACCCAAGTCCAGCCAGCTGCCCGAGCCACTCTGCGTGGGTGTTAGTTACAGTCTAGATAGCCTAGCGCGGTGGACACTGATCAGAAAACAGTTACTGAACTGATAGACTCACCAGCACCGACACGTCTGCTTCCTCTGAGCTTCATAAGCGAGACGTTTCTCTGGATAAGGAGGCTCTGGTGCTGGTTCTCCTCCACAGAATGGTAAGAGCAGACATACTGAGGTTTGGGTGGATGTTTTAAATGTAGAGCTTCAGTCACAGATGCAGGTGGTCTTCTTTGGAAGGCGGCCCCCCAACACTCTGATCTTTATGTGCTGTGTTCGTAACTCTGTTGTTCAAGACGAGTTTTCCTCTTCTTCCAATCACTGACTCCCTCTAACTGAACATGTTATTCTATTCATTTTATATGTTTGTTGTCGTTTTGCTTATAATCAGTATCCGCGGTCGCATCGGAAGTTCTAACACAAAGTGAACAAAGATGCCCCCCCCAGTGTTGTCATGGAAAATAGCGTGAATAGGACCATTAGAACCAGCAGAGACCCTACAGGGGAAGGCCGTGGTTACCTCAGTGTGGAGTTTAGGAACAGTGCTGCTGTGTGGGTAAAGCATTTGGCTCCAGCTGGACCTGCTCTGGACCTTCAGACTGAAACCTTCAAACATCACCTCAGAAACAAACTGCAGATAAAAAAAAAAAACAACAACACACAGAAAAATCAGAGCAGTACAGTATAGACCGACATACATACATATACACACACATATATATATATATATATATATATATATATATATAAAGTCTTTATCTGATCATTAACTGTATGTATACCAGTAAGAACAGCAGATCTGATGTAAATAATCATACATACAATACAAAGTATCATGAATATGTTATTGTAAGAGAAGTAGATCAGATCTTGAGCTCCAGTTTGAAGAACAAAGTTAGGTTCCAGATTTCTCCTGGACGCCCCAGACATTGTATGAATGTGTTCAGTTCCTTCAGCAGTAATCTTGATTTAGCTTAATGAAGTACTGAGCAGTCAAAGCAGGTATTAGATGAGAACTGTAAATAATACTGGGTTGTTTAGGAGAAGCTTGGAAAGAGTTAAATAAACACACTGACGTATGTAAAAGCTCAACTTACTCTATTAATACTGTTTAATATTTAATAATAAAGTGTTTACTCAGTAAATAAAAGCTTCATGTCTGGAAAAAATAGTGTTTTATATACAAAAACGTTCCCAGAGGCCTCAAAAACCTTATTTACAGACACGGTTCCTTATAAGAAGGTTCTCTGAGGGTCTGCAGCCCCCACAGGCTGGTTAAAGCTGTTGTGCACAGATCACAGTCCACAAGATGCAGTAAGAACTCAATAGTATGTCAATAGTTTGACTAGCAAACTTATTACAAGAGCGCCCTCTGGAGGACAAACCATGAACACACGCCTGTTTATTTGTTTATTTTTTTTAATTTTATATTTGGTTTGCACTCACACATATCTTTATACTCGCCTTGTATCTACACTCACTGTCCACTGTATCAGCTCCACTGACCATACAGGAGTTCCACTTACAGACTCTAGTTCTTTAAGGGCCTTTAATGGTCTTTAATGGTCTTTAGGGGACAGGACCCCCACAGGACCACCACAGAGCAGATACTATTAGTGAGGTGGGTCATTCTCAGCACTGCAGTGACGCTGACTTGGTGGTGGTGGTGTGCTAATGTGTGTTGTGCTGGTGTGAGTGGATCACCTTCCGCTCTCGGATCAGCAGCGCTCCTCTCCACAGCTCCCGCTCATCGATACAGTCTAGAACGGCAGCAGGAGAACACACTGGGGCGGAGAGATACGCGGCAGCTGTGCTCCATCTAGAGATTAACATTCAAACTTTAACGATGCACTCCGATTTGATATGTTACATCATTTTTAGGTTCTATTTATTAATTTCTAAATCATATTTATATAAATAGATTAATATTATAAACATAATTTATTATATTCAACTGACTGTAATTGTAAGTATCTTTAATACTTCTATAGCTGTACACTTATTTACAACCATTACTTAAATGTATTGTATGTGTTATATCAGTCTTATATTAATTACTAACATAATCAAAGAGTTAATTATTAATTAATGACAGAATAAATGTGCATATTAAGGCTGCGGAGGTTCTGATTGGACACAGTGTTCGTCCTAAATTCAAGTGTATGCCGTGTATGAGTGGTTACCCGGCGCTGTGCTCGGTCACTATGTTCACGCGTGCAGAGTGCCACGCCTGCATGTGCTTCAGAGAGCCAATCACAGGCAGGAAGTCCTTGAGCCCCGCCTCCTCCTCGCCCAGCACCATCAAGTCCAGTAGAATCCTCCCTGTCAATCACAGCACGGACTACATTTACATCCGTCCTGTGTCCACTGATGAAGGACCAGAGGGACACAGACTGTGCAGCAGCAGATGAGCTACTGTCTCTGACTTTACATCTACAAGGTGGACCAGCAAGTAGTAGGAGTGTCTAATAGAGTGGACAGTGAGTGGACACAGTGTTACAACACTCCAGCAGCAGCACTGCTGTGTCTGATCCACTCACACCAGCACAACACACACTTCTAACACACCACCACCACCATGTCAATGCTCTGTGGTGGTCCTGACTAGGGGTGTAAGAATATATGAAAATATCAAATATCAGGATATTATGTTAGTGATACTGTATCGATTCTCAAAGACACAGTATCGATACACAGATTCCTGGCAGACAGTGAATCATTGTGTGTGGTGTTTAAACCTCTGACCACTAGATGGCAGTGTTGTAATCCATTTTCAGCTCCACTCCAACATTAACAAGCAGCACAAGGACGCAATGCTATTGTAAGTATTGATAAACCTGTTCATACAGTGGTGTGTTTTAATATTAGGACCTGAAAAATCGCAATATACTAATTTGCTTGCAGTGTATCGAGATATACTGAATCGTGATCGTTGTATCACGATACATATTGTATCGCCAGGTTCTAGCCAATACACAGCCCTAGTCCTGACCATTGATGAACAGTGTCACAAAGTAGTTACAGTAAATACAGTAGTTTTCATAAATGACCTGAGAGTGTTATGCTAATTACCATGTTTTACCTTAATTAGTGGAACATATGTTTTCGTTTGTGTGTACCAGCCAATCAGCTGCACTGTGATGAGGGAGGGGGCGGGTCTAAATCGTCCTCTTTCACAGAAACAACAGTGTTTGCGACTGGAGAAAGCTGGTCTATCACAGTTCTCCTCCAGCTTTGAAGCCTGGCTGCGCGTAAACCGATGACTCACCTGGAGGAGGAAGTTTATCTGCCAACTGATGAAGAGCTTCTGCTGCTTCCTCAAACATCCTAGAAAGAACACAGAGACCGAGAGAAGAGGTATCAGCACATGCCAAACAGTAGAGTCATCAACAAACCTCACCGAATCACAGCCACACTCAATAATACTGCCACACGTCTGAGGCACCTGAGCTGATGTTCACCAGTAAGAACAGAGCAGATCTGATTAGAACAGATGTAAATAATCATACATACAATACAAAGTAACATGAATATCTTATTGTGAGAGAAGTAGATCAGATCTTGATCCAGTTTGAAGAACAAAGTTAGGTTCCTTCAGTTCCTTCAGCAGTAATCTTGATTTAGCTTAATGAAGTACTGAGCAGTCAAAGCAGGTATTAGATGAGAAATAATAATACTGGGTTGTTTAGGAGAAGCTTGTAAAGAGTTAAATAAACACACTGACGTATGTAAAAGCATCACTTACTCTATTAATACTGTTACGTTTATTAACTGCAAACAGACTTGCTGACATGAGCTACGTACTCTGTTAGTGCGGTGGTCTCGGACTGTAGGCTCTGCTCCTCCTGGTCCTGTATGGCGGTGATACAGGTGTCCACTGCAGAGGACACCGCCTCCTCACCATCAACACGCTGGACACATACCTCCTCCCACTCCGCACTGCAGAACTGAACACAAGCAGACGAATGATAAATCTGTGATACGCTTCACATTTCTAAGCTACGGTGGTGTAGTGGTCAGTACGGTGGTGTAGTGGTTAGTACGGTGGTGTAGTGGTTAGTACGGTGGTGTAGTGGTTAGTATGGTGGTGTAGTGGTTAGTACGGTGGTGTAGTGGTTAGTAGGGTGGTGTAGTGGTTAGTACGGTGGTGTAGTGGTTAGTACAGTGGTTAGTAAGGTGGTGTAGTGGTTAGTACGGTGGTGTAGTGGTTAGTACGGTGGTGTAGTGGTTAGTACGGTGGTGTAGTGGTTAGTACGGTGGTGTAGTGGTTAGTACGGTGGTGTAGTGGTCAGTATGGTGGTGTAGTGGTCAGTATGGTGGTGTAGTGGTTAGTATGGTGGTGTAGTGGTTAGTATGGTGGTGTAGTGGTTAGTATGGTGGTGTAGTGGTTAGTACGGTGGTGTAGTTGTTAGTACGGTGGTGTAGTGGTCAGTATGGTGGTGTAGTGGTTAGTACGGTGGTGTAGTGGTTAGTACGGTGGTGTAGTGGTTAGTACGGTGGTGTAGTGGTTAGTATGGTGGTGTAGTGGTCAGTACGGTGGTGTAGTGGTTAGTACGGTGGTGTAGTGGTTAGTATGGTGGTGTAGTGGTTAGTGCGGTGGTGTAGTGGTTAGTATGGTGGTGTAGTGGTTAGTATGGTGGTGTAGTGGTTAGTACGGTGGTGTAGTGGTTAGTATGGTGGTGTAGTGGTCAGTACGGTGGTGTAGTGGTTAGTACGGTGGTGTAGTGGTTAGTACGGTGGTGTAGTGGTTAGTATGGTGGTGTAGTGGTTAGTGCGGTGGTGTAGTGGTTAGTATGGTGGTGTAGTGGTTAGTATGGTGGTGTAGTGGTTAGTATGGTGGTGTAGTGGTTAGTATGGTGGTGTAGTGGTTAGTATGGTGGTGTAGTGGTTAGTACGGTGGTGTAGTGGTTAGTACGGTGGTGTAGTGGTTAGTATGGTGGTGTAGTGGTTAGTATGGTGGTGTAGTGGTTAGTACGGTGGTGTAGTGGTTAGTACGGTGGTGTAGTGGTCAGTATGGTGGTGTAGTGGTTAGTATGGTGGTGTAGTGGTTAGTATGGTGGTGTAGTGGTCAGTATGGTGGTGTAATGGTCAGTATGGTGGTGTAGTGGTTAGTATGGTGGTGTAGTGGTTAGTATGGTGGTGTAGTGGTTAGTATGGTGGTGTAGTGGTAAGTACGGTGGTGTAGTGGTTAGTATGGTGGTGTAGTGGTTAGTATGGTGGTGTAGTGGTTAGTATGGTGGTGTAGTGGTTAGTATGGTGGTGTAGTGGTCAGTATGGTGGTGTAGTGGTTAGTATGGTGGTGTAGTGATCAGCAGTGTCTCCTCCCCTGCCGGTGTGGTTAATTACCTGTGCTAAGCCATAGGAGGCCTGAATGGCGAAGTAGCTCTTCTGTAAGGCTGGAGTTCCGCTGAGAGAGCGCGCTGTGGAGGAAATGATGAGAACACAAGTCATTCAGTTCAGAGCTTTTACACATCACACTGTTACAGATCAGCTCTACGCACTGAGCCTCACCGGGAAAGTGCGAGACCTGCGTCGGACCACCGGAGCTGGAAATTTCCTCAAGCCTGCCGTACACTTTTCTGGCCGTCTCAAACCCTGAAGCACAACAGAGTCAGTTCACAATGAGCGAGTACACGTGAATAACGTGAAGGGTTTCAATCAAACCAGCGCTGTGTTTTTCAGAAAACAATGAGTCCGATTACATGTACTTAACAGTCTGATAACTGCAGAAAATCAGATCAACTGAGCAATCAAATAACAGAAGTGCTTGGAGTAGGCTGTTAACATGCACCGACTAGTCTGATAACTGCAGAAAATCTGATTTTTCCAGTAATATGTTCAAGTTGCCTACATGCACCTGAGTAATCAGATAACAGAAATCTTCTGTCTCTTTATCAGATTTCATAGTTGAATTTCTGGAGCTTAATCTTATCTAAGAAATCCGAGCATGCTGTTTACATGTCTGATAACTGCCCAAAATTTGTTTTTTTCCCAGTAATATGCTCAACTCACTTACATGTACCTGAGCAATCAGATAACAGAAAACTCCCATCTCTTTATCAGAGTTTCATAGTCAGATTTCTGGGCCTTAGTCTGATCTAAGATATCAAAGTATGCTGTTAACATGCACCGACTAGTCTGATAACTAGTCAGATTTTCCAGTAATATGTTCTACTCACCTGCATGCCCCTGAGTAATCAGACAATAGAAAACAAAAATCTCTTTACTGGATTTTCATAATCAGATTTCTGGGTCTTAATCCGATCTAAGAAATCTGAGTATGCTGTTTATATGCACTGACTAGTCTGTTAATTACAGAAAATTTGATTCTCCCAGTAATATGTTCTACTCGCCTACATGCACCTGAGTAATCAGACAACAGGAAACTCCCATATCTTTAACGGATTTCATAGCCAGATTACTGGGCCATAATCCAATCTAGGAAATCAGAGTATGCTGTTTATATGCACTGACCTGTCAGATAACTGCAGAAAATCTGATCTTACAGTAATATGTTCAACTGACCTACATGCACCTGAGTAATCAGATAACAGAAAACTTCTGGTGCTTAATCAGATTTTAGAATCAGATTTCCGGACCTTAATCCGATGTAATTATTCAGAGTATGCTGTTTATATGCACTTACTTTCTGTTAACTGCAGGAAATTAGCTTTTCCCAGTAATATGTTCAACTCGCCTATATGCACCTGAGTAATCAGATAACAGGAAACTTCTGGTGCTTAATCAGATTTCATAATAAGATTTCTGGGCCTTAATCTGATCTAAGAAATTCAAGTACACAGTTTTTTATGCCCGGACTAGACTGTTAACTGCAGAAAATCTGATTTTCCCAGGAATGTGTTCAGCTTACCTATATGCACCTAAATAATCATAACAGGAAACACCCGTCTTTTAATCTGATCTCATTACCAGATTTCTGGGCCTTAATCTGATCTAAGAAAACCAAGTATGCTGTTTATATGCACGGAATAGTCTGATAACTGCAGAAAATCAGATTTTCAGTAATATGTTCAACCTGCCTACATGCACCTGAATCAGATAACACAATCAGATAACAGAAAACTCACATCTATTTACCAGATTTTTATAGTTGGATTTCTGGGCCATCATCTGATCTAAGAAACCTGGCGATACAATACGTATCGTGATACAGCGGTTACGATTCAATATATTGCGATACTGCATGCAAAGTGATATATTGCTAGTAATATATTGTTTTTCAAATCCTACTATTAAAACACACCACTATATGAACAGGTTTATCAATGCTTACAACAGCATTGCGCCCTTGTGCTGCTTGTTAATGTTGGAGTGGAGCTAAAAATGGATTACAACACTGACATCTAGTGGTCAGAGGTTTAAACACAACACACAATGATTTACTGTCTGCCAGGAATCTGTGTATCGATACTGTGTTTTGGAGAATCGATACAGTATCACCAAATATAATATCCCGATATTCAATATTTTCTAACACCCCTACTGACTAGTCTGTTAATTGTAGAAAATCTGATTTCCCAGTAGAACGTTCAACTCACCTACATGCATTTAAGTAATTAGATAACAGAAAACTTCAGCCTCTTATTTGGATTTTATAACCAGATTTCTGGGCCTTAATCCGATCTAAGAATTCTGAGTATGCTCTTGAATGCTGTTCTCCTGCCTCACAGCTCCAGAGCCATTACAAAGCCGTGTAGCAAGTTTCCTTCATTTACTTTGTTAAAAATAACGTAAGCACACAGATTTAAAGACCCAGTATGAGCTACTGATTAGCCGAGTCTAGGTTTCTGCTGTTATCAGATTACTAAGTACATGTAAACTAGTACATGTAAGTACATTCAACTTCTCAGACATGAGGCTGTGTATTCATATCTATTTAATATAATAACTCTCTGTGTGGAAGCTTTTAAAGGTGGACGTCTGGTTCCATTTACCACCACTGTGAACAGTTCTGACTATATCTATATCATCACAAACCACTCTGAACGACTTGGTTTACATCTTAACCATGTAATTACAGAGAAATTTTGAAAAACGGGTGTAATTTCCCCTTAGAATGCCATTAATTCTATGGCTAAATGAGTTTGTGTGCCACGTAAAAGATACTTTTACAGAGTATTTTTATATTTAGTTATAGCACTTGATCTATATGATATGAGCACTGCGAATATTTGACGTTAAAGGGACTTTTATTTTGTAATATTTCAGCTTCGCCGTGTATACACATAGAAAACACCTGTTTTATACAATTTCCCACTTTCAGTAAAACATGTCCACGAAAAACACTGACACTGAGCTTTGGCTGAGCATAGTTAAGCATGAAAAAACATTTATTTTCAGATTTCTGTCTCAGATATTCGAAGTTAAACACGCTCTTGTTGTGGAACGACTCTTAGCTCGCTAACCTGTAGCCTGTTAGCTTCCCCAGTAAGAACTACGGGTTGGCGTCCTTTTCTTACCGCTGAGAGAAGTTTCTTTCTTCGGCTGCGGATTAACAACCACCACAAGCACATATCGATCCATCGTAGAAGGATTTTCACTCCAACATACGTTTAAAATGTTTCATATCACGAAAAGCTTTAAGACAAAACAAATTTCCCCGCGTTCAGCGAAACCTCTGACGCGCCAATGACGCGCTGCGGTCTGTCAGAGAAAAGAAAAACGCTTATATGTGAGGTTTTCTCTCATTTAGAGTCAAATAAAGTTGCTACAGTACTTACAGACGATATGCTGCATAAAGGAAAGACATAAAAAGAAGAAACTACTTCAAATAAAAGAAAGGATTCCGTTATTTATGGGGGTAGGAACTATTGTTCTCTGCAGTTCCCGTCAGGAACACAAATGCTGTTAGACCGTAAACAGCACACTGAGGTCAAACGTGCGGGCTGATGTAGCGTTAGCCTAGCCAGGCTAACAATGTCCAGTTTTTCGAGATCTGCCCAGGTAAACTCTTTTAATCTGAGTCCGGTGTGATTACCGCGATGCTGCCTTATAGTCTGTGGTGTTGTTTTGTTGTGTATGTGGATAGAAATGTGTGATTTGGTGCTGTACTGTTGTGGTTTGTGCTAGCTAGCTATGCAGTTTAACTGGTTAAGGTGGACAGAAGGGATCTGTCATAACTTTATGATAAATAACTAAATATTAAGAACATGGCAACAAGTTATTCCTCTATACAGCCAGGCTGGAAATTATTATTATCATTATGAGGCGCTAGAATGTAACGGTGCATCCTTTAAGGTGGAACGGAGAGTCCAGGATCCAACCCACCCCTCTAGCCTACACATGTCATCGGGCACTGTGACCTTCTCAAAGCTTTTCTAAAGAGATCACACAAGCAGCCCAGGAGCCAGTGTTCTCCAGATCTCCAGTAAGGAGAACCCAAGAGAACCCCAGCTGCTATGGGGACACTGTGTCGATGAAATTTAGATTCTACACAGTCGAGTCACATTATGACCCATTGATGGAAGAACACAAGCTGGTTGGTCGGATGGGATCT
Source organism: Megaleporinus macrocephalus (assembly GCA_021613375.1). Lineage (NCBI taxonomy): Eukaryota > Metazoa > Chordata > Actinopteri > Characiformes > Anostomidae > Megaleporinus > Megaleporinus macrocephalus. The sequence goes on from CM038705.1 coordinate 5,924,127, forward strand.
TCCAGCACGACACGGCTAGAAATGTCCCACATTGGTTGGAAGAGGCGACCAAGACTTCCAACTACTATCCTGGACCCCTAATTCTCCAGGCTTGAACCCAACTGAGCATCTGTGGGACCACCTGGATGGTGGGGTTGGCTCTATGGATCCTCCTCCACGCTCCCTCCAGCAGATGTGGGATGCACTGCGGTCAGTATGGCTCCAGCTACCTGTGAACACCTACCAGGACCTAACTGAGTCTCCCAGTCCGTCTAGCTGCTGTCCGTGCTGCACACTGTGGCTACTCTGGATATTTGCGGGTGGTCATAATAATGTGACTCCAGAGGTCACAGTTCATTATTACATGGTCGTGTTCCAGCCTCTTTGAATTCCTTAGAATTAAGCAAGTTGTTGTTGTGCATGTGCCTTTAAGACATATGATATATTTAAATGAGCTCCGTTATAACTTTGGCAGGAATGGGTATGTATGTAAAGGTCTTGGTTTATTTATGACATCACAAGTAAACAAAACACTGCACTTAACATTCATATCGTCGCTGCCGGGATGAATGGGCCAATAGGAAAGCTCCAAAATTGGAAGTTGGAAAAAATTCTGGTTCCATTGACTTACATTATAAATAAAGACTCTTCTATAAAATTTTTGTTTGGACCGTGACGATATATGCATGCATGTCAGTCATTTATACCTTAACAAGGTTAGAGAGAAAAATTTTTCCATCATTTCTGAGGGAAAGAATAGAAGACAGGACCTTTCAGAGCTTAGTACTCAGTTCTAGACTGTCTTCATGTATTAGTTGAAATGTGTTCTGTTTGGTTTTACAGCAATGGGCGACCTTTGCGAGGTCCTGGTACTTAATAGATGCCCGAATGCAGCCTCCAGGAAAGATCGCCACCATGTGCTCAGTGCGGCTTCAGGGGAAGCACAAGCCCATCTACCATGCGTTAAGTGAGTAAAGGCAGTAAACACAGCTTTGAGCAGACTTTTCATTTTATTTACATTTTTTTTTAATATGTGCAACATGGGCAAAATATTTGAACTGCAATTACAACCCCAACGTAAATGTAAATAAAAACAGAATGCAATGAGTTATAAATCTCATGAACCCACACAATAGAAAACATATCAGATGTTGAAAGTCAGATATTTTACCATTTCATAAAAATTATTAACTCGTTTAGAACTTGATGGCAGCGATGCATCTCAAAAACACTGAGACAGGGTCACGTCTACCTCCTCTTTTAACTCATTGATGCACAAGCTGGGTTAAAATTGAGCAAACTGAGATTTTATTTTCTATATCTTGGCAATAATTGAATTTCATCCTTCAAACTTCCATGAATTCTTCAATGTACTTGTTTTTAATCATCACAAATTATTATTTCAGTTTTATCATTTTACTTATTATCACTACCAACGCACAACATGGGTCAGAATTAACCCTTATGTATTCACTATGGAATTTGATAGGAACATGTGTGTGGAAACACTCCATCTTTTTGTATTTTAGTGATTTGTTTGATCTGGGAAGGAATAATATGAACGAAAAGGAGAGAAACCATACAGTTTCATTCAGTTAATGTAAAATAAAAGTTATATTAGTACATATGAGGTGTTTTTAAACTCTCTTAGTATGTACTATAAGAATTCTACTATGGTAAAGTTATAAAAATTGTATAGAACAATAATTTTATTGTAATATCACTACAGTATACAGAGGTAATTCATGTTTAATGCATCATATACTACACATATTGTACTGCATTTATAATAGACATTCTGTAAAGTGTATTTGTGAACCATGCAGACTGTATATCAATAAATAAACAGCTGTAGAAGCTGCATTTTCACTTAAATCATACTTTTTCTTTTCTACCTTCTTAGTTTTACTTTTTTCTGGACTTTATTTCAGTTAAAATATTCAAATTAGTTCTTTTTGTTTTAATACACAGTTAAAAATCTCCACTTTTCCTAATCTGAGGAAGCATTAGCTCTGTGGCTAACAGACGGTGGCTAAATAGCTAATGTTTTCTTTTGTCAAACTCTATTTATTCATCATTTTAAAATAAAAAATACATTCTCTTTATTAAAACTAAATGTGCTGATGATATGTTCTGTTTTGAGCCTCTGTTAGTTTAGCTAATATAGCTAATGCAAGCCATCATTCGCTGTAGCCTAACATGTTACCTCAGTTAGCCAGTAAGCCGAGCCTAGCAAAGCTTTTAGCAGTTCTATGAGGTAAATATTAACAAATAAACACTGTATTTACCACAGAAGGTGTTCAGTAAACAACATATTCACTCTGACTTGAGAAATGTTCTTCATAACTGCTTCGACCTGAGTTAAAGTGAATTAGCGCTACATTAGCAGCTCCTGTTTAGCCTGAACCTTTCACTCAGCACTGCTGGGAAAGATGATGTTCTCTGTGAGAAATGATGGTTCTTTGTGGTGAAAGTTCTGCTCCACTGTGGACCAGGCGAGCTCCTGGTTCTCCAGTGTGAAAGAGAACATATTTTAGTGCAGCTAAAGTAGATGATTTGGTTTTGTGTTCTGTGTCTTTTCCTCAGGTGACATTGGAGATCACGTGGTGGTCATGAACACCAGACAAATTGCGTTCTCTGGAAATAAATGGGAACAGAAGGTCTACTCGTCTCACACAGGGTAAATAAACGCTTACTGTTGATGCTGAGTCCACCTCATTACCAAAACCTGCCTTTTAGCTTTACTGGTTGGCCACTTTAGGTTGCGTCTGACGTAAATGGTCATACCTGCAGACGCCCAACCACAAACCTTGTACCCCTTTTCACAGTCTTGTGTGTTTAGATACCATTGTGGGTTGAAAAGGCTGTTCCTTTAGTCCTGAGTCTCTACGGAGCTGCTGAGGTTCTGTTTTTTTCTGCAGCTAAAGTTCTGTGTTCCTAAAAAACTGCTCAGTTATGATTCTAGAACTTTCCTTGTGATGAGAAGAAGAAGAGAAACAGCTGCAGTTGATGAGTTAAAATTCAGTTTGGTGGCACTAGTCTCTAATCTAGCTAACATTAGCACCTACTGGGAAGAGCCAAATTGGTTCTTTGTGTATCTCCTTGATATCAGCTGTGGTTTTAGTGGGTGTTTCCTGATGTGAAGCCACATTTTCATGTTTTGGTTTTTAGCTGACCAGCTAAAGCGCAGACAGCTAGCCTAGCACTTAGCTCCACCTAGCACCGCCTTAACTAGATGGCTAGCTATTTTTGTCAGCCCTTGTCTGAGAGCCTGAGATCCGAAACTTCAAGATGTGGCTTCCTAGCAAGAAACACCATATAAACCCTATAGTTTATGTCAGGGATATTAATTAGAACCCAGTAAGGTCCACCTAGGGGAGATTTCCTCAGGCCAAACTCCAGACGGTCATCATTCCTGTTAGGATTCAGTGGCGTATCTTGTATACTGAAGTATGTGAATCACTCATACCGTTCAGTATTTTTTGTTATATTTACTGTTTAAATGCTGAACTGAATAAATGTTTTTTCATTACTTTAAGTAAAAACAAGGTCTGCATTTAAAATGCTTTTTAAAAAAGTGTATCATAGGTGTTTATTTATAATAAAAAAAAGTAAAATAAAAATAAAATGTTTAGTCTGTAAACTGAATTTCTGAATGTCACCAGTTTATCTTTCTCTTGTATTCCTTCACACTTTCTCTTGTTTACTAAGAGAAGTGAGCTCTTGGTTGTCCAGCCAGGACTTTAAACCTGAAACTGTGTTAGGACCATTCTCACACACTTATGAGATATCCAGAACATTCTGTGTGGAGTGTGTATGTTCTCTCCGTGCTTGAGTGGGTTCCTCCAGGTACTCCGGTTTCCTCCCACAGTCCAAACACATGCATGTTAGGATCCTCACTCTAAACTGCCTGTAGGTGTGAGTGAGTGAGTGTTGATGGACTGGCGACCTGTCCATGGTGTACCCCGCCTTCGCCTGATGATGCTGGGATTAGCTCCACCCGCCCGTGACCCCAACTAGTGGGATAAAGCGAAAGATGATGGATGGATGGATGGAAGGACTGAAAAGAGATACATGGCCGCTTTTAATTAGCGCCACGGTCTCATAACATATGAGCCATGTTGGTTTGGAGCTGTCTGTGGGAGGTCTGAACATCTCTGTCTTGGTCCATTCCTGGCTGAAAATCATTTTTCTCTGGTTTATATCAATTAGATCCACAAAAGGCCACGAAAAGATTGGCTTTTGCCAGTAGGTGCTAACGTCTAGCTGACACTAGAGCCCATGGCATCAAACTTATGGCTGCAGCTATCGATTATTTTAGTAATCGAGTATTCTATCAATTATTCCATTGATTAATCGAGTAATCGGATAAAAAAAAAAAAAAAAAAAAAAAAAATATATATATATATATAAAATTTATTTTTTATTTTTTATTTTTTTTTATTTAAAGAGCAACAGTAAATATACAAGATAAAATAATACAGGTTACTTAACATTTATTGCTTAAATTGCATATAGTACAGTGTAAACATTTTAAATTATTAGATATAATGGAAAGTATGAAGGATTCTAGGAGGCAACGTTGCCACCACGTTCTCACAAACAGCTCCACTGACCATACAGGAGCTCCACTTACAGACTGTAGTTCATCTGATTCTCTGTATACTTTATTACTCTGTTCTTTAATGATCAGGACCCCCACAGGACCACCACAGAGCAGCTACTATTAGGGAGGTGGGTCATTCTCAGCACTGCAGTGACACTGACACAGTGGGGTGTGTTAGTAGTGGGTGTTGTGCTGGTGTGAGTGGATCAGACATAGCAGTGCTGCTGCTGGAGTGTTTAAACACCTCCTCAGTGTCACTGCTGGACTGAGAATCATCCACCAGCCATAACTATCCAGACAGCAGTGTCCTGTGGGTGGCGTCCTGTGTCCACTGATGAAGAACTAGAGGAACACAAACTGTGCAGCAGCAGATGAGCTACTGTCTCTGACTTTACATCTACAAGGTGGAGCAGCAAGATTGTAGGACACACCACCACCACCCACCACCCAAATAACACCTGCGCTATTATGTGGTCTGTGGTGGTCCTGAGGGGGTCCTGACCTTTGAAGAAGATGAACTACAGTCTGTACTTGAATGAATGAATGAATGAATATATATATATATATATATATATATATATATATATATATATATATATATATATATATATATATATATATATATATATATATATATAACCAGCAGATGGAGCAGTTCTGCACTTTCACCCACTCTGACACCACCCCTTCAGTTCCACCACAGTGAAACAGGCCCATCTAGTGGCTGAAGATGGAAATGCACGTTGGTATTCAGTTAATCTTCTAATGGGCTCAATACACATACAGCATGTTCATAGTTAAGTCCTTTTGTACATACTAACAACAAAACGTTGCGATCTACTGTATTGGTGGTCTGTGTTCCGGCTCAACTTCTTCATCGTCATGGATATGCTTGCAAATAAATCTGTGAGTCGTCAGTACTGGTCGACCTTGTCACCCACCCAGTACATCAGTCAGGCTTTGATACGTGTTTTGATAGGACCACTGCTGACCAGGAGGTGGAGCGTGTGGTATGAGAGTGTAAGAGTTTCTGAGGTTATGGTTGGTCTCCTGTATCTGAAGCACATCCACTCCTCTCTTAATGTCCTGCTGTTTAATGGAGCTCTCCTCTGGGCAGCCCCTAATTAACCCGCCACGTTATTTCCCCAGCTTGTAGCTTTTCTATTGCTCTTCATTACATCTGAACAGTCTCCTGTTTCCTCTCACAGATACCCGGGGGGCTTCAAACAGCTCACAGCAGGGCAGATGCATCAGAAAGACCCCACTGCTGTAAGTATATCAGCCTGAAATCAGCCACAGATCTTTGCATTGAGATATATATATATATATATATATATATATATATATATATATATTTGGAGTGTTTAAACACTGTGTCCACTCACTGTCCACTCTATGAGACACTCCTACTACTTGCTGGTCCACCTTATAGATGTAAAGTCAGAGACAGTAGCTCATCTGCTGCTGCACAGTTTGTGTTCCTCTAGTCCTTCATCATCAGTGGACACAGGACGCCGCCCACAGGACACTACTGTCTGGATAGTTTTGGTTGGTGGACGATTCTCAGTCCAGCAGTGACACTGAGGAGGTGTTTAAACACTCCAGCAGCAGCACTGCTGTGTCGAATCCACTCACACCAGCGCAACACCCACTACTAACACACCCCCACTGTGTCAGTGTCACTGCAGTGCTGAGAATGACCCACCTCCCTAATAGTAGCTGCTCTGTGGTGGTCCTGTGGGGGTCCTGACCATTGAAGAACAGGGTATACAGAGATTGTAGAACTACAAAGTGCTCACATATGATAATATAGATTGAGTGTAGATATGAGGTGTCCCGCAGCCACAGGTCATGGTAGGTCCTCTGGGCACCTCAGGGGGGCGCCGTGGCCTCGTGTTCTCCTTCGTGATGATGGTGATTGACGTGAACCTGATTATATTGATTATTCTTCTAATTCTAATGGACTTGGCCTGCTACCCGGGAGCTTTTAATCACATTGGCTTCAGCTCAGTCTGCCTGTCGGTAATGATGGCAGCTCTTTATATCTATGAATGCGTAATGGCTTTCATCGGTTCTCTTTTATTTTTATTTATTTATTTTTTTTTTTTTAAGCTGACGTTCTCTAGCTCGTGTCAGCGGCGCAGTTCCAGCGGCCACTATGCAATTCCGAGAGACAATGTTCCGGTTTGGGAAAGTGCCGCTTTATTACTGGAATCGTTTCTGAGTTTGTGGCGGAGCTCGTTTCCCGGCTCGGCCCTCGCTTTGGCTCGAAATTGTTTTGTGTTTGAAGCCGGAGGGGGGGATTTCTGAAGTGTTATCTGTGAGCGCGAACAGCCCCCTGTTATCAAAGCGGCAGCAGAGCATCTCCACTGCTGCCTTTCTGCTCTCAGACGTGTTACACCTGTACAGGTGCTGCATGTAATGAGAGGAGGTTCGTTCTGAGGAATAACAAAAGATGTTCTTAAAGAGAAAAACAGTAAAAACTATACTTTACTTCAGTAATATCAGTGGAACTAAACTGTTGTAGGCTGAATGGGTGGAGCTAAACTGTTGTAGGCTGAATGGGTGGAGCTAAACTGCTGTAGGCTGAATGGGTGGAGCCAAACTGCTTAAGGCTTAAACTAACTTTAGGCTTAGACTTAAACTGCTGTAGGCTGTATGGCTGGAGCTAGACTGTTGTAGGTTGAATGGGTGGGGCTAAACTGCTATAGGCTGAATGGGTGGAGCTAGACTGCTGTAGGCTGAATGGGTGGAGCTAAACTGCTGTAGGCTGAATGGGTGAAGCTAAACTGCTGTAGACTGAATAAGTGAAGCTAAACTGCTGTAGGTTGAATGGGTGGAGCTAAACTGCTGTAGACTGAATGAGTGGAGCTAAACTGCTGTAGACTAAATGGGTGGAGCTAAACTGCTGTAGACTGAATAGGTGGAGCTAAACTACTGTAGGCTGAATGGGTGGAGCCAAACTGCTTAAGGCTTAAACTAACTTTAGGCTTAGACTTAAACTGCTGTAGGCTGTATGGCTGGAGCTAGACTGTTGTAGGTTGAATGGGTGGGGCTAAACTGCTATAGGCTGAATGGGTGGAGCTAAACTGCTGTAGGCTGAATGGGTGGAGCTAGACTGCTGTAGGCTGAATGGGTGGAGCTTAACTGCTGTAGGCTTAAACTAACTTTAGGCTTAGACTTAAACTTCTGTATGGGTGGAGCTAGACTGCTGTAGGCTGAATGGGTGGAGCTTAACTGCTGTAGGCTTAAACTAACTTTAGGCTTAGACTTAAACTGCTGTAGGCTGTATGGATGGAGCTAGACTGTTGTAGGCTAAATAGGTGGAGCTAGACTGCTGTAGGCTAAATAGGTGGAGCTAGACTGCTGTAGGCTGAATGGGTGGAGCTAAACTGCTATAGGCTGAATGGGTGGAGCTAAACTGCTGTAGGCTGAATGGGTGGAGCTAAACTGCTGTAGGCTGAATGGGTGGAGCTTAACTGCTGTAGGCTTAAACTAACTTTAGGCTTAGACTTAAACTGCTGTAGGCTGTATGGGTGGAGCTAGACTGCTGTAGGCTGAATGAGTGGAGCTAAACTGCTGTAGGCTGAATGGGTGGAGCTAAACTGCTGTAGGCTGAATGGGTGGAGCTAAACTGCTGTAGGCTGAATGGGTGGATCTGCACATATCTTAAAATACAGAGGTCATGTGAAAAATATAGCATTCCTATTAGTAAAAGAAAGTGGTCAGAGCGCCCCCTGCTGTTTGTGTTTAGTACCTAGAATAATAATACAGGTGGTTCAGCATAGCCTGCCCCCCATGTTGCATCAGCGTTCCAACAAATCAAATGGCAGTGAAATACAGAAGTACTGTTAATACGAGTGTTTTTAGAAATCTACAGAGTCAGGAGTGCAGATGACGATGTTTGAATCTGGGGGAAGAATTTCTGAAGCGTAATCTCTGAGCACAGACACCCCCCTGTTATCAAAGCAGCAGCAGAGCAGCTCCACTGCTGCCTTTCTGATCTCAGACCTGTTACACCTGTACACGTGCTGCATGTAATGAGAGGAGGTTCGTTCTGTGGAATAACAAAAGGTTCCAGAGTCACCGGCATTACAGTCATCACAGCACGTTCACTGTAACCTGTAAATGGAGAACAGTACAAACTGCTGCAGGCTTAATGAGTGGAGCTAAACTGCTGTAGACTGAATGGGTGGAGCTAAACTGCTGTAGACTGAATGAGTGGAGCTAAATTGCTGTAGGCTGAATGGGTGGAGCTAAACTGCTGTAGGCTGAATGGGTGTAGCTAAACTGCTGTAGGCTGAAAGGGTGGAGCTAAACTGCTGTAGGCTGAATGGGTGTAGCTAAACTGCTGTAGGCTGAAAGGGTGGAGCTAAACTGCTGTAGGCTGAATGGGTGGAGCTAAACTGCTATAGGCTGAATGGGTGGAGCTAGACTGCTGTAGACTGCACGGCTGGAGCTAGACTGCTGTAGGCTGAATGGGTGGAGCTAAACTGCTGTAGGCTGAATGGGTGGAGCTAAACTGCTGTAGACTGCACGGCTGGAGCTAGACTGCTGTAGGCTGAATGGGTGGAGCTAAACTGCTGTAGGCTGAATGGGTGGAGCTAAACTGCTGTAGGCTGAATGGGTGGAGCTAAACTGCTATACGCTGAATGGGTGGAGCTAGACTGCTGTAGACTGCACGGCTGGAGCTAGACTGCTGTAGGCTGAATGGGTGGAGCTAAACTGCTGTAGGCTGAATGGGTGGAGCTAAACTGCTGTAGACTGCACGGCTGGAGCTAGACTGCTGTAGGCTGAATGGGTGGAGCTAAACTGCTGTAGGCTGAATGGGTGGAGCTAAACTGCTGTAGGCTAAATGATTGGAGCTAAATTGCTGTAGGCTGAATGGATGAAGCTAAACTCCTGTAGACTGAATGAGTGGAGCTAAACTGCTGTAGGTTGAATGAGGGGAGCTAAACTGCTGTAGGTTGAATGAGGGGAGCTAAACTGCTGTAGACTGAATGGGTGGAGCTAAACTGCTGTAGGCTGAATGGGTGGAGCTAAACTGCTGTAGACTGAATGGGTGGAGCTAAACTGCTGTAGACTGAATGAGTGGAGCTAAATTGCTGTAGGCTGAAAGGGTGGGGCTAAACTGCTGTAGGCTGAATGGGTGGAGCTAAACTGCTATAGGCTGAATGGGTGGAGCTAGACTGCTGTAGACTGCACGGCTGGAGCTAGACTGCTGTAGGCTGAATGGGTGGAGCTAAACTGCTGTAGGCTGAATGGGTGGAGCTAAACTGCTGTAGACTGCATGGCTGGAGCTAGACTGCTGTAGGCTGAATGGGTGGAGCTAAACTGCTGTAGGCTAAATGATTGGAGCTAAATTGCTGTAGACTGAATGGGTGGAGCTAAACTCCTGTAGACTGAATGGGTGGAGCTAAACTCCTGTAGACTGAATAAGTGGAGCTAAACTGCTATAGACTGAATGGGTGGAGCTAAACTGCTGTAGACTGAATGGGTGGAGCTAAACTGCTGTAGACTGAATGGGTGGAGCTAAACGGCTGTAGACTGAATAAGTGGAGCTAAACTGCTATAGACTGAATGGGTGGAGCTAAACTGCTGTAGACTGAATGGGTGGAGCTAAACTGCTGTAGACTGAATGGGTGGAGCTAAACTGCTGTAAACAGCTCCTACTTTACTCCTGCACTGTAGGTGTAATAGGGCTGCTGCTGTTGAGTTACAGTAGGCTGAGTGGAGGTGGCCAGATTTCTGTCCTGCTGACCTTTACTTCTCTCTCTCTCTCTCTCTCTCTCTCTCTCTCTCTCTCTCTCTCTCTCTCTCTCTCTCTCTCCACACAGATAATTAAACTAGCCGTATACGGGATGCTCCCCAAAAACCTCAAGCGGAGGACGATGATGCAGCGGCTGCACCTCTTCCCCGATGATGTAAGTTCTGCATATGTCTACAGATGTTCAGAGCTGTGTTTGCTGGTCACGTACTGGCCAGTTCAGCTCAAACGGTCACTAAAACAGCCGAAGTGAAACGTCCAGTATGTCATTCATGTGACGTGATGTGTGCAGGTTGTTCCGGAAGATATCCTGCTGAACGTGACGGAGCAGCTTCCTCAGCCTCGCCGGATTCCCCGTAAACTGAGTGAATACACGCAGGAGGAGCGGGACAGCTTCCCCCAGCTCTGGACCCCGTGAGTCGCTCTCCTTCCTCTCTCCTCTGTCTTCAGAGTCAGGGTGTAGGCTGTAGCTCAGGTGCGCTGCAGGTGAGGGAGGTAACGCTCCAGCCTGAGCGACCGCCCTGTAAAGCTGGACTTCCTGCAGGGGGGTTCCTGGAGTCCTGCAGCTTTCCTGCTGATTTACGAGCGATGACTCACTCGGTGACACAGGGATTTGGGGATAAAGGGGGTGTTAATCTGGGGGGCGGTCCACTCCTTCACAGCTGCATAGTGAGGTAATATGGAGACGCCAGTTTTCTTCCGAAAGCAAACCTTCTATTTTTCACAGTGTTTAGTCATTTTGCCCTGTAAGTGCATAGATGACTCCAAATGTGGCCAAAAGTATGTGGACACGCATCCTTATTACTGGGTTCTGGTGTCTCCGCTACACCTATTACTAAAGGGTGCATGTAATCAAGCGCATGGCCATGCAGTCTCCATAGACAAGCGCTGGCAGTAGAAGGGGTCATAGAGCTCAGTGACTAGGTACTAGGGTGCCAACTTTGCCACAAGTCAGTAAGTGAAATCTCCGTCCTGCTGGAGCTGCCCTGGACAACAGTAAGTGGTGTCAGCCACAAAGCCACAGACAACTCATAGACTCATAATGATGGAGCAAAAATAGAGCAATGCTGAACCTGGGTTTGGAGGATGAGTCCAGGAGACGCTACCTACCGGAATGCATAGTGCCATCAAAGTAGGGGGCAGTCGTGGGCTGGAGGTCACAAGGCTTGTTCTCAGCCCCTGAACTGACAGGACATGAAGTGAAGTGACCTGAAATCAATGCAGCCCTTTGCTGAATGATGGGAAAGCAGCGTCAAAACCGCTCGGTGTTTCACTGCCCCCGAGTGTGTGTGTGTGTGTTTGTGTGTGTGTTTGTGTGTGTGTTTGTGTGTGTGTGTGTGTGTGTGTGTGTGTGTGTGTGTGTGTGTGTGGGTGTTTCGCTGCCCCTTGTATATGTGTATGTGTAGTATGTATGCTCAGTAGAGTGTATGTAAGTGTTATACAGCCCCCTAGTGTGTGTGTGTGGGTGGATGGATGTTTCACTGCCCCCTAGTGTGTGTGTGTGTGGGTGTTTCACTGCCCCCTAGTGTGTGTGTGTGTAGGGCTGAACGATTTTGGAAAATAATCTAATTGCAATTTTTTATCTATAAATTGCGATTGCGATTTAAAATGCGATTTTTAAAAATGTCTTCTCAAGTATTTTTCAACAAACAGAATAAAATAAATAAATCAATCTGTTTAATAATAAACAATGTCAGATTTATTTAAGGCACAGATAACAATAAAGCAAACAAATCTATGCTTTCCCTTTTCACCATTTGTTTTTTTTTTAATAGAAAAAACAATAGATATAAAAAAAATTAACTTACTGCTCTCCAGCTAGTAACATCATAAAAAAAATAAAGTGCAAAAAACATAAAGAGAATCTGCTTTAACCAGCTCGTTATTTTCTGGGAATTCAAACTCAGTGAACACAAAATAAATCTGTTCTTATTAAAACTCTGGTATGGCTCCGATGTACGGCTGGACCACAGATCAGTTGTTGTGGCAAAAAACTCCACTGTTTTCAGCTCAGCTGAAACTCATTTTTTATACAGCTCAGGTATAGCAACTTGGCTAAAATATGTGCGTGAGGGCATTTGGTAGCGCATATCCAGTGTGTTTAACAAAGCCATGAAGCCGGGCTTGTTCACTATATTAACGGGCATCATGTCTTTCGCTATGAACTCCGTTACTGCCCGAGTTATTTCAGCGTGCCGCTTCGAATTATGTCCATAAGGAGTTACACTTTCAAACAGTTCGGTCAGTGATCCCTGTCGGCTGGTACTTGGCGTATTTGAAGATGCAGCACTGGTCGTTGGCATTTTAGCCTTGCAAATATCCTACGAGGCTTTGTGGTGTTTTTTTAAATGCTGAAAAAGGTTTGTAGTGTTACCTCGCGTCGTAGCAACATTAGCAAGGCACGTTTTGCACAGTACCTGACGTTGAGCAGCATCTTCTTTAAAGCCAAAAAAATTCCACACAACTGATGTGCTGCCCCTCTTTGGTATTAGACTTTGAGTTGTGTCAGCTTCTGTCGAGCCTGAAGCCATTGTGCAACATGTTAAAGTGCGCTGTGTTGACTTCACTTCTCCACCTCCCTGCCTCCTGCTCGGGTTTGCTCCGTTCGTCCTCTCCTCGGCTCGGCTCGACTCGGCTCGCCTCGCTCCCAAGTCACGTGACCAGTTTAAATCGCAGCCTGTGCGGTTAGAGAATCGCGTTTTTAAATATCGCGAGATTATCGCAAATGCAATTAATCGTTCAGCCCTATGTGTGTGTGTGGGTGTTTCACTGCCTCCTAGTGTGTGTGTGTGTGTGTGTGTGTGTGTGTGTGTGTGTGTGTGTTTCACTGCCCCCACAGTGTGTGTTCTCTAGTGCGTGCCTATGTGGGTGTGTCACTGCCCCCTAGTATGTGTGTATGTGCGTGTGTCATTGCCCCCTAGTATGGGTGTATGTGCGTATGTGCGTGTGTCACTGCCCCCTAGTGTGTGTGTATGTGGGTGTTTCACTTCCCCCTTAGTGTGTGTGTGTATGTGTAGTATGTATGCTCAGTAATGTGTATGTGAGTGTTTTACTGCCCCCTAGTCTCTGTTTACTAGTGTGTTTGTTTGTGTAGTCTACTGCTCCACAGTGTGTGTGTGGTTGTTTCACTGCCCCCTAGTGTATGTGTTCACTGGTATGTGTGTATGTGGGTGTTTCACTGCCCCCACAGTGTGTGTTCACTAGTGCGTGCCTATGTGGGTGTGTCACTGCCCCCTAGTATGTGTGTATGTGCGTGTGTCACTGCCCCCTAGTGTGTGTGTATGTGGATGTTTTACTGTCCCCTAGTATATGTGTATTTGTAGTATGTATGCTCAATAGTGTGTATGTGAGTGTTTTACTGCCCCCTAGTGTCTGTTTACTAGTGTGTGTGTTTGTGTAGTCTACTGCTCCACAGTGTGTGTGTGTGTGTGGTTGTTTCACTGCCCCCACAGTGTGTGTTCACTAGTGCGTGCCTATGTGGGTGTGTCACTGCCCCCTAGTATATGTGTATGTGTAGTATGTATGCTCAATAGTGTGTATGTGGGTGTTTCAGTGCCCCCACAGTGTGTGTTCACTAGTGCGTGCCTATGTGGGTGTGTCACTGCCCCCTAGTATGTGTGTATGTGCGTGTGTCACTGCCCCCTAGTGTGTGTGTGTGTGTGTGTATGTGGGTGTTTCACTTCCCCCTTAGTGTGTGTGTGTATGTGTAGTATGTATGCTCAGTAGTGTGTATGTGAGTGTTTTACTGCCCCCTAGTGTCTGTTTACTAGTGTGTGTGTTTGTGTAGTCTACTGCTCCACAGTGTGTGTGTGTGTGTGTGGTTGTTTCACTGCCCCCTAGTGTATGTGTGTATGTGGGTGTTTCACTGCCCCCTAGTATGTGTGTATGTGCGTGTGTCACTGCCCCTAGTGTGTGTGTGTGTGTGTGTATGTGGGTGTTTCACTTCCCCCTTAGTGTGTGTGTGTATGTGTAGTATGTATGCTCAGTAGTGTGTATGTGAGTGTTTTACTGCCCCCTAGTGTCTGTTTACTAGTGTGTGTGTTTGTGTAGTCTACTGCTCCACAGCGTGTGTGTGGTTGTTTCACTGCCCCCTAGTGTATGTGTTCACTGGTATGTGTGTATGTGGGTGTTTCACTGCCCCCACAGTGTGTGTTCACTAGTGTGTGCCTATGTGGGTGTGTCACTGCCCCCTAGTATGTGTGTATGTGCGTGTGTCACTGCCCCCTAGTGTGTGTGTATGTGGGTGTTTCACTTCCCCCTTAGTGTATGTGGATGTTTTATTGCCCCCTAGTATATGTGTATGTGTAGTATGTATGCTCAATAGTGTGTATGTGAGTGTTTTACTGCCCCCTAGTGTCTGTTTACTAGTGTGTGTGTGGTCTACTGCTCCACTGTGTGTGTGTGTGTGTGTGTGTGTGTGTGTGGTTGTTTCACTGCCCCCTAGTGTGTGTTTATGTGGGTGGTTTATTCCACTGATGGGTTAAATGTGGAGATTCCTCTGTGTGCAAACCCAAGTAGCAGGTTGTTCTGAATTCTAAATTTGTGAGTAAACTTGGTGGAGACCACGCTGAGAAGGTGTAGCCTGTGAGCTGCACTGTGTATAATCTAATGAGAACAGTGTCTTGTAGTGTCTTGTTGTCTCACATGTTAAATAAAAAGATGATTTGGGTTTGTGTTGAATTCCCAGCTCCATATTTCCCCACTGCTCAAAGTTGAGCCTCTTGTTTCCATGTTCTCTGAAGGTTCTTCACACCCAGCATCTAAAACCACACTGTAGACCCTATGCAGTCAGCGAACGCTACTCCAGCTGGGCCTTGTAGAAGCTCAGCATGGATCACGGCACAGAGCGCGTCGAGCTGGGTCAGGGAGTTTAACGGTAGATTCCTGTTAGCTCTGAAAAGATCTGAAATCAGTCCAGCCCGTTGCTGAATGATGGAAAAGCAGCGTAAAAGCCGCTCGGGGCGGTCCCAGCTCTGCAGGAACGCTGTTTAATGTTCCACAAACCCTCCCGGTCCCGGCGTTCTGTCCTCCGTAAAGCACAGAACCGCCAGCACTTTATGAGCGCTGTGCATCAGGAGCTCCCAGAACCTCTGGACCTTTAAACGCTGAGAGCTCCCTCAGCAGAGTGCTGTGATGCTCTTTCGAATAAATCAATCGCTCACTTTCTCGTTTTATTGCTACTCACAGTCTGGATTTCTGCTCCAGAACACGGCGGCCTGTTGAGGAAGACATCACTCTTCCTTCGGGCACGTTTTCAACAAAGTTGAAGTTTGGGTGTGAGGTCATCACCACCTGAAACGAGGAGAAGCAGATGTTTACAACTGTAAATATTTAATCTGCTGCTCAGCCTGTAGCACTGATGAGAGATCAGCACAGAGTTATCTGAGCTGATGTCAGAGCTGATCTGGCCTGGTGACAGCGCTGTTACGATGGGGTAATGGAGTTGACAAGGTGTTACAGTGTGGACAGGATATCAGTTTGTCCTGTGTTGTTAAACTGTCATGGTATATTGCAGTGTTGACAGGATGTTGTTTGTGTTGCAGTGCTGTTAGTGTGTTGCAGTGTATTGGGGATGTCCCAGTGCTGTTAGTGTGTTGCAGTGTATTGGGGATGTCCCAGTGCTGTTGGTGTGTTGCGGTGTATTGGGGATGTCCCAGTGCTGTTAGTGTGTTGCAGTGTATTGGGGATGTCCCAGTGCTGTTAGTGTGTTGCAGTGTATTGGGGATGTCCCAGTGCTGTTGATGTGTTGCGGTGTATTGGGGATGTCCCAGTGCTATTGATGTGTTGCGGTGTATTGGGGATGTCCCAGTGCTGTTGGTGTGTTGCAGTGTATTGGGGATGTTGCAGTGCTGTTAGTGTGTTGCAGTGTATTGGGGATGTCCCAGTGCTGTTGGTGTGTTGCAGTGTATTGGGGATGTTGCAGTGCTGTTAGTGTGTTGCAGTGTATTGGGGATGTTGCAGTGCTGTTAGTGTGTTGCAGTGTATTGGGGATGTTGCAGTGCTGTTAGTGTGTTGCAGTGTATTGGGGATGTTGCAGTGCTGTTAGTGTGTTGCAGTGTATTGGGGATGTTGCAGTGCTGTTAGTGTGTTGCAGTGTATTGGGGATGTCCCAGTGCTGTTGGTGTGTTGCAGTGTATTGGGGATGTCCCAGTGCTGTTAGTGTGTTGCAGTGTATTGGGGATGTCCCAGTGCTGTTGATGTGTTGCAGTGTATTGGGGATGTCCCAGTGCTGTTAGTGTGTTGCAGTGTATTGGGGATGTCCCAGTGCTGTTGATGTGTTGCAGTGTATTAGGGATGTGGCAGTGCTGTTAGTGTGTTGCAGTGTATTAGGGATGTCCCAGTGCTGTTGGTGTGTTGCAGTGTATTGGGGATGTCCCAGTGCTGTTAGTGTGTTGCAGTGTATTGGGGATGTCCCAGTGCTGTTGATGTGTTGCAGTGTATTGGGGATGTCCCAGTGCTGTTAGTGTGTTGCAGTGTATTGGGGATGTCCCAGTGCTGTTGATGTGTTGCAGTGTATTAGGGATGTGGCAGTGCTGTTAGTGTGTTGCAGTGTATTGGGGATGTCCCAGTGCTGTTAGTGTGTTGCAGTGTATTGGGGATGTCGCAGTGCTGTTAGTGTGTTGCAGTGTATTGGGGATGTGGCAGTGCTGTTAGTGTGTTGCAGTGTATTGGGGATGTCCCAGTGCTGTTGGTGTGTTGCAGTGTATTGGGGATGTCCCAGTGCTGTTAGTGTGTTGCAGTGTATTGGGGATGTCCCAGTGCTGTTGATGTGTTGCAGTGTATTGGGGATGTCCCAGTGCTGTTAGTGTGTTGCGGTGTATTGGGGATGTCCCAGTGCTGTTAGTGTGTTGCAGTGTATTGGGGATGTCCCAGTGCTGTTGATGTGTTGCAGTGTATTAGGGATGTGGCAGTGCTGTTAGTGTGTTGCAGTGTATTGGGGATGTCCCAGTGCTGTTAGTGTGTTGCAGTGTATTGGGGATGTCCCAGTGCTGTTAGTGTGTTGCAGTGTATTGGGGATGTCCCAGTGCTGTTGATGTGTTGCAGTGTATTGGGGATGTCCCAGTGCTGTTAGTGTGTTGCAGTGTATTGGGGGTGTTGCGGTGTATTGGGGATGTCCCAGTGCTGTTAGTGTGTTGCAGTGTATTGGGGATGTGGCAGTGCTGTTAGTGTGTTGCAGTGTATTGGGGATGTCCCAGTGCTGTTAGTGTGTTGCAGTGTATTGGGGATGTTGCAGAGCTGTTAGTGTGTTGCAGTGTATTGGGGATGTCCCAGTGCTGTTGGTGTGTTGCAGTGTATTGGGGATGTGGCAGTGTTGTTAGTGTGTTGCAGTGTATTGGGGATGTCCCAGTGCTGTTAGTGTGTTGCAGTGTATTGGGGATGTCCCAGTGCTGTTGATGTGTTGCAGTGTATTGGGGATGTCCCAGTGCTGTCGATGTGTTGCTGTGTATTAGGGATGTGGCAGTGCTGTTAGTGTGTTGCAGTGTATTGGGGATGTCCCAGTGCTGTTGATGTGTTGCAGTGTATTAGGGATGTGGCGGTGCTGTTAGTGTGTTGCAGTGTATTGGGGATGTCCCAGTGCTGTTGATGTGTTGCAGTGTATTGGGGTTGTCCCAGTGCTGTTAGTGTGTTGCAGTGTATTGGGGATGTCCCAGTGTTATTAGTGTGTTGCAGTGTATTGGGGATGTCCCAGTGCTGTTAGTGTGTTGCAGTGTATTGGGGATGTGGCAGTGCTGTTAGTGTGTTGCAGTGTATTGGGGATGTCCCAGTGTTATTAGTGTGTTGCAGTGTATTGGGGATGTCCCAGTGTTGTTAGTGTGTTGCAGTGTATTGGGGATGTCCCAGTGCTGTTAGTGTGTTGCAGTGTATTGGGGATGTCCCAGTGCTGTTAGTGTGTTGCAGTGTATTGGGGATGTCCCAGTGTTATTAGTGTGTTGCAGTGTATTGGGGATGTCCCAGTGTTATTAGTGTGTTGCAGTGTATTGGGGATGTCCCAGTGTTATTAGTGTGTTGCGGTGTATTGGGGATGTCCCAGTGCTGTTGGTGTGTTGCAGTGTATTGGGGATGTCCCAGTGCTGTTGATGTGTTGCAGTGTATTAGGGATGTGGCAGTGTTGTTAGTGTGTTGCAGTGTATTGGGGATGTCCTAGTGCTGTTGATGTGTTGCAGTGTATTAGGGATGTGGCGGTGCTGTTAGTGTGTTGCAGTGTATTGGGGATGTCCCAGTGCTGTTGATGTGTTGCAGTGTATTGGGGATGTCCCAGTGCTGTTGATGTGTTGCAGTGTATTAGGGATGTGGCGGTGCTGTTAGTGTGTTGCAGTGTATTGGGGATGTGGCAGTGTTGTTAGTGTGTTGCAGTGTATTGGGGATGTCCCAGTGCTGTTGATGTGTTGCAGTGTATTGGGGATGTCCCAGTGCTGTTGATGTGTTGCAGTGTATTGGGGATGTCCCAGTGCTGTTAGTGTGTTGCAGTGTATTGGGGATGTCCCAGTGCTGTTAGTGTGTTGCAGTGTATTGGGGATGTCCCAGTGCTGTTGGTGTGTTGCAGTGTATTGGGGATGTCCCAGTGCTGTTGATGTGTTGCAGTGTATTAGGGATGTGGCAGTGCTGTTAGTGTGTTGCAGTGTATTGGGGATGTCCCAGTGCTGTTGATGTGTTGCAGTGTATTAGGGATGTGGCGGTGCTGTTAGTGTGTTGCAGTGTATTGGGGATGTCCCAGTGCTGTTGATGTGTTGCAGTGTATTGGGGATGTCCCAGTGCTGTTGATGTGTTGCAGTGTATTGGGGATGTCCCAGTGCTGTTGATGTGTTGCAGTGTATTAGGGATGTGGCGGTGCTGTTGATGTGTTGCAGTGTATTGGGGATGTCCCAGTGCTGTTAGTGTGTTGCAGTGTATTGGGGATGTCCCAGTGCTGTTGATGTGTTGCAGTGTATTGGGGATGTCCCAGTGCTGTTAGTGTGTTGCAGTGTATTGGGGATGTCCCAGTGCTGTTGATGTGTTGCAGTGTATTGGGGATGTCCCAGTGCTGTTTTTGTGTTGCAGTGTATTGGGGATGTCCCAGTGTTATTAGTGTGTTGCAGTGTATTGGGGATGTCCCAGTGCTGTTAGTGTGTTGCAGTGTATTGGGGATGTCCCAGTGCTGTTAGTGTGTTGCAGTGTATTGGGGATGTGGCGGTGCTGTTAGTGTGTTGCAGTGCTGTTGGTGTGTTGCAGTGTATTGGGGATGTCCCAGTGCTGTTGGTGTGTTGCAGTGTATTGGGGATGTCCCAGTGCTGTTGGTGTGTTGCAGTGTATTGGGGATGTCCCAGTGCTGTTAGTGTGTTGCAGTGCTGTTGGTGTGTTGCAGTGTATTGGGATTGTCCCAGTGCTGTCAGTGTGTTGCAGTGCTGTTGGTGTGTTGCAGTGTATTGGGGATGTCCCAGTGCTGTTGGTGTGTTGCAGTGTATTGGGGATGTCCCAGTGCTGTTGGTGTGTTGCAGTGTATTGGGGATGTCCCAGTGCTGTTGGTGTGTTGCAGTGTATTAGGGATGTCCCAGTGCTTTTGGTGTGTTGCAGTGTATTGGGGATGTCCCAGTGCTGTTGGTGTGTTGCAGTGTATTGGGGATGTCCCAGTGCTGTTGGTGTGTTGCAGTGTATTAGGGATGTCCCAGTGCTGTTGGTGTGTTGCAGTGTATTGGGGATGTCCCAGTGCTGTTGATGTGTTGCAGTGTATTGGGGATGTCCCGGTGCTGTTGATGTGTTGCAGTGTATTGGGGATGTCCCAGTGCTGTTAGTGTGTTGCAGTGCTGTTGGTGTGTTGCAGTGTATTAGGGATGTGGCAGTGCTGTTAGTGTGTTGCGGTGTATTGGGGATGTCCCAGTGCTGTTAGTGTGTTGCAGTGTATTGGGGATGTCCCAGTGCTGTTGGTGTGTTGCAGTGTATTGGGGATGTCCCAGTGCTGTTAGTGTGTTGCAGTGCTGTTGGTGTGTTGCAGTGTATTGGGGATGTCCCAGTGCTGTTGGTGTGTTGCAGTGTATTGGGGATGTCCCAGTGCTGTTGGTGTGTTGCAGTGTATTGGGGATGTCCCAGTGCTGTTGGTGTGTTGCAGTGTATTGGGGATGTCCCAGTGCTGTTGGTGTGTTGCAGTGTATTGGGGATGTCCCAGTGTTGTTAGTGTGTTGCAGTGTATTTGGGATGTCCCAGTGCTGTTGGTGTGTTGCAGTGTATTGGGGATGTCCCAGTGCTGTTGGTGTGTTGCAGTGTATTGGGGATGTCCCAGTGCTGTTAGTGTGTTGCAGTGCTGTTGGTGTGTTGCAGTGTATTGGGGATGTCCCAGTGCTGTTAGTGTGTTGCAGTGTATTGGGGATGTCCCAGTGCTGTTAGTGTGTTGCAGTGCTGTTGGTGTGTTGCAGTGTATTGGGGATGTCCCAGTGCTGTTAGTGTGTTGCAGTGCTGTTGGTGTGTTGCAGTGTATTGGGGATGTCCCAGTGCTGTTGGTGTGTTGCAGTGTATTGGGGATGTCCCAGTGCTGTTGGTGTGTTGCAGTGTATTGGGGATGTCCCAGTGCTGTTGGTGTGTTGCAGTGTATTGGGGATGTCCCAGTGCTGTTGGTGTGTTGCAGTGTATTGGGGATGTCCCAGTGCTGTTAGTGTGCTGCAGAGCTGGTCAGGATGGTGCAGTGTTGGGATGTGGTGGTTTTGGGGTTTTTCAGGGTGACGCTGTTCTAGGTTTTGTTTAGATGTTTTGGAGTTGTGGTGTCACACTGAATAAATGATGTGGGCGAATTGTTCCTCTGAAGTGAACTTGTGTCTGTTGTGCTCAGGCCTCCACACAACAACACAGCCTCTCAGACACAGACAGCAAAACCCATCTTCCTTGTTTATGTAAAGAATCTCACTCAGAAACAGAACACAGTGCAATGACCCGTCTGTCTATGACCACCCTGAGCAGGACCAGCCGGTCCTCCTGGCGCAGTAAAGGCGCCTCCTCGTTAGGAGGGACGGTGTGAGTCGGATGTTGTTCTCTCGGCTGTGTTATTGCTCTGTTAAATTGGAGGGCAGGTGATGTGAAATAGCTGCGGCAGATAGACTTTGATTTTCCGAGCAGAAGAAACAGAAGCTTTCATTTTCACAGAAGCGCTCCTCTCTTTTATTAGTACTCTGAATTCATAATGCAGAACGGTGGAACAGTGTATTACAAGGCGCTGTGATCCAGCCATGACAATCCAATTATTTTCCCATTCCTCATTCTTCTCAGCTCTCAGAGAGACACCAACCTGGTTCTGAACTGGCGGAGAGCCGTGGGCCCCTCATTATCCTCAGCTATTCCTCCAGAACGCTCCGGATCTGTTGTTGGCATCATAACCATGATTCTAGTTGTCTGGAGTTCTTTGTGCATCCCTACAGTCACGACAACTTAAAGAAGCATATAAGCAACGAAGGGCATCCCTGAAACCTTAGTAGGAGAATTATGTAAACACAGCTGGTTACAATGTTATCATTTCTTATTTTTTTAAATAAGAACTTATTTTTTTGTTTCCCTCAAATCTTTTTATTATAATAAATTTATAAAAAATAAGCTCGTGGTAATACGGGATAACCTTAATATTACAAACTATTCGTTGACTTCAGGGTCATGTGTTCAGGGTACTGTGTTCGGGGATTCGTGTTCAGGTAGTTGACTTCTTGGTCTTGTGTTCGGGCTATCGAGTTGGCGTGTCATGTTCAGGGTCTAGTTTGGGAAGACTTGTTCAACATCAAGTTTGGTGCAGCTAGTCGAGTTTAGGGAGTTGAACTGGGGGATTTGTGTTCAGGGAGATGTGTTTTGGGATAGTTGAGTTTCGTGGAGTTGTGTTTGGAGATTTGTTTCGTGGAGTCGTGTACAGAGAGTCGAGTTTTGGGGAGATGTGTTGAAGATTTGAGTTTCTGGGAGACATGTTCAGAGAGTCGTGTTCGGTGAGGTACGGGGAGACGTGTTTCGGAGAGTCATGGTTAGGGGTGTGTTTAAAAAATAGATTTTTTGATTCAAATCGATCTTTATTTGAATAATCCGATATCGATTCGTATAAACCCGAGATCGACCTTTAAAGTTAGCATTCCAGACCCCCCCAGTGAGTTGAGTTTGGTGAGTCAATTTCGGAGAGTTGGCTTCAGTGAGTT
Organism: Megaleporinus macrocephalus; assembly: GCA_021613375.1. NCBI lineage: Eukaryota > Metazoa > Chordata > Actinopteri > Characiformes > Anostomidae > Megaleporinus > Megaleporinus macrocephalus. The sequence continues at coordinate 5,946,613 of CM038705.1, forward strand.
GGTTTCGGTGAATTGAGTTTCGGGGAGTTGGGGTTCGATGAGTCGAGTTTCGGAGAGTCGGGTTTGGTGAGTCGAGTTTCGGAGAGTTGGGTTCGGTGAGTCGAGTTTCGGAGAGTTGGGTTCGGTGAGTCGAGTTTCGGAGAGTTGGGTTCGGTGAGTCGAGTTTCGGAGAGTTGGGTTCGGTGAGTCGAGTTTCGGAGAGTTGGGTTCGGTGAGTCGAGTTTCGGAGAGTTGGGTTCGGTGAGTCGAGTTTCGGGGAGTTGGGTTCGGTGAGTCGAGTTTCGGGGAGTTGGGGTTCGGTGAGTCGAGTTTCGGGGAGTTGGGTTCGGTGAGTCGAGTTTCGGAGAGTCGGGTTTGGTGAGTCGAGTTTCGGGGAGTTGGGGTTCGGTGAGTCGGGTTTCGGAGAGTCGGGTTTGGTGAGTCGAGTTTCGGAGAGTTGGGTTCGGTGAGTCGAGTTTCGGAGAGTTGGGTTTGGTGAGTCGAGTTTCGGGGAGTTGGGTTTGGTGAATCGAGTTTCGGGGAGTTGGGTTTGGTGAGTCGAGTTTCGGGGAGTTGGGTTTGGTGAGTCGAGTTTCGGAGAGTTGGGTTCGGTGAGTCGAGTTTCGGAGAGTTGGGTTCGGTGAGTCGAGTTTCGGAGAGTTGGGTTTGGTGAGTCGAGTTTCGGAGAGTTGGGTTCGGTGAGTCGAGTTTCGGAGAGTTGGGTTTGGTGAGTCGGGTTTGGTGAGTCGAGTTTCGGGGAGTTGGGTTTGGTGAGTCGAGTTTCGGGGAGTTGGGTTTGGTGAGTCGAGTTTCGGAGAGTTGGGTTCGGTGAGTCGAGTTTCGGAGAGTTGGGTTTGGTGAGTCGAGTTTCGGAGAGTTGGGTTCGGTGAGTCGAGTTTCGGGGAGTTGGGTTTGGTGAGTCGAGTTTCGGGGAGTTGGGGTTCGGTGAGTTGGGTTCGGTGAGTCGAGTTTCGGAGAGTTGGGTTTGGTGAGTCGAGTTTCGGGGAGTTGGGTTTGGTGAGTCGAGTTTCGGAGAGTTGGGTTCGGTGAGTCGAGTTTCGGAGAGTTGGGTTTGGTGAGTCGAGTTTCGGAGAGTTGGGTTCGATGAGTCGAGTTTCGGAGAGTTGGGGTTCGGTGAGTCGAGTTTCGGAGAGTTGGGTTCGATGAGTCGAGTTTCGGGGAGTTGGGGTTCGGTGAGTCGAGTTTCGGAGAGTCGGGTTTGGTGAGTCGAGTTTCGGAGAGTTGGGTTCGATGAGTCGAGTTTCGGAGAGTTGGGGTTCGGTGAGTCGAGTTTCGGAGAGTTGGGTTCGATGAGTCGAGTTTTGGGGAGTTGGGGTTTGGTGAGTCGGGTTTGGTGAGTCGGGTTTCGGAGAGTCGGGTTTGGTGAGTCGAGTTTCGGAGAGTTGGGTTCGATGAGTCGAGTTTCGGAGAGTTGGGTTCGATGAGTCGAGTTTCGGTGAGTCGGGTTTGGTGAGTCGAGTTTCGGAGAGTTGGGTTCGATGAGTCGAGTTTCGGAGAGTTGGGTTCGATGAGTCGAGTTTCGGAGAGTTGGGTTCGATGAGTCGAGTTTCGGAAAGTCGGGTTTGGTGAGTCGAGTTTCGGAGAGTTGGGTTCGATGAGTCGAGTTTCGGAGAGTTGGGTTCGGTGAGTCGAGTTTCGGAGAGTTGGGGTTCGGTGAGTCGAGTTTCGGAGAGTTGGGTTCGATGAGTCGAGTTTCGGAGAGTTGGGTTTGGTGAGTCGAGTTTCGGAGAGTTGGGTTCGATGAGTCGAGTTTCGGGGAGTTGGGGTTCGGTGAGTCGGGTTTCGGAGAGTTGGGTTTGGTGAGTCGAGTTTCGGGGAGTTGGGTTCGGTGAGTCAAGTTTCGGAGAGTTGGGTTTGGTGAGTCGAGTTTCGGAGAGTTGGGTTTGGTGAGTCGGGTTTGGTGAGTCGAGTTTCGGTGAGTCGGGTTTGGTGAGTCGAGTTTCGGGGAGTTGGGGTTCGATGAGTCGAGTTTCGGAGAGTCGAGTTTGGTGAGTCGAGTTTCGGGGAGTTGGGTTTCTGTCTGCCTCAATGTGACTACAAAGAGTATCTGGATATGCGAGCGGTGTCTGGGAGTCCGGGGGGCTACAGATTGCTACAGCTGCCCGTCTGGCTCTCCTCTCTTGGCATGTGTTTCGTCTTCGTATTGCATCAAATATTGTTCAGTATTATTGCATGCGATAAACGTGAGGAAATGTCCCGATAATAAATTCTCAGTATCGTTCAGACCTGGACAGGACTGTACTGTGAGAGTTCTCTGAATGAACCCTCAAAGTGAGTGCACTGTTGCTAATATATCGTTGCTCCAGCCTGTAGAGGGTTGATGCTGGTTGTACAAGTCTTGTTCAGAATAATCAAAATGATATCTTTATGATGAAACAGCAAGACATCTGAATAATCTTATTAAAATCCTATCTCCTCTCCCGTCATCCGCCGTCCGGCCTCCCTTAACAATTAATAGTAAATAAAAAGCAACAGAGAGAAGGAAAGTGGAGAATTGTTTTAATGAGTGTTGCGTTTCATCAGGGTCTTATTTTTAATTTAGAGTCAAATCAGAACATATTAGATAAAAGATGCATGAGGGAAGAAGATGCTCCTCGATTTCGTTTTCCACCAATTCTGGGAGATGAGGTTTTGTTGGCTCCTAAAAAATGTAATAGCAGGAAGTTTGCAGGCCTGATGAGCTTCAGCTTGCATTTATGAAAACCTGCTGCAGATATTATTGTTGACCCACATACTTACATATTAGAAATCTGTCAGCGGACCTGAATGTGTGGAAGTCTGCACGAGTCCTGCAGCTGTTGAAGGTGGCGACCCATCCAAATGAGACAATCAGGGCCCAATTTCTGAGCTGTCAGTACTGGACTAGATTCTGACACCACTGTTAAAACCAATAACAAGAAAAAAGGAAGTAGAAAAAAACAACAAGAAACAGCTGTACCGATAAAAAACCATATTGTTGGGTTTTTTTTTTGTTTTTTTGTTGTTGTTTTTTTGCAATAATAGTTTTATTCAATTTTCAATTATACAAAAAAAACATTACATACACAAAACAAACGAAAACCAATAACACGAAAAACAGAAGGAGTAAAAAACAAGAAGCAGCTGTACTGACATATTATTGAGTAACAAATATACTTCAGCCATATATAAACATAACCGTATTGGGGTTTTTTTGTTGTTTTTTTTTTTGCAATAATAGTTTTATTTAATTTTCAGTTATACAAAAAAAAACTATTACATACACATAACAAACCAAAAACCAATAACAAGAAAAAATAGAAGGGAAAAAAAACAAGAAACAGCTGTACTGATATATTATTGAGTAACGTGCTTCAGCCATATATAAACACAACCATATTATTATATTTATTTAATTAATTAATTTATTTTTTTCCATAGTATTTTTGGCCAAATCTGCGTGTCTGAGAATCATACTGTCGGAACTGGCATGCCCCAAGGTTCCATTTTTGGGCCCTTACTGTTTATGGCATATGTTGATGATATATTTAATAAATTATAAATTGTTTTATTAGTTGTAGTTTGGTACTTCTGGTTGTTTCATTGGTTTGGGTAGTTTTATTTAGTGCATGAGTTTAAGTTGTTAATTTAATTTAGTTTGGTTTCATAGTTTTGTTGGTTAATTATAGCTAGTTTGGTTAGATTTTCAGATAATTAGTTGTAGTTACTTTTAGTTGTAGTTTATTAGATAATTTTAGTTTGATTAGTTAATATGTTAGGTTTTAGTCTTAGCGTTAGTTTTAGTTCATTAGGTTTAATTATAATTGGTTAGTTTTAGTTTGGTTGATTATTTAGTTTTAGCTAATATGATTAGTCAGTTTGATTAGTTTTAGTGCATTAGTTTTAATTAAAGTGGTTAGTTTTAGTTTGTTTGGTTGATTATTTAGTTTTAGCCAGTTTGATTAGTTTGATTAGTTTTAGTGCATTAGTTTTAATTAAAGTTGGTTAGTTTTAGTTTGTTTGGTTGATTATTTAGTTTTCGCTAATATGGTTAGTTAGTTTGATTAGTTTTAGTTCATTAGTTTTAATTAAAGTCGGTTAGTTTTAGTTTGTTTGGTTGATTATTTAGTTTTAGCTAATATGGTTAGTCAGTTTGATTAGTTTTAGTGCATTAGTTTTAATTAAAGTCGGTTAGTTTTAGTTTGTTTGGTTGATTATTTAGTTTTAGCCAGTTTGGTTACTTAGTTTGATTAGTTTTAGTTAAAAAGTTTTAGTTGGCTGGTTGTAGTTGGTCAGTTTTAGTTAGTTTTGTGTCAGAGAGTCTTGCTTCTCCCATAATGCTCTGTTTTACTGTCCTAACTCTGAAGGTGTGGAGCTGCTGGTGAGTAATCTCTGACTATGAGTGAATCCTGGAGGTGGCGGTAGAGCCCTGAGGGTTTTTATATCATGGTGTTATTCTCTGGTGGTGGTTATTCTCGCGCTGTGGAGCGTTGTGGAGCGCTGTGGAGCGCTGTGGAGCGCTGTGGAGCGCTGTGGAGCGCTGTGGAGCGCTGTGGAGCGCTGTGGAGCGCTGTGGAGCGTGTAATTAAAACAGCAGAGGAAAGTGAGACTTTAATGAGATAATGAGATGTTCAGCATTGCTCTTTTAATTAAATCTGAGAAAAAAAAGATCACAGAGGATTTCCACAGGTCTGCTGCTCCTGCTGCTGCTCTACCGCTGACCAGTGCACACTGAGAGTCACACTGCCCACCACCACCTCCACCTCCTCCACCACCTCCTCGCCCACTGCTGAAATGAAGTTGGAATCAGACACTGTGGTGAAATAAACACCCAGCAGGACTCGTTTACAGCTCAGTTTTATGTGGCGCTGAGTGGAGAGCAGCTCGTTAGGAACGTCAGGAAAAGTCTGGGACGCACAGACTGCGGGGCCTACGGCTACTACAGCTAGAACCGGGCCAAAGAACGCAGAACGTTTCTGTGACGGCCCTCAACTTGTGTAGGGTGCGTGTGATGCGGGACAGTCGCGCACCTACTGGGACAACTGGTAAAATCCGACAGATGCTGTTTTTGAAAGGTTCAAGCTGTGACCTTATTAGATTGTGTTGTTTGTGTGGTTGATTGGTTAGTTATAGCTGGTTTAGTTAGTTTTAGTCTGTGCTTTAGTTTGTGGATAGTTTTAGTTCATTTTAGTTGTAGTTGGTTAGATTGTGTTGTTTGTGTGGTTGATTGGTTAGTTATAGCTGGTTTGGTTAGTTTTAGTCTGTGCTTTAGTTTTTGGATAGTTTTAGTTCATTTTAGTTGTAGTTGGTTAGATTGTGTTGTTTGTGTGGTTGATTGGTTAGTTATAGCTGGTTTACTTAGTTTTAGTCTGTGCTTTAGTTTGTGGATAGTTTTAGTTCATTTTAGTTGTAGTTGGTTAGATTGTGTTGTTTCTGTGGTTGATTGGTTAGTTATAGCTGGTTTGGTTAGTTTTAGTCTGTGCTTTAGTTTTTGGATAGTTTTAATTCATTTTAGTTGTACTTGGTTAGATTGTGTTGTTTGTGTGGTTGATTGGTTAGTTATAGCTGGTTTAGTTAGTTTTAGTCTGTGCTTTAGTTTGTGGATAGTTTTAGTTCATTTTAGTTGTAGTTGGTTAGATTGTGTTGTTTGTGTGGTTGATTGGTTAGTTATAGCTGGTTTGGTTAGTTTTAGTCTGTGCTTTAGTTTTTGGATAGTTTTAGTTCATTTTAGTTGTAGTTGGTTAGATTGTGTTGTTTGTGTGGTTGATTGGTTAGTTATAGCTGGTTTACTTAGTTTTAGTCTGTGCTTTAGTTTGTGGATAGTTTTAGTTCATTTTAGTTGTAGTTGGTTAGATTGTGTTGTTTCTGTGGTTGATTGGTTAGTTATAGCTGGTTTGGTTAGTTTTAGTCTGTGCTTTAGTTTTTGGATAGTTTTAATTCATTTTAGTTGTACTTGGTTAGATTGTGTTGTTTGTGTGGTTGATTGGTTAGTTATAGCTGGTTTAGTTAGTTTTAGTCTGTGCTTTAGTTTGTGGATAGTTTTTAGTTCATTTTAGTTGTAGTTGGTTAGATTGTGTTGTTTGTTTGTGGTTGATTGGTTAGTTATAGCTGGTTTGGTTAGTTTTAGTCTGTGCTTTAGTTTTTGGATAGTTTTAGTTCATTGTAGTTGTAGTTGGTTAGATTGTGTTGTTTGTGTGGTTGATTGGTTAGTTATAGCTGGTTTGGTTAGTTTTAGTCTGTGCTTTAGTTTTTGGATAGTTTTAATTCATTTTAGTTGTAGTTGGTTAGATTGTGTTGTTTGTGTGGTTGATTGAATAGTTATAGCTGGTTTGGTTAGTTTTAGTCTGTGCTTTAGTTTTTGGATAGTTTTAGTTCATTTTAGTTGTAGTTGGTTAGATTGTGTTGTTTGTGTGGTTGATTGGTTAGTTATAGCTAGTTTGGTTAGTTTTAGTCTGTTGTAGTTGGTTAGGTAGTTTTTATTTGGTTGGTTATTTTTAGCTTAAAAAATTAGTTTCAATTGTAGTTGGTTAGTTTTGGTTTGTTTGGTTGATTATTTAGTTTTAGATAGTTTGGTTAGTTATAGTCTGTGCCTTAGTTGTAGTTGATCATATTTAGGTTGGTTACCTGTAGTTGATTAGTTCTAGTATGCTTTTTGATTTGTTGGTTGTTTGATCAGTTTGATCAGTTTTTGTATGTGTAGTATGTGTTTTTTTGGGTAGTTTTAGTTCATTTTAGTTGTACTTGGTTAGATTGTGTTGTTTGTGTGGTTGGTTGATTGATTAGTTATAGCTGGTTTGGTTAGTTTTAGTCTGTGCTTTAGTTTTTGGATAGTTTTAGTTCATTTTAGTTGTAGTTGGTTAGATTGTGTTGTTTGTGTGGTTGATTGGTTAGTTATAGCTAGTTTGGTTAGTTTTAGTCTGTTGTAGTTGGTTAGGTAGTTTTTATTTGGTTGGTTATTTTTAGCTTAAAAAATTAGTTTCAATTGTAGTTGGTTAGTTTTGGTTTGTTTGGTTGATTATTTAGTTTTAGATAGTTTGGTTAGTTATAGTCTGTGCCTTAGTTGTAGTTGATCATATTTAGGTTGGTTACCTGTAGTTGATTAGTTCTAGTATGCTTTTTGATTTGTTGGTTGTTTGATCAGTTTGATCAGTTTTTGTATGTGTTTTTTTGGGTAGTTTTAGTTCATTTTAGTTGTAGTTGGTTAGATTGTGTTGTTTGTGTGGTTGATTGGTTAGTTATAGCTGGTTTGGTTAGTTTTAGTCTGTGCTTTAGTTTTTGGATAGTTTTAGTTCATTTTAGTTGTACTTGGTTAGATTGTGTTGTTTGTGTGGTTGATTGGTTAGTTATAGCTAGTTTGGTTAGTTTTAGTCTGTTGTTGTTGGTTAGGTAGTTTTTATTTGGTTGGTTATTTTTAGCTTAAGAAATTAGTTCCAATCGTAGTTGGTTAGTGTTGGTTTGTTTGGTTGATTATTTAGTTTTAGATAGTTTGGTTAGTTATAGTCTGTGTCTTAGTTGTAGTTGATCATATTTAGGTTGGTTACCTGTAGTTGATTAGTTCTAGTATGCTTTTTGATTTGTTGGTTGTTTGATCAGTTTTTGTATGTGTAGTATGTGTTTTTGGGTAGTTTTAGTTCATTTTAGTTGTACTTGGTTAGATAGTTTTGTTTGGTTGGTTGATTGATTAGCTTTGGCTTGTTTGGCTAGTTTTAGTACATTTGTTTTAATTGTAGTTGGTTGGTTATTTAGTGATGACTTTTATGGTCAACTTTCTTTAGTTTGGTTATTTGTAGTTGGTTAGTTCTAGTTTGTTGTTGGTGTGATTGGTTTGTTACAGCTAGTTTGGTTAGTTTTAGCATGTGCATTAGTTTTTTGGGTAATTCATTTTAGTTGTACTTGGTTAGATAGTTTTGGTTGGTTGCTTGGTTGATTTAGTTTTGGTCTGAGTTTGTTTGGTTGGTCAGTTATCTTTAGTTTAGTTACTTGTAGTTTTTTTAGTTCTAGTTTGTTGGTTGGTTAGTTTTAGTCTTTGTGTTAGTTTTAGTTAGTTTTAATTGTAGTTGGTTAATTTTAGTTAGTTTGGTTGATAGTATGGTTAGTTAGTTTGTTTAATTTTAGTCTGTGTATTAGTTTTCGTTAAATAGTTTCAGTTGGCTAGTTGTAGTTGGTTCGTTTTAGCTCGTTTTAGTTCTTTTTCTCCCATAGTTTTTCTGGACTAATTCTGAAAATGTGAAGCCGCTGGTGTGTAATCGCTGACCGAGAATTAAGTCTACCCGGCAGCGGTAGAGCCCTGAGGGTATTTATAACAGTGGTGTGAAATGAATTACATTCTGTAGGGGGAGCCGAAGACCAAAAATACCTGCTCTAGATTATTATAAATAGTGATGGACCTGGACACAGATCTGCTATAACCCTTATCTGTCCTGAAACTGATACCGATTGTGTTATGAAGTACTGTTACAGATTCAGAGGGCAGTCAAGGCTCAGGTTTTATTGTGTGTGGTTCTGGTTTAGGAACGTAACTCCATTCATCTTAGCCTGTCCACGCAGTGCAGGATCTCCAGCACGGATACAGCCTCTCAACTCGCTCTAATCCAGGATCTAATGTAGGAAAACATGACCGAGGTTCAGCTCCACCTCGCCAAGTCACAGGATTCACAGGAAGCGCCGCTTCAGGATCATAAAATGGTTCGATTTGATATCCTGGCCAGTGAGAAGATCTTAAATCCAGTTTATATGTGTAATGTTTGGCGTGAGGTTATTATGAGACTTATTTCTGGACAATTGTGTGTGTTGTAAGTCGGAAATAAGTTGTGAATTTCACTTTACTAGCCTATAAATGAACTGCTCACAACTGTGCACGATTATAGTGAGCTCACTTCACTTGATGGTATCACGTAAAACAAGTATCCTTAAACGCTTCTGTAATTCATTCATTCTGTTTGTCTGAACTGTCGCTTTAAGGCTGAGCTTTGCTCTGAGCAGCTTGTTGGCGGTGAGGAGCACATCAGAGCGGACCCCCTGTAACAGCTCCTTTCCCCCCCGCACGTTGATTCACCACAAACTCGGCTCATTGAGCTCCGAGCTCCAAACGTTCAGGTCTTCATCCTCACTGCAGTGCTGATGGGAAGCTGCTGTGATGTTCAGCAGAGTGTTGATGAAGATCTGATGTCGGGCTGAGATCAACACTGTACTCACCGATGCAGCCTCAACCTTCAGCCAGAAGCATCCCGAACTGGAATGTATTCCACGATGGTGTGGAGTTCATGCAGTGATGTTGAACATTGCTGTGAGGATTGGATTGAGTGTTAGTGAGGTCACGTACTGTTGTCAAACATTGCTGTGAGGATTTGGTTGAGTATTAGTGAGGTCAGGTACTGACCAGAGTGACCCTCTGCTGCCGTTACATGTTCTTTTTCCAAGTTCGGGCTTCGTTAGTGATCACACTAGATGAACTGAGCCAGAGTCCAACAGAACCGTGCCTGGACACACTAGTCAAACAAACTTTGGGGGTCAAACGGCTCCTAGTGCAGCAAAGACAGCTGCTAGTCGGACTGGGAGGCTTAATAAGGTCCTGGTAGGTGGTCACAGGTATCTGGAGCCATGCTGGCTGCAGAGCATCCCACAGCTGCTGGAGGGAACGTGGAGGAGGATCCATAGAGCCAACATCACCATCCAGGAGGTCCCACAGATGCTCAGTTGGGTTAGAGTCTGGGGAATTAGGGGTCCAGGCTAGTACTTGGTCAGCTCTTCCATCCAATGTGGGACATTTCTAGTCGTGTGACATGTGGCACTGTCTTGCTGGAAGACCCCATCCACCCCAGAGAAGACCATCAGCATGTATGGATGGATTCAGACCCAGATCAGTTGAGAGTGTCTTCCACATGGATGAGTGGGTCCAGAGAATGCCACCAAAACAGTCCCCAGACCAGAACACTCCCACCTCCACACTTGTGTTCTTCCAGCAATGATCTCAATGGTCATAATAATGTGATTCAGATCATTTACAGATCAAAGTAAGTGGCTGCTGGTGGAGCAAACGCTGGTACTTATCTGAGAAAGAGGCTGAAAGAACAGACAGTCCACGCAACGTCCTTTCAGTTCAGTTTGAGAGAGTGAGAGTGAGAGAGTGAGAGAGTGAGAGTGAGAGAGAGACTGACTTTGTGTGTTGGAATCAAACATTCAGAAAGTCATTAGTGAAGCCCACAGTAACCGAAGCCCACACTGAGGGTGTAGCGTGTTGTGGTCATTCAGTGGACACTGCGTATTGAATGTGTGACACGACCTTCATTCTTACTCCGGCACCTAAAGAGCACTTGTTGGAACGGTGGTACTGTTGTCATGGTAACGGAGGATTCTCTGAGGGTGACCCTTAAAATCCTGCATCAAAGCCGCCAATAGTTCACAATCCAAGAACGAAAGATCAGCCCTGCAGTGATTATAGAGAGCTATACAACATTATAGAGCTTTTAAATATAAAACAGAAGTTATATCGCCCCCTACGCTTCCTGTAGTGTATTACAGTCTGTCAGAATGACTGTGTAGATCATATAAACATTATAGACTCTTTTTAAATATAAAACAATAGAAGTTATATCGCCCCCTACGCTTCCTGTAGTGTATTACAGTCTGTCAGAATGACTGTGTAGATCATATAAACATTATAGACTCTTTTTAAATATAATACAATAGAAGTTATATCACCCCCTACACTTCCTGTAGTGTATTACAGTCTGTCAGAATGACTGTGTAGATCATATAAACATTATAGACTCTTTTTAAATATAAAACAATAGAAGTTATATCACCCCCTACACTTCCTGTAGTGTATTACAGTCTGTCAGAATGACTGTGTGGACTATATGAATATGTATATGTTTATATGAGCAGTTAATAATAATGAAGGTTTATTATTATTATTATTATTATTATTATTATAATAAAAGTCTGTTTATCAGGACTGTTTTGTCTTGAAGTTAAATAATAATAATATTAAATAATAATATAATAAAATTAAATTATAATATAATATTAAAATATTATAATATGAATTAATAATAGACACTAAGAGCAGAAGTTGTGTTTATTTATGATGAGCTGCAACTCAGTCAGTGTTGTCATCTGTTTGTGTGTGACCCACATAAATAGCGTGTAAAAGTTTAGGCTTGTAGTTTCATTAGTTTCTGGTTTAATGAGACTGTTTAAGGTTTTAAGGTAGAAGATGCCGTGATGCATGTTTACTGTTTAAAAAAAAAAACAAGAAACTTTGTGTCTCTGCAGTTGTAAGCAAATTAAAAGAGCCCTGTGTTGCTGATTTGCTGAGAAATATGTTATCTTAAAATATGTTATGACGTTCTACACACACCACTGTCCATGTTATCAGCCCCACTGACTAGAGGTGGAAGGATCGATCGGCTATGTATCGGTGTCGGCCGATTTTTAATCAAAATAATAGTTTAACGGATCTCAAGAGCCGATCGATGGCATTAAACCAATGAGCCTAATTTCTGTATTTCCAGCTAACGTTTCATCCTCCTTGAAACCCCCTCTGGCCAGCTCCCTGCAATTCCTATCTGAACCACTAGGTGGAAATACATACCCTTTACATACCCAACACATAACACCTACGGCAGTTTCTGAACAGTGGGCGGAGCTAAAGTCTTTTAAGCCATATTTCTTTACTTTATACAAAATAATACGTTTTCTGACTTTTAATAATCACAAGTTAGGATCTCAAACTGTTTGTGTTTGACATTTTCATATTAGCTGGTGCTCAGCCTTTAACTCTTTCATTACCGCAGTAGTCTCTTGGCATAAGAGACACGAAACATATCCTGGTGTCCATCTCTCTTGAAATGACCGGTTCTCACTGTCGGCTGTGCCGTTCTTTAAATTCAGGACCCCACTTAGATAAATAAGTTAAGTTTAAGTAGATTCAATTGCTAACATAGCGGTGAAGCGTACTACACATGTATATCTACTGCTGCCACCGTCAGGTGAAAGGAAAAATTGCGGGCGGGCCACCAGTAATATATTCTTACCATTGATTCTTCTGGCCAATCTGTCTGTGGGCCACATTTGGCCCCAGGGCCGGACATTGGCCACCCCTGCTGTATGTACCCTGTATGTCCTGTGGGGAAGCTGATAATGGGCAGTGAGGGTAGAAATGAGGAGGTGTTACTAATAAAGTGCTCGGTCTGGTTTATTTCTGTATGTATATAGAGACTCTGTTTATTTCTCTAGTTAAAGTTTGTCTCTGTTTTTTCTCTCCGCAGGCCTGAAGACTACAGGATGAAGTGACCCTCACGTTGCTTGTGACCGCTGCTGTTTGTTTTTTTTTTAATACTGTTCTCTGTTGTCTGAAATAATAAAATGTATTGAAAAGGCTCGTTGTTATTATTACGTGTGATGTGATCACTGATGCCCACCAGCATCAACATGGTCTAATCAGTTGCAGTACTGTGCAGAGGTTTTAGTCACTTTGGGGACATTATTATATTTAAAAAACTATAATACAAGCTAACAGGAAGCTTTTACATACTCAGCTTTATAGTATTAATAGGGTAAGTAGAGCTTTTACATACATCACTGTGCTTATTTAACCCTTTCCAAGCTTCTCCTTCTATAAACATCCCAGTATTATTATCAGTTCTCATCTAATACCTGCTTTGACTGCTCAGTACTTCATTAAGCTAAATCAAGATTTGCTGCTGAAGGAACTGAACACATTCATACAATGTCTGGGGCGTCCAGGAGAAATCTGGAACCTAACTTTGTTCTTCAAACTGGATCAAGATCTGATCTACTTCTCTCACAATAACATATTCATGTTACTTTGTATTGTATGTATGATTATTTACGTCTGTTCTAATCAGATCTGGTGGTGAACATACACTTATTGATCAGATGAAGACTTTTAAACTATCAGATTTGGTGTCTCAGACTTTTAGACAGTAGTAGAACTCCGTTCCAACTCCAGAGTGTCTGGTCTGATTGTGTGACTCTGGTTTCAGCTTTTTGATCGGATGCACGGATTCCAGATAACAACAGATTTTTCCCCCCATTAAGAATGAATAGGATAGAAAAGTGCCTCCAATCTACTGAACTTCTGCTCCACCGACAGACACCGTTTCACATACACTGACTCAGGAAAGACCCCCGACCACGACTGCAGTGTTGGTTCAGCCTGCACTCGTCTGTTTCTCATTTTTTCCCCATCCCTCTTTTTCCCCTATAGAGGTCCATTCATTTTCAGTCACACCCAAATATCATGGTTTCATTGAATCTACAGCCTCCAAACTGCCTGTACTCACTCAGGACAGATCTCCAATCTCTAATCCACAGACATACTGACCTGCTCTCCTCTATTTGTTGTTTATTCATCACTCTTTCCTCCCATAGCATTCCTTTCTTTTTCAGTCAAACCCAAACATCAAGGTTTTGTTTAATCTACAGCCATCAAACTGCATGTACTCACTCAGGACAGATCCCCAATCTCTAATCCACAGATATACTGACCTGCACTCCTCTATTTTGTCGTTTATTCATCACTCGTTCCTCCCATAGCATTCCTTTCTTTTTCAGTCAAACCCAAACATCAAGGTTTTGTTTAATCTACAGCCATCAAACTGCATGTACTCACTCAGGACAGATCTCCAATCTCTAATTCACACACATACTGACCCGCACTCCTCTATTTTGTTGTTTATTCATCACTCGTTCCTCCCATAGCGTTCCTTTCTTTTTCAGTCAAACCCAAACATCAAGGTTTCATTTAATCTACAGCCTCCAAACTACATGTACTCACTCAGGACAGATCTCCAATCTCTATTCCACAGATATACTGACCTGCACTCCTCTATTTGTTGTTTATTCATCCCCCATTACTTCCATAGCATTCTATTCATTTTCAGTCAAACCCAAACATCAAGGTTTCATTTCATCTGCAGCCTCCAAACTGCCTGTACTCACTCAGGACAGATCTCCAACCTCTATTCCACAGATATACTGACCTGCACTCCTCTATTTGTTGTTTATTCATCCCCCATTACTTCCATAGCATTCTATTCATTTTCAGTCAAACCCAAACATCTTGGTTTCATTTAATCTACAGCCTCCAAACTGCATGTACTCTTTTAAGGCAGATCCTCAAACTCTAATCCACACACATACTGACCCGCACTCCTCTATTTGTCGTTTATGCACAACCATTCCACATTGTAGTCAGTTCGGATGATCTTCAGGTGAAGCGTCACCTTCAGCTTGAGAAGTCATTGTTAGAGGTGTGGTCATTCTGTCGGACAGAGAGCTCTGAGTGACGACAGACCACATTCTGAAATGTTCTGTATGATATGGTGGAGGTTTTCAGTGATCTGTGAAGAGCGGGGTCTTTTTTGGGAACCTCATTAACTCGGCGGAGCCTGTAAACAGTATTGCGGCGCGGATTCTTTGGCCCTCGCGTTTGGCCACAAATGGTTTCTGCAGGCCGCTCTGAAGCCCCAGCTCATCTAATTCAACCCGCGGTTCTGGCTTTATTGGCTTTGTGTGCTTATATGAGTCTACTGTAACACCACTTTACCCTTTTGAAGTGAATAAAGTCTCGGGAACAACATTCTACTGGAGATGGAAATTAAACGGCCTCGGTTTAGCTGTCGGCCCGATCCCCGCGGGTCAGCGAGGTCAGTACAGCTGTGCAATATCGCTTCATATTACATTTCTATTACTAGTCACGCAAGAGACGTCTTTTGTAATGACCAGAGGTGTCAAGTAACAAAGTACAAATACTTCATTACCTTACTTAAGTAGAAATGTTGGTTATTTATACTTTACTGGAGTAATTATTATCAGTTGACTTTTTACTTCTACTCCTTACATTTACACTCCATTATCTGTACTTTCTACTCCTTACATTTACACTCCATTATCAGTACTTTCTACTCCTTACATTTATACCCCATTATCAGTACTTTCTACTCCTTACATTTACACTCCATTATCAGTACTTTATACTCCTTACATTTATACCCCATTATCAGTACTTTATACTCCTTACATTTATACCCCATTATCAGTACTTTCTACTCCTTACATTTACACTCCATTATCTGTACTTTCTACTCCTTACATTTACACTCCATTATCTGTACTTTCTACTCCTACATTTACACTCCATTATCAGTACTTTCTACTCCTTACTTTTACACTCCATTATCTGTACTTTCTACTCCTTACATTTATACCCCATTATCAGTACTTTCTACTCCTTACATTTACACTCCATTATCTGTACTTTCTACTCCTTACATTTACACTCCATTATCTGTACTTTCTACTCCTTACATTTACACTCCATTATCTGTACTTTCTACTCCTTACATTTACACTCCATTATCTGTACTTTCTACTACTTACATTTACACTCCATTATCAGTACTTTCTACTCCTTACATTTACACTCCATTATCAGTACTTTCTACTCCTTACATTTACACTCCATTATCAGTACTTTCTATTCTTTACACATAAACTCCATTATCTGTACTTTCTACTCCTTACATTTACACTCCATTATCAGTATTTTCTTCCCCATTACATTTACACTCCATTATCTGTACTTTCTACTCCTTACATTTACACTACATTATCAGTATTTCTACTCCTTACATTTACACACCATTACCAGTACTTTCTACTCCTTACATTTAAACTCTATTATGTGTACTTTCTACTACATACATTTACACTCCATTATCAGTACTTTCTACTCCTTACATTTACACTCCATTATCAGTACTTTCTACTCCTTACATTTACACTCCATTATCAGTATTTCTACTCCTTACATTTACACTCATTACCAGTACTTTCTACTCCTTACATTTACACTCCATTATCAGTACTTTCTACTCCTTACATTTACACTCCATTATCTGTACTTTCTACTCCTTACATTTACACTCCATTATCAGTACTTTCTACTCCTTACATTTACATTCCATTATCAGTACTTTCTACTCCTTACATTTACACTCCATTATCAGTACTTTCTACTACTTACATTTACACTCCATTATCAGTACTTTCTACTCCTTACATTTACACTCCATTATCCGTACTTTCTACTACTTACATTTACACTCCATTATCAGTACTTTCTACTCCTTACATTTACACTCCCTTTATCAGTACTTATACTCCTTACATTTACACTCCATTATCAGTACTTTCTACTCCTTACATTTACACTCCATTATCAGTACTTTCTACTCCTTACATTTACACTCCATTACCAGTACTTTCTACTCCTTACATTACACTCCATTATCTGTACTTTCTACTCCTTACATTTACACTCCATTATCTGTACTTTCTACTCCTTACATTTACACTCCATTTTCAGTACTTTCTACTCCATACATTTACACTCCATTATCAGTACTTTATTACTCCTTACATTTACACTCCATTATCAGTACTTTCTACTCCTTACATTTACACTCCATTATCAGTACTTTATACTCCTTACATTTACACTCCATTATCAGTACTTTCTACTCCTTACATTTACACTCCATTATCAGTACTTTCTACTCCTTACATATACACTCCATTATCAGTACTTTGTACTCCTTACATTTACACTCCATTATCAGTACTTTCTACTCCTTACATTTACACTCCATTATCTGTACTTTCTACTCCTTACATTTACACTCCATTATCAGTACTTTCTACTCCTTACATATACACTCCATTATCAGTACTTTCTACTCCTTACATTTACACTCCATTATCAGTACTTTCTACTCCTTACATTTACACTCCATTATCAGTACCTTCTACTCCTTACATTTACACTCCATTATCAGTACTTTCTACTCCTTACATTTACACTCCATTATCAGTACTTTCTACTCCTTACATTTACACTCCATTATCAGTACTTTCTACTCCTTATATTTTAAACATAGTCTCGTTACTCCTATTTCATTTCAGCTTGTTTTCATTCATCTACATTTACATTCCAGTAAAGATTATTGATAACATGTCTTTGAAGTTTGACTTCATTACAATACTTATAAACAACTAGTGATCATATCTTCTGCTCCATGAAACACATGTTAATGTTCAGTAGTAACAGATATACTTCTTTAATATATTTACATTGTACTAAACTACATTCATGTTCAATGGGTGTATATGAGCTGAAACAGGAAGCCTAGCGCATCCCAAATTTATCAACATTAACATTTTAATATAACATTATAGTCATTATGGCTTTTAGAAGAATAGGGTTTTGGGGAGGTGGGCTAGTGCAGACTGAATTAAATAGGTATAAATATGGAGAACAGAAGAGAATGGTGAGTAAACAAAGGCGGCGGAGTTGAAGGACGCTGTTTAATCCACAGGACAGGAAAAGAACACCAAACCACAGACACGGTGGAGCTCCCTGGTGCTGAAGTCGACCCAAACGTTTGTTGAGTAGAAGGACGTCTGGACGAGAAGGCGGTTCTTCTATCTGCTGCCTCCCCTTTACAAAAAACACTTTTATTCAAGTGTGCTATTAGTATACTTCCCTTAAACTAAAAACGAGTGAGTATGCTTTCAGTTTACTTTTGATGTACTTCTCAGTGATATACTAAACACAGCTATACTTATACTATATAAGTACACTTGGGTTATACTAACAATTATATAGAGCAGTCTAAGTATTTTTGACCTTTACTTGTACTGAATCTTTGGATTGAGTTATACTTAAGAGCAGTGTAAGTAAGTATTCTCGTCCGGCACAAAAACACACCCAGTACAATATTTGTTTTGTAAATTTGATTTATAAAGATTTATAAAGATACAGATATGTGTATCTGAGTGTCTCGTTTATTTTGTGTGTGTCCACTGGAGAGTAAAACGTTTCATGTATACTTTTGAAGAATTAACAAACTAGTAAACTAAGAGTAAACCCGTACTTTGTACTGCAGTACAACAGGTGTACGCTGGTGATGTACTTGAAGTATACTACTCTTACACTGTTCTTAAAAGTAATCTTTTATAAACTAAAATGTGGCAATTTAGTCCCAAGAAGTATTAAAATAGTACATATACAAAGGTACTACTAGTACAATACTATTAGTATTGTAACTACAAAAAGTATACTTAGAAAATATACTTTACTTAAGTTTTCTTAATGAAATAAACTTTAAGTATACTTATTTTCTGTAAGAGTAGACAGCAGCTCATCTTTCAGTTTAGCTACAAATGGCTCTTCATAACATCAGCATCACATCTAGCGTACTGTGATTTTGTGTTTGTGTAGTCGTAATACCGCATGACACGACAACCCTGACAAAGCACCACCATTTCACAGCGTTATAAGAAAGTAGACAATGTTGTGTGTTGGCTGAATTGGTGTAGTGGTTAGTACGGTGGTGTAGTGGTTAGTGTGGTGGTGTAGTGGTTAGTACGGTGGTGTAGTGGTTAGTATGGTGGTGTAGTGGTTAGTACGGTGTGTAGTGTTAGTATGGTGGTGTAGTGGTCAGTATGGTGGTGTAGTTGTTAGTACGGTGGTGAAGTGGTTAGTATGGTGGTGTAGTGGTTAGACGGTGGTGTAGTGGTCAGTATGGTGGTGTAGTGGTAAGTACGTTGGTGTAGTGTTTAGTATGGTGGGTGTAGTGGTTAGTATGGTGTGGTAGTGGTTAGTATGGTGGATGTAGTGGTCAGTATGGTGGTGTAGTGGTTAGTATGGTGGTGTAGTGGTTAGTACGGTGGTTGTAGTGGTTAGTATGGTGGTGCAGTGGTTAGTATGGTGGTTGTAGTGGTTAGTACGGTGGTGTAGTGGTTAGTATGGTGGTGTAGTAGTGGTAGTACGGTGGTGTAGTGGTTAGTATGGTGGTGTAGTGGTTCGTACGGAGGTTGTAGTGGTTAGGTACGGTGGTGTAGTGGATAGTCTAGGGGTGGTGTATGAGTGGTTATTCGTTGGAGTAGTGGTATAGTCCGGTGGTGTACTGGTTAGTACGGTGGTAGTAGATGTTAGTCGGTGGTGTAGTTGTTAGTCAGTGGTGTAGTTGCTAGTACGGAGGTGTATGTGTTTTCGTAAGGGGGTGTAGAGGTACGAACGGTGTGAAGTGGATAGACGGTGGTGTAGTGGTCCGGACGGTGGTGTAAGTGGTTAGTATGGTGGTGTAGTGGTTGTTGTAGTATGGTGGTGTAGTGGGTCAGTATGGTGGATGTAGAGGTCCGTCATGGTGAGTAGTGGAGTAAGGTGGGTTTTATTTGAAATGGATAGTCCGGTGGAGTAGAGGATAAGAATGGTGGTGTAGAGTTTCGTAAAGGTGGAGAAGTGGTCAGTCATGAGGCTGTATGCAGTGGAAAGTATGGTGGTGTAGTGGTTAGTCCGGTGGTCGTAGTTGTTAGTACGGTGTGGTTGTAGAGGATTCGTATGGTGGTGTATTGGTTCGTCGGTGGAGTAGTGGTTTGTGTGGTGGTGTAGAGGTTAAGTATGTTGGTGTAGTGGTTCGTAAGGAGGGAGGTACGTGGTTAGAAATGGTCGGTGTCAGTGGTCATCAGTACGGTGGTGTAGTGGTCAGTACGGTTGGTGTATTGGTTAGCTAGGGAGGTGTAGAGGTCAGTTCTGGTGGATGTAGAGGGTCAGATATGGTGGTAGTAAGTGTTCAGTATGGTGTGTAGTGGTTAGTATGGTGGTGTAGTGGTTAGTATGGTGGTGTAGTGGTTAGTATGGTGGTGTAGTGGTTAGTAGGTGGTGTAGTGGTTAGTATGGTGGTGTAGTGGTTAGTATGGTGGTGTAGTGGTTAGTATGGTGGTGTAGTGTTAGTATGGTGGTGTAGTGGTTAGTATGGTGGTGTAGTGGTTAGTATGGTGGTGTAGTGGTTAGTATGGTGGTGTAGTGGTCAGTATGGTGGTGTAGTGGTTAGTATGGTGGTGTAGTGGTCAGTATGGTGGTGTAGTGGTCAGCACTGTCTCCTCACAGTAAGATGATCTGGGTTGGATTCCCGGTCCGGGTGGTTCTGTGTGGAGTGTGTATGTTCTCTCCGTGTTTGAGTGGGTTCCTCCAGGTACTCCGGTTTCCTCCCACAGTCCAAACACATGCATGTTAGGATCCTCACTCTAAACTGCCTGTAGGTGTGAGTGAGTGTGAGTGTGTGTTGGCCATGTGATGGACTGGCAACCTGTCCATGGTGTACCCCGCCTTCACCTCATGATGCTGAGATTGGCTCCGCCCCCCATTGACCCTGACTAGCTATAATAAAGCTTTAAACCAAACAAACAAGAAAAAAGACCAGACAAGACGTTGTTACTGTCATAGTACAGTTTTATTGGTTACAAAAGAAAACAAACAAAGTAAAAATAAATTACTTTTATTTATTTATTCATTTTTTTCCCCGAAGATTTGGTTGTGAGCCGTTGCGCTGGCCCCCTCGCTCCACGGCCGGCTTTCCATCCACCCTGAAAGACCACAGGCCTAACTATTCCACACTCGTCCACAGTGAAGAGGCGCGTAGGACAACCACACGGACACGGAGACTTCAAAGGGCTTAAATCTGAGCTCTTCTGATTACAAAAACAAAACAACAAACAAAACCCAAACAAAGTAGAGTTGCAAGCTCCAGAGCCCTTACAGAGAGACACAAGACCAGATCCAGCACGCGTGTGTGTTTACAGGTGACGTGGTTGGATAAACTCACTATGGTTTGGTTCATTACGGTGAACGATTCCATAAACGAACGAGTGGCAAGAGCAGTGAAAGCGCCGGCGTTCGGAATCTGGCGTTCGGAATAAATATTAAAAAAAAGGAGGCCAGTTCCGGAAACCCGAGCAAACGTGGAAGCACTGAAGTTCAATCCGCAGTTACTTAGAAAGACAATTACACAAAAAATGTACAAATATGCAGCCCACCGTGACGCCGTGTACACCCCCCCACCCCCCCCAAAAAATAATAATGCTGACCAGCTACACCGACTCTAACCCCACCCTGCTCTGAGACTTCTCTCCGCTGCTCTCTAAACGACTACATGCAGAAAGGAAAGGAAACAAGTCGCCGAAGGTACGCGGTCACAGTTCTAATTCTCTGCCCCGCCGTCCCTCTACTGCCCCCCCAATAATGATGCATATTAATCAGGCACTTCCGAAAATATCCCTCACTAAACCTCGGCCCACCAGCAATAAGGACGTGAGTGATGGGGCTGCACAATATAATCATTTATTAATGGCTATCCTGCCAGTCAGTCCAGTCACAGGGTTCTGGGATCAGTCTGACCAACCACTCATCCAGACCAATTAATAACTGAATGAAAATGATTACGGTTTAAATAAAGAAGAACTTCTAGCCGGTTCAGCAACACCTTCTTAATCTATTCACTAATTGTAACCGTATAATCTCAGTTTCTGGACTTCTTGTCAGAATCAAGTTTTGGAAAAGTTTCTCAGCCTTAAGTTTGATCACAATCGAGGCTCAACTGTGTGAACACTATTGAGGCTAAACTGTGTGAACACTATTGAGGCTCAACTGTGTGAACACTATTAAGGATCAAGTGTGTGAACACTATTGAGGATCAACTGTATGATCACTATTGAGGCTTAACTGTATGATCACTATTGAGGCTTAACTGTGTGAACACTATTAAGGATCAACTGTGTGAACACTATTGAGGCTCAACTGTATGATCACTACTGAGGCTCAACAGTGTGAACACTATTGAGGCTCAACAGTGTGAACACTACTGATGTTCAACTGTGTGAACACCATTGAGGCTCAACTGTGTAAACACTATTGAGGATCACATGTGTGATCACTATTGAGAATCAACTGTATATACACTTTTGAGGCTCAAGTGTGTGATCACTATTGAGAATCAACTGTATATACACTTTTGAGGCTCAAGTGTGTGATCACTATTGAGGATCAACTGTGTGATAACTATTGAGGATCAACTGTGTGATAACTATTGAGGATCAACTGTGTGAACACTATTGAGGCTCAACTGTGTGAACACTATTAAGGATCAAGTGTGTGAACACTATTGAGGATCAACTGTATGATCACTATTGAGGCTCAACTGTGTGAACACTATTGAGGCTCAACTGTGTGAACACTATTAAGGATCAAGTGTGTGAACACTATTGAGGCTCAACTGTATGATCACTACTGGACTCAACAGTGTGAACACTACTGATGTTCAACTGTGTGATAACTATTGAGGATCAACTGTGTGAACAGTACTGAGGCTCAACCGTATGATCACTATTGAGAATCAACTGTATATACACTTTTGCGGCTCAACTGTGTGATCACTATTGAGGTTTAGCAGTTTGATCACTATTGAGGCTCAACTGTGTGATCACTATTGAGGCTCAACTGTGTGAACACTACTGAGGCTCAACTGTGTGATCACTATTGAGGATCAACTGTGTGATCCACTATTGAGGCTCAACTGTGTGATCACTATTGAGGATCAACTGTGTGAAAACTGTTGAGGCTCAACCGTATGATCACTATTGAGAATCAACTGTATATACACTTTTGAGGCTCAACTGTGTGATCACTATTGAGGTTCCACGGTTTGATCACTATTGGGGATCAACTGTGTGAACACTATTGAGGCTCAACTGTATGATCACTATTGAGGATCAACTGTGTAAACACTATTGAGGCTCAACTACTGAGGATCAACTGTGTGAACACAATTGAGGCTAAACTGTGTAAACACTATTGAGGATCAACTGTGTGAACACTATTGAGGCTAAACTGTGTGAACACTATTGAGGATCAACTGCGTGAACACTATTGAGGCTAAACTGTGTAAACACTACTGAGGTTCAACTGTGTGAACACTATAGAGGCTCAACTGTGTGAACACCATTGAGGCTAAACTGTGTGAACACTACTGAGGATCAACTGTGTGAACACTACTGAGGCTCAACTGTGTAAACACTATTGAGGCTCAACTGTAAACACTATTGAGGCTCAACTGTATGAACACTGCTAAGGCTCAAGTGTGTGAACACTATTGAGGATCAACTGTGTAAACACTATTGAGGATCAACTGTGTGAACACTATTGAGGCTCAACTGTGTGAACACTATTGAGGCTCAACTGTGTGAACACTATTGAGGCTAAACTGTGTGAACACTATTGAGGCTCAACTGTGTAAACACTACTGAGGATCAACTGTATAAACACTATTGAGGATCAACTGTATAAACACTATTGAGACTCAACTGTGTGAACACTATTGAGGATCAACTGTGTGATCACTATTGAGGATCAACTGTATAAACACTGCTGAGGCTCAAGTGTGTGAACACTATTGTGGCTCAACTGTGTGAACACTACTGAGGCTCAATCGTGTGATCACTACTGAGGCTAAACCTTGTGATCACTATTGAGGCTCAACCGTATGATCACTATTAAGGAAAACCGTATGATCACTATTAAGGAAAACCGTATGATCTCTATTGAGGCTCAACCGTATGATCACTATTAAGGAAAACCGTATGATCACTATTGAGGATCAACTGTGTGCACGCTATTGAGGCTCAACCGTATGATCACCTTTGAGGCTCAACTGTGTGAACACTACTGAGGATCAACTGTGTGAAAACCATTGAGGCTCAAATGTATAAACACTATTGAGGCTCAACTGTGTAAACACTACTGAGGCTTAACTGTGTAAACACTATTGAGGCTCAACCGTGTGATCACTACTGAGGATCAACTGTATAAACACTACTGAGGCTCAACTGTATAAAAAGCTTTGGCGTTCATATTGTGCAGCCCTTGTGTAAATATATCTCTATATATGTGTATATGTGTGTGTGTGTGTTGGTGCATTATCAGTGCGTAGTCTCCGCCTCCTCTTCTGATGTGGGCAGAGCTCCGCTCTTGTCACTCAGGCTGCGGGAAAAGCGATGCCCGACGCCGGGGTAGCCGGGGTAACTGGGATAACCAGGGTACCCGGGATAACCAGGGTAGGCGTGGCCGTCTTGGGCCATTTGAGAGTCATGGTAGTTGGGCTGGTAGTACTGGGGTGGGTATCCACGGTAACCGGCGTAGGGATCCTCCTCCTCCTCGTCCTCCTGGTCGGCGCTGTCGGCGGGGCCGTAGTTTTGGTAGGGGTTGGGAGGTAATGGTTGTACTAGGGGAACACAGGGGGGTCAGTTTGGTCATCAGCGTTAGCGTCTGTCGTTCACCACCACCAAAAGTGAGCGTCCGGCGCGTAAGCATGCGACAGGAAGTAGCAGAGAGGGAAGAAAGGCACAGCGTTAGAGAAGACAGGAAGTAGAAAAAGGACCGGGTGAGCCGGATTCCTGACCAGGGCTGCGTCTGAAACTGCCTACTTACATACTACTCAGCAAGCGAGCGCGGCTAGTGTGTGTGTAGTGTTTCTGCTGCTACAGAGGTTAGTGTAGAGTCGGCTGTGTGTGTGTAGTGTTACTGCTGCTACAGAGGTTAGTGGAGAGTAGGCTGTGTGTGTGTAGTGTTACTGGTACAGAGGTTAGTGTAGAGTCGGCTGTGTGTGTGTAGTGTTACTGCTGCTACAGAGGTTAGTGTAGAGTCGGCTGTGTGTGTGTAGTGTTACTGCTGCTACAGAGGTTAGTGTAGAGTCGTCTGTGTGTGTGTAGTGTTACTGCTGTTACAGAGGTTAGTGTAGAGTCGTCTGTGTGTGTGTAGTGTTACGCTGGCTACAGAGGTTAGTGGAGAGTCGGCTGTGGTGTGTGTAGTGTTACTCGCTGCTACAGAGGTTAGTGTTAGAGTCGTCTGTGTGTGTGTAGTGTTACTGCTGGCTACAGAGTGTAGTGGAGAGTCGGCTGTGTGTGTGTAGTGTTACTGCTGCTACAGAGGGTTAGTGGAGAGTCGGCTGTGTGTGTGTAGTGTTACTGCTGCTACAGAGGTTAGTGGAGAGTCGGCTGTGTGTGTGTGTAGTGTTACTGCTGCTACAGGGGGTTAGTGTAGAGTCAGCAGTGTGTGTGTAGTGTTACTGCTGCTACCAGAGGTTAGTGTACGAGTCGGCTGTGTGGTGTGTAGTGTTACTCGCTGCGACAGAGGTTAGTGTAGAGTCCGGCTGTGTGGTGTAGTGTTACTGCTGCTACAGAGGTTAGTGTAGAGTCGGCTGTGTGTGTAGTGTAGTTCTGCTGCTACAGAGGTTAGTGTAGAGTCGGCTGTGTGTGTGTAGTGTTACTGCTGCTACAGAGGTTAGTGTAGACTCGGCTGTGTGTGTGTAGTGTTACTGCTGCTACAGAGGTTAGTGTAGAGTCGGCTGTGAGTGTGTAGTGTTACTGCTGCTACAGGGGTTAGTGGAGAGTCGGCTGTGTGTGTGTGTAGCAGTCCAGCAGTGACCACTGGGTCCAGTCTAGTACATACTCAGTAAGTGATTTCAGATGCAGCCCTTTGTTTAACTTCTTGAAAGAGTTTCAGTGCAGGCGACTGTAGAGTGGGCACAGTTAGCTGCTGTTAGCGTTAGCATGCATAGGCTAAAAGACACCTCAGTGGTGGTGATACTTCAGGGGATGGTCATGATGGTGTGTTCAGGGGGATTTAGAGGTGGGTGGGGAACAAGGGCGTGTGGTCAAGTCTTTCCCAAGCTGCAGTCTTTTTATTTATTTATTTTTTTACCAAAGGAAGGAGAGCAGGATGGAGGGATGAAGGGCAAGAAGAAGAAGAAGAGCAGCAGGTTGTCAGAGAATGCTCCTCAGTAATCATTCTCATACTGCTCTTGGTCTTCCGTTACAGTGAGGAGATGCATCCCGAGCAGGAGGGGAGAGAGAAACACCGTTAGGTTCTTCTGAATGACCAGCAGAACATTAACAAGAACCCTGAAAGCTCATTCACACGAAAACTCATCCTGGTCTCCATCTGCCGTATCTGATCATCACCACTTCACTGAATCCACCTCCTTCTGTCTACACTCACTGTCCACTGTATCAGCTCCACTGACCATACAGGACCTCCACTTACAGACTGTAGTTCATCTGATTCTCGGTATACTTTATTTAGTGTGTTAGAAGTGTGTGTTGTGCTAGTGTGAGTGGATCAGTCACTGCTGGACTGAGAATCATCCACCAACCAAAACTATCCAGACAACAGTGTCCTGTGGCGGCGTGCCTGGTGTCCAATGATGAGGACCTAGAGAACACAAACTGTGCAGCAGCAGATGAGCTACTGTCTCTGACTTTACATCTACAAGGTGGACCAGCAAGTAGTAGAGAGTGTCTAATAGAGTGGACAGTGATGTGGACACAGTGATTTAAAACCTGATCCACTCACACCAGCACTACACAACACCCAAGCATGTCTGTGTCAATGCAGTGCTGATAGATGATTCCACCCCCCTAATAGTATCTGCTCTGTGGTGGTCCTGTGGGGGTCCTGATCATTAAAGAACAGAGTAATAAAGTATAGAGAGAATCAGATGAACTACAGTCTGTAAGTGGAGCTCCTGTATGGTCAGTGGAGCTGATATGATTGAAGTTCTGAATCCTGGATTTAGAGATGGCTGGTAACTGAACTGATCCAGCTTTTTAGATGTTTCTACAGAAATGAGCTGCTTATAAATGTTTATGGACTGGATTCTATTATACTGGGTGTAGAGTCAGGGTGTTGGTGTGCTTGCCTCGAGGTTATTAATGGATACAGATGCGGCAAACAGAGAGCAGGATGGAAAACACCAGAGTTTTTCCTCAGACTCTGCAGAGCTACCAACAGCTCGCTGTCCTGGAGGAGCTGCGTATGGGCTTTAATACGTTAGCGTGAATCAGAACCCCTCCCTGATGTTTCACAGCCCAGTAAACTCACTGTCTCACATTAAAGTCGCACATAAAAACTCTTACAAGACCAACTGTAAAACCCGGAGAGCGTTTACACGCTGTTGAATTTATGTGGACCCTCACTGTTACGGCCGTTCTTCAGGCCTGGACACTGGAAGCCGAGTTTTACAGGATGGAAATCACGGGCAGGGCCAGATTGTGGACTTCTTTATATGCAAGCAATGATAAATAAGAGATGGGGGACAGATTCTGGACAAACGGGGCGGTTGGTAAAAGGGGGGGGGTGTTTTGGTTCTGGATGATAGCAGAAGAACGCTGGAGAGACAGCAGGAACGTCCCTCATCATTTCTCCTGGCTTAAAGCAACAGTTCAGCTGACAATCTATTTGCCGGTGGATCTATTTGTGATGGTAGGTTAGAATTCTCTGTTCCACCTTAAATGGATCCACCTTAAATTGGGCAGAAGCTACACTCCAATGCCTGAAGTGTCACAATGTAACTGTGTATCCATTTAAGGTGGAACTGAGAATTATATATTGTACCTGCTGCATTATTTAAGGTGGATCCATTAGGGAGGGTAGGTTAGAATTCTTTGTTCCACCTTAAATGGATCCACCTTAAATTGGGCAGAAGCTACACTCCAATGCCTGAAGCGTCAGAATGTAACAGTGGATCCATTTAAGGTGGAACTGAGAATTATATATTGTACCTGCTGCATTATTTAAGGTGGATCCATTAGGGAGGGTAGGTTAGAATTCTTTGTTCCACCTTAAATGGATCCACCTTAAATTGGGCAGAAGCTACACTCCAATGCCTGAAGTGTCACAATGTAACTGTGTATCCATTTAAGGTGGAACTGAGAATTATATATTGTACCTGCTGCATTATTTAAGGTGGATCCATTAGGGAGGGTAGGTTAGAATTCTTTGTTCCACCTTAAATGGATCCACCTTAAATTGCGCGGAAGGTATGTTCCAATGCCTGAAGCGTGAGAATGTAACAGTGGATCCATTTAAGTTGGAAATGAGAAATATATATTGTACCTGCTGCCCTATTTAAGGTGGATCCAATTAAGGTGGTACGTTAGAATTCTGTGTTCCACCTTAAATGGATCCACCTTAAATTGCGCAGAAGGTATGTTCCAATGCCTGAAGCGAATATAACTGTATCCATTGAAGGTGGTACGTTAGATTTCTGTGTTCCACCTTAAATCTATACAGTGTAAATTGTGCAGCAGATACGTTCCAATGCCTGAAGAGTCAGAATGTAACTGTGGATCTATTTAAGGTGGAACTGAGAATTATAAATTGTACCTGCTGCACCATTTAAGGTGGATCCATTTAAGATGATAGGTTAGAATGCTCCGTTCCACCTTAAATCGATACACCGTAAATTGTGCAGCAGACACATTCTAATGCCTGAAGCGTCAGAATGTAACTGTGTATCTATTTAAGGTGGAACAGAGAATTACAAATTGTACCTGTTGCACTATTTAAGGTGGATCCCTTTAAGATGGTAGGTTAGAATGCTCCGTTCCACCTTAAATGGATCCACAGTAAATTGTGCAGAACGCTCCAATGCCTGAAGTGTCAGAATGTAACTGTGGATCCAATTAAGGTGGAACAGAGAAATTCAATTTGTACCTACTACACTATTTACGGTGAATCCATTTAAGGTGGTACGTTAAAATTGTCTGTTCCACCTTAAATTGATCCACTGGAAATAGCGTAGCAGGTACAATCCAATGCCTGAAGAGTCAGAATATACCTGTGAATCCATTTAAGGCGGAACAGAGAATTAAACGTACTCTGGGTATGTATTCGCGCTGTTAGCGTGATGCTAACTTGGGTGCGTGTAGTTTTTGGCGGAACTGTTGCTTTAAGCTAACTGACGGAACCTCCTTAAAGAAACAACCCCAAGACGGACCGGGCCGGAGGAGGAGAGAACGGGGGGTTTCAGGTATTACCTCCGACGTTGTAGCCTAAACAAGAGTTCTGGTCGCAGTAGCCTGGGGGTCCAGAGGGTCCACTGCTGCCAGGTGTTCCAGGACGTCCCGGAGTGCCCTGAACTCCAGGCCTGCCTGGGGGGCCTTGGCTTCCGGTCCGGCCCTCTCCATGAGGACCTGTGGAGAAGCAGATATTATTATTCTATTAATTCATTAATAAAGTAAAGACTACAATACAGTATCTGCAGTATCTACAATGAATTATTCAGTATCCACTATGAATTATTCAGTATCTACTATGGAGTTATTCAGTATCCACTATGAATTATTCAGTATCTACTATGGAGTTATTTAGCATCTACTATGGAGTTATTTAGCATCTACTATGAATTATTCAGTATCTCCTATGAATTATTCAGTATCCACTATGAATTATTCAGTATCCACTATGAATTATTCAGTATCTACTATGGAGTTATTTAGCATCTACTATGGAGTTATTTAGCATCTACTATGAATTATTCAGTATCTCCTATGAATTATTCAGTATCCACTATGAATTATTTAGTATCTACTATGAATTATTCAGTATCTCCTATGAATTATTCAGTATCCACTATGAATTATTCAGTATCTCCTATGAATTATTCAGTATCTCCTATGAATTATTCAATATCTCCTATGAATTATTCAGTATCCACTATGAATTATTTAGTATCTACTATGAATTATTCAGTATCTCCTATGAATTATTCAGTATCTCCTATGAATTATTCAGTATCTCCTATGAATTATTCAGTATCCACTATGAATTATTTAGTATCTACTATGAATTATTTAGTATCTACTATGAATTATTCAGTATCTCCTATGAATTATTCAGTATCTCCTATGAATTATTCAGTATCCACTATGAATTATTTAGTATCTACTATGAATTATTCAGTATCTACTCAGTATCAGTGTTTGTGTTTTCAGTGTGTAGTCGAGTCTCGGCTCAGTGTTTGTGGCTCTCGCTGGTCTACGTCCTTCCACTGGAGCTGCTTTCTCCTTCAGCTGCACTGGTCCAGATCTTCTACCAGCGTACGCGTCAGAGGAGCTCCCGCCCTAAACACATTTCCAAACCCCCCCACCCCGTCCCCCAACCCGTCCCCCCATACCGTCCCCCCATTCGTCCCCAAATACCGTCCCAACGTGTCTGTTTGTTATTCTAGACAGAAATCAAAGAAACCGAAAGCAGAGAGATCGAGTGCAGCGCAGAGAGAATTCCCGTAATTCACTCCATATGAACATGCAGATCTCTCCCTCCCTCTCTCTCTCTCTCTCTCTCTCTCTCTCTCTCCTTCTCTGTGTCTGTCCCTTTCTCTTTCTTTCTCTCTCTCTCTCTCCTTCTTTCTTTCTCTCTGTGTCTGTCTTTCTCTCCAATCTCTCTCTCTTTCTCTCTCTTTGTCTCTCTTTGTCTCTCTTTCTCTCCCTCTTTCTGTCTCTCTCTTCTTTAGTGTCTTTCTTTTTCTCTCTCTCTTTATTTCTCTCTTGCTTTCTGTTTCACTTTTTCTTTCTCTCGTTCTTTTCTCTCTCTCTCTCTCTCTCTCTCTCTCTCTTTCTCTTTCCCTCCCTATTTCTCTCTCTCTCTCCTTCTCTCTCTTTTTCTATCTCTCTTTCCCTCCTTCTTTCTTTCTCTCTCCATTTCTCCCTCCCTCTTTTTGTCTCTCTCTCTCTTTCTTTGTCTTTTTATCTCCATCTTTTTTTCTCTCTCTCTATTTCTCTCTCATGCTTTCTGTCTCGCTTTTTCTCTCTCTCTTGTTCTTGTTTCTCTCTCTCTCTCTATTTCTTTCCCTCCCTACTTCTCTCTCTCTCCTTCTCTCACTCTTTCTGTCTCTTTCCCTCCTTCTTTCTATCTCTCTCTCTATTTCTCTCTCACGCTTTCTGTCTCGCTTTTTCTATTTCTCTCTCT
Organism: Megaleporinus macrocephalus; assembly: GCA_021613375.1. Classification (NCBI taxonomy): domain Eukaryota; kingdom Metazoa; phylum Chordata; class Actinopteri; order Characiformes; family Anostomidae; genus Megaleporinus; species Megaleporinus macrocephalus. The sequence continues at coordinate 5,977,244 of CM038705.1, forward strand.
CTGTTTCTTTCCCTCCCTATTTCTCTCTCTATATATCCCTCTCTCTCTCTCTCTCTCTCTCTCTCTGTCTCTGTCTCTCTCTCTCTCTCTCTCTCTCTCTCTCTCTCTCTCTGTCTCTCTCTCTCTCTCTGTCTCTCTCTCTCTCTCTCTCTGTCTCTCTCTCTCTCTGTCTCTCTCTCTCTCTCTCTCAGGAAAGGAAAGAAGAGTTTTTACAGTCTTATTAAACTCATATTCATAACCAAGCTGGGCCTCCAGCTGTAGTCTAACTGGGGCCCACAACTGTAATCCAACTGGGGCCCACAACTGTAACCCAACTAGGGCCACAACTGTAACCCAACTGGGGCCACAACTGTAACCCAACTGGGGCCACAAATGTAACCCAACTGGGGCCCACAACTGTAACCCAACTGGGGCCACAACTGTAACCCAACTGGGGCCACAACTATAACCCAACTGGGGCCACAATTGTAACCCAACTGGGGCCACAACTGTAACCCAACTGGGGCCACAACTGTAACGCAACTGGGCCCACAACTGTAACCCAACTGGGGCCCACAACTGTAACCCAACTGGGGCCACAACTGTAACCCAACTGGGCCCACAACTGTAACCCAACTGGGGCCCACAACTGTAACCCAACTGGGGCCCACAACTGTAACCCAACTGGGGCCACAACTATAACCCAACTGGGGCCACAACTGTAACCCAACTGGGGCCACAACTATAACCCAACTGGGGCCACAAGAACTACAGTCTACTCCTTTTTTACCCCAGCAATCGACAAAGTACCTAATTTGTCCAGAGGCTCTAAAACATCAAACTGTATCTACACTGAAGTGACGTAGATGACAGCAGCAGCAGCCACGCCCTATAAGAATGGTGTACTGTCTTTACCTGGGGGTCCTGGTGGGCCGCGAGGGCCTTGCGTCCCCACACCGGGTGTGCCCTTCTCTCCTTTCTCTCCGGGGAGCCCTGGACAAAATAACAGAAAACAGTTGTAATGAGTTGGTCGACCATAAGCTCAGGCAAGCAGAGGAGCTGGACAGGTCTTTATCTTCCACCGCTGGAGGTGCGAGGGAGGTGAGATCACACGGTTTCCGGGGCGGTTTGGATAAGTGGCAGCAAAAACATGGCAGTGCGGACAGAACGTGAGAGGTTCCAGAGTATAGTCCGGTTCTAGATACCTCACTGCATGAAATATACCTGAGAAAGTTCAGAGAGCTTCTCAGTGGAGCTTCAACCTCAGCAGACAGCGTGTAAACTTTCAGGTATGTATCTCCATGAGTTGCATTCATCCATCTATCCCTCTATCCATCCATCCATCCATCCATTATCTACTTTTTTCCAGGGATCCAGGTCGTGGGGGTAGCTGTCTAAGCACAGAAACCCAGACCTCCCTCTTCCAAGCCACCTCCTCTAGCTCCTCCGAGGGGATACTGAGGCGTTCCCAGGCCAGCCGAGAGATACAATCCCTCCAGCGTGTCCTGGGTCTTCCCTGGGGTCTCCTCCCGGTCAGACATGTCAGGAACACCTCCACAGGGAGGCGTCCAGGAGGCATCTTAACCAGATGCCCAAACCACCTCAGCTGGTTCCTCTCAACGTGGAGGAGTAGCGGCTCGAGTCTTGCGTATGATGGAGCTCCTTGCTTTATCTCTGAGGGTGAGACCCGACACCACACAGAGAAAACTCAATTTGTTCTTCGGGTCAATACCCAGAGCTGGTGGCCACAGGTGAGAGTAGGAACGTACATTAGATGGACCAGTAAATGGAGAGCTTCGCCTTTTGGTTCAGCTCTCTCTTCACCAGGACATGCCTAGATATTCCCAGGCCAGGCAGGAGTTATAATCCCTCCAGCGTATCCTGGGTTCATCTTAAAATTAGCATCAAGTCTGAGTTCTAACTTCTGAACTTCTGAACTTAAATTTTCAGGGATTATTATTTCATTGAATGTGAGTTCAACCTTCCAAAGACGAGAGTGCTTGTACATTCATGGTTTGCTGGAAAACCAACTACATCTCACTTTGCAATTGAGCAGATTTGGCCGTCCAGATACTTATATGAAGATATACATCCTAAAATCTGTTTGGTCACCACAGCAACTTCAGTTGGAACCAAATTTAGGACTCTAGCTACTAGAAAACTCTCTGTAGATACAGAATCCATATAACACAGTAAGGATTTTTAAAGAAACGTACAAATTTATCCAAATTTCCAAACATTTTTAAATAATTTGCGGTTAAATTCTGGATTTCCTCAATAAAGTATGGCTGAAAGACTGTCTAAACATGATCTGGCTGACAGATCTTGAGACTGATGGATGCTGTGGTTGTCTGGAGAGAGAAGACTTTGAAAAATTTCAAAACAAAATTGAAAAACATTTTTTCAAATTTTGAAACTCAAAACAGCATCTATCCACTAAATACTGTATGGGGCAACCTGAGGGACAGTGAGTGACACGCCCAATGCTCTGACCACACCGACTGGCTACCAAAACTGTATATCATCACTGTCCAATGAAAAACGAGTATTTCCAGAATTGCAACTTTACAGGAGAGACCAAAAACATACTTCACTTTCAATACAAGTCAATAGAACCAGAATTTTTTCCAAGCTGTTGGAGCATTTCTATTGGTCCATTCATCCTGAAATTTTCACACAATGTAAACGACCACTGTTGAGTTCAATTCGACAAAAAAACGACAAAAATTGATGTTTTCATTGGACAGCATCGATATACATTAAACATATCAATAATCATCTTTATTATATTACACACGCTCTTATCTTGATTTGATTAATCGTTTTCTACATACTGTTGTTATTTAATTCTGACTAATATTATTATTATTATTAATCATACATTAGCTTTTGTTCTATGATGAACGTTTGGCTTGATGTTTATGTGCTTTGGCGACGTCGTATTAAACTCAGTAAACGCCAGTAAAGCTTCACTGAAACTGACGGAGATTTATTTGCTGTGAACTGATGATGGCTGTTGGCGCGTCAGCCTTTTCTTCATGTAACGCCGAACCTTAGACTGCCAGTTAGTCATGGTTGTGATGTCACAGCTGAGGCTCTGTAGACTCTATGCTCTGTAGTGAATCTGCAGTGGAGTTGTTAGCAGAGTTCTCTCTGTATCTCTCTCTCTCTCTCTCTCTCTCTCTCTCTGTATCTCACTCTGTTAGTAGAGTGTTTATATCTGAGCGTTCTTCACCCCAGAGACATGCTCTTCATCACCATCACCATCATCATCACCATCACTCAGCAGCACTGACAAATAAACCCCCTAAAACCCCCCATTACCACTCTCATAATAACACACTGCACATTATAGCTCACTCTTTTCTTTTATCCCTCTCTCTCTCTGTGTCTCTTATCTCTCTCTCTCTTATTGTCTTTCTCTATTTTTGTATGTTTTCTTCTTTCTCTCTCACTGCCTCTCTCTTCTCTGTTGTTCTCCTTTTTTACTGTCTTTTTCTTTCTCTCTGCATCTCTGTTTGTATCTTTTTTCTCCTATCTGTCTCACTGCCTTTCTCTCTCTTTCTCTATGTATCTCACCCTTTTTTACTGCATCTCTCTCTCTCTTTCTCTCTCTTTTGCTTGCTCTCTCTGTATCTCCTTTCCCTCTGTCTCTCTGTATCTCTCTCTCTGTCTGTATCTTTTTCTCTCTGTGTCTCTGTCTGTGTCTCTATCTGTATCTCTTTCTCTCTGTATCTCTCTTTCTGTGTCTCTCTCTGTATCTCTCTTTGTATCTCTCTCTATCTCTCTCTGTCTCTCTCTGTGTCTCTCTGTCTCTCTCTGTGTCTCTCTGTGTCTCTCTCTGTATCTCTCTTTGTATCTCTCTCTGTATCTCTCTCTGTATCTCTCTCTGTATCTCTCTCTGTATCTCTCTGTGTATCTCTCTGTGTATCTCTCCCTGTATCTCTCTCTGCATCTCTCTCTGCATCTCTCTCTGCATCTCTCCCTGTATCTCTCTCTGCATCTCTCTCTGTATCTCTCTCTGTCTCTCTCTGTATCTCTCTCTGTATCATTTTCTCTCGGTATCTCTTTCTCTCTGTATCTCTCTCTGTATCTCTCTGTCTCTCTCTGTATCTCTCTCTGTATCTCTCTGTATCTCTTTCTCTCTGTATCTCTCTCTGTCTCTTTCTGTATCTCTCTCTGTATCTCTTTCTCTCTGTATCTCTCTCTGTATCATTTTCTCTCGGTATCTCTTTCTCTCTGTATCTCTCTCTGTATCTCTCTGTCTCTCTCTGTATCTCTCTCTGTATCTCTCTGTATCTCTTTCTCTCTGTATCTCTCTCTGTCTCTCTCTGTATCTCTCTCTGTATCTCTTTCTCTCTGTATCTCTCTCTGTATCTCTCTGTATATCTCTCGGTATCTCTTTCTGTATCTCTCTCTGTATCTCTCTCGGTATCTCTCCCGGTATCTCTCTCTGTATCTCTCTCTGTATCTATCTCTCGGTATATCTCTCGGTATCTCTCTCTGTATCTATCTCTCTGTGTCTCTCAGTATCTCTCTCTGTATCTCTCTTTTTGTATCTCTCTCTGTATCTCTCTTTTTGTATCTCTCTCTGTATCTCTCTTGGTACATCTCTCGGTATCTCTCTCTGTATCTCTCTCTGTATCCCTCTCTGTATCTATCTCTCTGTATCTCTCTCTGTATCTCTCTGTATATCTCTCTGTATCTCTCTCTGTATCTCTCTGTATATCTCTCTGTATCTCTCTGTATATCTCTCTGTATATCTCTCTGTATCTCTCTCTGTATCTCTCTCTGTTTCTCTCTGTATATCTCTCTGTATCTCTCTCTGTATCTCTCTGTATATCTCTCTGTATATCTCTCGGTATCTCTTTCTGTATCTCTCTCTGTATCTCTCTCGGTATCTCTCCCGGTATCTCTCTCTGTATCTCTCTCTGTATCTATCTCTCGGTATATCTCTCGGTATCTCTTTCGGTATCTATCTCTCTGTGTCTCTCAGTATCTCTCTCTGTATCTCTCTTTCTGTATCTCTCTCTGTATCTCTCTCGGTACATCTCTCGGTATCTCTCTCTGTATCTCTCTCTGTATCTCTCTCTGTATCTCTCTCGGTACATCTCTCGGTATCTCTCTCTGTATCTCTCTCAGTATCCCTCTCTGTATCTATCTCTCTGTATCTCTCTCTGTATCTCTCTGTATATCTCTCTGTATCTCTCTCTGTATCTCTCTGTATATCTCTCTGTATCTCTCTCTGTATCTCTTTCTGTATCTCTCTCTGTATCTCTCTCGGTATCTCTCTCTGTATCTCTCTCTGTATCTCTCTGTATATCTCTCTGTATCTCTCTCTGTATCTCTCTGTATATCTCTCGGTATATCTCTCTGTATCTCTCTCGGTATCTCTCTCTGTATCTATCTCTCGGTATATCTCTCGGTATCTCTCTCTGTATCTCTCTCTGTATCTATCTCTCGGTATATCTCTCGGTATCTCTCTCTGTATCTCTCTCTGTATCTCTCTCGGTATCTCTCCTGGTATCTCTCTCGGTATCTCTCCTGGTATCTCTCTCTGTATATCTCTCGGTATCTCTCTCTGTATCTCTCTCGGTACATCACTCGGTATCTCTCTCTGTATCTATCTCTCTGTATCTCTCTCTGTATCTCTCTCTGTATCTCTCTCTGTATCTCTCTCTGTATCTCTCTCTGTATCTCTCTCTGTATCTCTCTCTCTCTCTCTCTGTATCTCTCAGTATCTCTCTCTGTATCTCTCTTTCTGTATCTCTCTCTGTATCTCTCAGTATCTCTCTCTGTATCTCTCTCTGTATCTCTCTCTGTATCTATCTCTGTATCTCTCAGTATCTCTCTCTGTATCTCTCTCTCTGTGTCTCTCTCTCTCTGTATCTCTCTGTATCTCTCTCTGTGTCTTTCTCTCTGTATCTCTCTTTATCTCTCTCTCTGTATCTCTCAGTATCTCTCTCTGTAGCTCTCTCTCTCTGTCTCTCTCTCTCTGTATCTCTCTCTCTCTGTCTCTCTCTCTCTGTATCTCTCTCTCTGTGTCTCTCTGTATCTCTCTCTCTGTGTCTTTCTCTCTCTCTGTATCTCTCTGTATCTCTCTCTCTGTCTGTATAATGATATGATTGTGTGTCAGGTTTCTGATGGAAGGTGAGTGAAGGAGAACGTGTTCATGTATGAAATGAAAGTAGTGATGAAGTGATTATAATCAGACTCCTGAATAATCAGACTCCTGAATAATTCATATTCAGTATACACACGTGTACATGCTGTATTAATAGTTAACGGTGGTCTCAGCGCGTCACAGTACATGAACACTGTATGTGAATTATGCAGAAACTCGATGTGCTGTTCGTGAGCTGACCTCTCTCTCCTGGACGCCCGCTGACCCCATTAGCTCCGGGGAAGCCCGGTCTGCCTGGAGAACCCTGCTCTCCCTGCGGCCCCCGGGGTCCCGGCCGGCCCGGTTCTCCAGGAGGACCCGGTACCGTCCGGAATGACACAGACTGACTGGGGATCTGGTTCAGGATGGAGTTGAAGCGCGAGAGGTGACCTGGAGAAGAAGAGCGAGAAGCATGAAGATCTGATATCAAGCACCGCTTTCAATTCAATTCAATTCAATTCAATTCAATTTAATTCAATTCAAGTTTATTTGTGTAGAGTTTTTTACAACAATGTTGTCTCAAAGCAGCTTTACAGAGTTTTGAAAACAGACAGTTACAGCATATATATCCTCCAGTGAGCAAACCAGAGGCAACAGTGGTGAGAATACCTCCCTCAGACTGGAGGAAGAAACCTTGGGAGGAACCAGACTCACAAGCAGAGACCCATCCTCCTCTGGTCAAACAGTATTTACAGTTTAATAAACTAAACACCAAAGAAAAGAGTCTCTGTTTGAAATCTGGATAGCAAAGCTTTAGAAGCTGCACAGGTAGAGGCGGTCTCTAACTGAGGCAGTCTCTGACTGAGGCAGTCTCTGACTGAGTCTTTATGTAAAGTGGGCGTGACCTGACTTTCTATCTCAATGCTGGTGCATCTGGATGGTACAGTGATGTAACTGAGGGTGTTGGACAGGAGAGCTGGCTGGTGATAGGTGAGGAAGAGGCCCTGCTGGTCAGTCCTCCAACAGCGTCCAGCGGTGAGAGAAGAGAAACCTGGAGAACAGGCCCAGCGTGTACCACCGCACCAGTTAGCTCCAGTGTTATGTGTGATATCAGTGTTTATGAGGCTACATCGTGTTGTGCGGGTGTGAGTGGATCAGATACAGCCGTGCTGCTGCTGCTGGAGTGTTTAAACTCCTCCTCAGTGTCACTGCTGGACTGAGAATCATCGTCCACCAACCAAAACTATCTAGACAGTAGTGTCCTGTGGGCGGCGTCCTGTATCCACTGATGAAGAACTAGAGGAACACAAACTGTGCAGCAGCAGATCATCTACTGTCTCTGACTTTACATCTACAAGGTGGACCAGCAAGTAGTAAGAGTGTCTCATAGAGTGACCACCACGTCAGTGTCACTGCAGTGCTGAGAATGGCCCACCTCCCTAATAGTACCTGCTCTGTGGTGGTCCTGCTCTGTGGTGGTCCTGATCATTAAAGAACAGAGTAATAAAGTATACAGAGAATCAGATGGGCTACAGTCTGTAAGTGGAGCTCCAAGAGCTCCCTGTGCTGCTCCAGAGAAGGTGGGCTGTAGATGCTGGAGATCATACTCACTCTGAATTAGCTGTTCGCACACTTGTCGGGCTATGGCTCGGACCGCCGCCTGAGACTGCATGTCCCCCTTTAAAAGCAAACAGAAGGGGGTTATTATAGTTTACTGTAATTATCACCAAGCTGTTCACCGCAAATCTCTGTTCGGATCCCGGAGATCAAGGCTGATGTTTTCGATGTGGAGTGAGAAGGTTTTAAACTTGAAAACATCTGGAACATCTGGAGCTTCACATATTTCACATTTGTTGAAGCATCATTTGCGCACTGACTTCTATTAGAGGGAGATTAGAGTCTCTGTTCTCAGTTCAGTGATTAACAGACAAAGTCACAGCAGATGGACATCGGATGGAGATGTCCTTCAACTCTCTCTGATGGTTAACGTGTTTAGAGGAGAAGGAGAGAGAGAGAGAGAGAGAGTGTATGTGATCTTCTGAGATTGTTATCAGGGGGTCTGATTGAGGGTCCCTAAATCCCACTGCTAATACTCCACTGATGTGAGTGTGTTCGTGTGAGTAGTGGTTCCTGCTGCTGATCTGAGCTCAGCTCTAAAGCAGCTCCTCACTCACCCGCTCTCCTCGCTCGCCCTTAGTGCCCGCAGGACCCTGAAACAACAAAACAACAAACAAAACAAACAGCGGGCTTAAAACGAGCACTCACTCGGATACAATCAACCAAAGCCGTAACCTTTCAGAAGAGAAGAGGGGGAGGGGTCACCGAGAGAGGAGGAGTCTTTCAGAAGTAAAGAGAGGGAGGGGTCACCCAGAGAGGAGGAGTCTTTTAGAAGTAAAAAGGGGGAGGGGTCACCCAGAGAGGAGGATTCTTTTAGAAATAAGGAGGGGGAGGGTCACCCAGAGAGGAGGAGTCTTTCAGAAGTAAAGAGGAGGAGGGGCCATTCAGAGAGGAGGAGTCTTTTAGAAGTAAAAAGGGGGAGGGGCCATCCAGAGAGATGGATCCTTTCAGAAGTACAAAGGGGGAGGGGTCACCCAGAGAGGAGGAGTCTTTTAGAAATAAGGAGGGGGAGGGGTCACACAGAGAGGAGGAGTCTTTCAGAAGTAAAGAGGGGGAGGGGTCATTCAGAAAGGAGGGGTCATTCAGAAGTAAAGAGGGGGAGGGGTCATTCAGAAAGGAGGAGTCTTTCAGAAGTAAAGAGGAGGAGGGGTCAGCCAGAGAGGAGGAGTCTTTCAGAAATAAGGAGGGGGAGAGCCATTCAGAGAGGAGGAGTCTGTCAGAAGTAAAGAGGGGGAGGAGTCACCAAGAGAGGCGGAGTCTTTCCGAAGAAAAGAGGGGGAGGGGTCACTCAGAGAGGTGGAGTCTTTTAGAAATAAGGAGGGGGAGAGCCATTCAGAGAGGAGGAGTCTGTCAGAAGTAAAGAGGGGGAGGAGTCACCAAGAGAGGCGGAGTCTTTCAGAAGAAAAGAGGGGGAGGGGTCACTCAGAGAGGTGGAGTCTTTCAGAAGTAAAGAAGGGGCGGAGTCACTCAGAGAGGAGGAGTCTTTCAGAAGAAAAGAGGGGGAGGGGTCACACAGAGAGGAGGAGTCTTTCAGAAGTAAAGAGGGGGAGGGGTCATTCAGAAAGGAGGGGTCATTCAGAAGTAAAGAGGGGGAGGGGTCATTCAGAAAGGAGGAGTCTTTCAGAAGTAAAGAGGAGGAGGGGTCAGCCAGAGAGGAGGAGTCTTTTAGAAATAAGGAGGGGGAGGGGTCACACAGAGAGGAGGAGTCTTTCAGAAGTAAAGAGGGGGAGGGGTCATTCAGAAAGGAGGGGTCATTCAGAAGTAAAGAGGGGGAGGGGTCATTCAGAAAGGAGGAGTCTTTCAGAAGTAAAGAGGAGGAGGGGTCAGCCAGAGAGGAGGAGTCTTTCAGAAATAAGGAGGGGGAGAGCCATTCAGAGAGGAGGAGTCTGTCAGAAGTAAAGAGGGGGAGGAGTCACCAAGAGAGGCGGAGTCTTTGCGAAGAAAAGAGGGGGAGGGGTCACTCAGAGAGGTGGAGTCTTTCAGAAGTAAAGAAGGGGCGGAGTCACTCAGAGAGGAGGAGTCTTTCAGAAGAAAAGAGGGGGAGGGGTCACACAGAGAGGCGGAGTCTTTCAGAAGAAAAGAGGGGGAGGGGTCACTCAGAGAGGTGGAGTCTTTCAGAAGTAAAGAGGGGGAGGGGTCATTCAGAGAGGAGGAGTCTTTCAGAAGTAAAGAGGGGGAGGGGTCACCCAGAGAGGCGGAGTCTTTCAGAAGTAAAGAGATTTTTTAAATAATGTGGTACATATCCTCTAGAACTATCTAGAACCAAAACTGAATCTGAGCTGCAAAAGTAAGCAGTGTTTTCTATACAGAACCACCATCTTTGCTAACGAACCCTTGAAAGTCCATCTTTTTAAATAACGTGGTACATATTCTCTAGAACTATCTAGAACCAAAACTGAATCTGAGCTGCAGTGTTTTCTATATAGAACCACCATCTTTGCTAACGAACCCTTGAAGATCCATCTTTTTAAATAACGTGGTACATATTCTCTAGAACTATCTAGAACTAAAACTGAATCTGAGCTGCAAAAGTAAGCAGTGTTTTCTATACAGAACCACCGTCTTTGCTAACGAACCCTTGAAAGTCCATCTTTTTAAATAACGTGGTACATATTCTCTAGAACTATCTAGAACCAAAACTGAATCTGAGCTGCAGTGTTTTCTATATAGAACCACCATCTTTGCTAACGAACCCTTGAAGATCCATCTTTTTAAATAACGTGGTACATATCCTCTAGAACTATCTAGAACCAAAACTGAATCTGAGCTGCAAAGGTAAGCAGTGTTTTCTATATAGAGCCACCATCTTTGCTAACAATCCCTTGAAGGACCATCTGTTTTAAATAACGTGGTACATATCCTCTAGAACTATCTAGAACCAAAATTGAATCTGAGCTGCAAAAGTAAGCAGTGTTTTCTATATAGAACCACAATCTTTGCTGACGATCCCTAAACGCTACCATATAAACAGATCCAGAAACAGCGCCGCCGCCCTCTTTGGGGCTGATCATGGATCTTATGGATCTTCTGGACTGAAGCAGAGAACCATCCACCTTGTTATCAGCAGTTCAAACGCCAGCCTCTGTGATGCTATGTGTGGGGGTCATTAGCACACATGGCCTGGGTGGTCTGCACATCTGTGAAGCTCCATTAATGCTGGATGGTATATATACAGGTTTTGGAGCAACATCTGCATCCAGACGACGTCTTCTTCAGGGATCCACCACGTTCTGTAGGTATCTCAGCAGCAGCTCTGTAGTAAAAGAGTCCGGGTGATAAACTGACCCGCCTGGAGTCCAGACCACCGGTCATTTGGAGCATTATGAAAGAATAAGGAGACCCTCTTGAGCACCTGATTCTGGAGAACCTGGAGTTAGAAGAAGAGCTGATGATGTTCTGCTCTGAGCTGCTGTGTTTGGAACATCAGAAACAGCAGCAGGTAGTCCAGAGCTGGGTTTTCAGCGAGAGGGTCAGCTCGGGGGGAAATATGACTAAACGGATGGACGGCGCAGCGGCCAGGAGCTGGACGGCTGAGAGAGAGGCACGTCCAGAACGCTGAGGACACTGAACAGTTCTGCTGTCGTAAAGCAGCTGGACGCAGCTCCTCCGCAAACGGTCATTACGGGACGCTCTGGGACGCGAGAGGCGCCAGAAGGATGGTGTCATCCTCGCATTGCACAAGCTCGCACACGTGCACGAGCAGCAGCGCTACGAGCGAACGCGGTCCATCATCTGCGCCAGGCCTCGCACTGAAGCCATTAAAGTGAAAGTTCAGCCAAAGAAAGAAAGTGCCCAGTGACACTGTGATGTACTGCAATCTAGAACAATGGACTGAAAAGTACAGCTAAGTCTCTGGAGAACCTGACCAACAGGCAGAGTGACCAATCATAGCCGGCTTGCGTTCTGATGTGCCGCTATTGCTGACTAGAATCTGGTGTCGCTATTTCTTTATACTCCCTTAGGTTCTAGATATTAACCAGGCAGGACTCTCAGAACCAGGCAAACTAAATGACACTGTGTCCCAAGTTCTAGATATAACTGTTATACCACTTCTCTGTACTTTGTAATCGACAGGTTTACATTGATATTTTAAAAAAAGATAGTTCTTCTAGAGAACATGGTTCTATATAGAACCATGAACCATTTCGCATGGTTAAGGGGTTCTTTGCATTTTGAAATTGTTCCTCAGATTGTTGGAAATGTGTTGAAAGTGTTCATGGTTCAGTATAGAACTGCCATCTTTTAGCATACGTCTTTTTTTATCTAGAACCAAAACTAATTCTGAGCTGCAAATGTAAGCAGTTTTGTACTGTGGTTCTATTGGGTTCCACATACCACACATTCTCTATCTACCTGAAGAACTTGTTTTAAGGTACCATTTAATCAGACAAAGGCTTCCTGCAGTGTTCAAGTTCTATGTAGGACCACCATCTTTGCTAAAGAACCCTTAAAAATACATCTTTTTAAAATAACCTAGCATGTGTCTTCTTATTATCTAGAACCAAAACTGAAGCTGAGCTGCAAGTAAACAGTGTTTTCTATATAGAACCACCATCTTCGCTAAAGAACCCTTGAAGATTAAATAATGTAGTATATGTTCTCTTATTATCAAAAATCTAAACTAAATCTGAGCTAAAGACTGCAGTGTTTTCTCCATAGAACCACCATCTTTGCTAAAGAACCCTTGAAGAGCCATCTTTTTTAATTAATAAAGTATGTGTCTTCTTATTGTCTAGAACTGAATCTGAGCTGCAAAAATAAGCAGTGTTTTATACTGTGGTTCTGTTGGGTTCTTTGCATCCACATACTACACATTCTCCATCAATCAATGTTTTCTAACATGGTTCTATTGGGTTCTCTGTATTCACATACTAAACATTATACACATTCTCTGTGAATCTGAAGAACCCGTTTCAAGATACAAAGAACACTTTAATCAGGTTCTATATTAAATCATCATCTGTGCTAAAGAACCATTGAAGATTTCTTTAATCTAGAATCTAGAACCAAAACTGAGCTGCAAAGGAAAGCAGATTCTATGTAGAACCACCATCTTTGCTAACAAACCCTTGAAGGACCATCTTTTTTAAATAACGCAGTACATGTCCTCTTACTATCTAGAACCAAAACTGAATCTGAACTGCAAGAGAAAGCAGTGTTTTCAATATAGAACCAGCATCTTTGCTAAAGAACCCTAGAAGATCCATCTTTTTTAAAATAACATAGTATGTGTCTTCTTATTATCTAGAACCAAAACTGAATCTGTGCTGCGCAAGTGAGCAGCGTTTTATACGGTGGTTCTATTGGGTTCTTTATATCCACATACTACACATTCTCCATCAATCTGAGGAACCCATTTCAAGAACGTTTTAATCCGATTCTTAGAGTGTTAACGGCTCAAAATAGAACCATTATCTTTGCTAAAGAACTCTTGAAGGGTTCTATCCACTACATAGAGGGAAACTATGGCTTTAATCTTGGACGTATGCTCCAGAACGGTGAGCAGTGGCCCAGAAGGTGATGATCCAACCTCTGGCTGAAGTTCTTCCTCTCCTCCAGCTCCAGTAACAGCCCCCCCGCTCGGGTTCCTCTTCACTGCTCTGGGGCATATGGTTCTGTTTTACCACCACAGACCACACATCCTCTCAGAAGGCGCTAGATAACAGATTTCTGGCATCAGTGCAGTAATGTGAACAGGTGTCACACCACAGGTAACTCACTTCACCCGACCCTCCGTCTACTCCTAACCTGAGCTTGAGCTCCTGAGGGGTGGGCTCTTCTCGGCGGTGAGGGGTTTAAATGGTCTGAGTGGGCTGCAGCTGTAAGCTGAGGATTAGATTCACAGCCAAAACAGTGATCTAGTACGCTGTACTGGAGCTACGCTATACGTCCAGAAGTGTCCAGACCCCGTCTAATGGGCTTAACTGTGTGGGACACGCCCACTGCTGAGGCACACCACCAAAAGTTCTGCCAGTGCAGTAAGACTCTCAGGAGAACATATACAAGCTCCCTTCCAAAGACTACGACGTTGATTGAATTCATATCCAATGTGGAACCTGAGAAATGTTCCTGGGCCCATTCGTTTCAAAGAAGGTGCTACAGGTTGATGTCCAGCTCTGTGGTCATCAGCTCTGCTTTCAACTCTACTCTGTAAGCATTTGGGAACCGAGAAGATGCTAATTGGTGGGGTATAACTTCCATCGCTTGCTAGCTCAGCACGGTCGACATCGTGCTAATTGGTGGGGTATAAGCTTCCATCGATTCTTAGCTTGACATGGTTAGCAGCATGCTAATTGGTGGAATATAAGTTTCCACTGCATGCTAGCTTGACAATGTCAACACCGTGCTAATTGGCGGGGTATACACTTCCACCGATTCTTAGTTTGACATGGTTACCAGCATGCTAATTGGTGGGATATAAGCTTCCACTGCATGCTAGCTTGACATGGTTAGCATCAGGCTAATTGGTGGGGTATAACTTCCATCGCTTGCTAGCTCGACACGGTCGACATTGGCTAATTGGTGGGATATAAGCTTCCATCGATTCTTAGCTTGACATAGTTAGCAGCATGCTAATTAGTGGGATTTAAGCTTCCACTGCTTGCTAGCTTGACATGGTCAACACCGTGCTAATTAGCGTGGTATAACCTTCCATCGATTCTTAGCTTGACATGATTAGCATCATACTAACTGGCAGGGTATAAGCTTCCATCAATTTACAGCTTTACATGATTAGAAGCATGCTAATTGGTGGGACATAAGCTTCCATTGCATGCTAGCTTGACGTGGTTAGCATCAGGCTAATTGGTGGGGTATAACTTTCATCGCTTGCTAGCTCGACACTGTCGACATCGTGCTAATTAGTGGGGTATGCGCTTCCATCGATTTTTAGCTTGACATGGTTAGCAGCATGCTAATTGGTGGGGTATAAGTTTCCATCGCTTCCTAGCTTGACACGGTCAACATCATGCTAAGTGGTAAGGTATACGCTTCCATCGATTCTTAGCTTGACATGGTTAGCAGCATGCTAATTGGTGGGATGTAAACTTCCACTGCTTGCTAGCCTGACATTGCCAACACTGTGCTAATTGGTGGGGCATAAGCTTCCACTGCTGGCTAGCTTGATATGATTAGCATCATACTAACTGGTGGGGTATAAGCTTCCATCGTTTCCTAGCTTGACACGGTCAACATCATGCGAACATCATGCTAACCTTGCTTAAGCTCTTGTGAAGGCTGAATGCAATTAAATCCTCACAGCAATGTTCCAATACGTAACGTAAAGCCTTCCCAGAGACGGAGAGCCTGCCACTGCAGCCAAGAGGGGCCAAACCCCCCATTAACACCCTTCACTTCAGAAGAACTGCTGAATCTGCAGGCGTTCTGAATAGCTAGAACCTGACTAGCTAGAACCTGTTAATAATACTGGTCTTATATTAAACAGGTATCCTTATCCGTAGACCCCACTGGGTGGAACTATGGCTTTAATCTTGGACGTATGCTCCAGAACGGTGAGCAGTGGCTCAGAAGGTGATGATCCAACCTCTGGCTGAAGTTCTTCCTCTCCTCCAGCTCCAGTTACAGCCCCCTGCTGGGGTTCCTCGTCACTGCTCTGGGGCATATGGTTCTGTTTTACCACCACAGGCCCCAACATCCTCTCAGAAGGCGCTAGATAACAGGTCAGCGCAGCAACGTGAACAGGTGTCGCACTGCAGGCAGCTCACTCGCTTCATCCGATCCTGAATGCAATTAAATCCTCACAGCAATGTTCCAACATCTAATGTAAAGCCTGCACCAGAGACGTAGAGTCTGGTAGAGGCGGCCAAGAGGGGCCAAACTCCCCATTAACACCCTTCACTTCAGAAGAAGTGCTGAATCTGCAGGCGTTCCCGTGGAAACGGCCATTAAGGACGTGTTGCTCGTTTTGAAGATGTGGTTCTGAGATTAGATGGGGTTCAAGAGAAGTTCACGCCACGCTGGGTTCTTCTACGGAGGTCAAACGCCTGAACCTGATGGAGGAGATCTTCGCGCTGATGGAGCAGATCTTTCACCCTGTTAGCTCCACGATTTTGGGTCACGACCCTTTTGCTTACAGTGCTAGTCTGCTAGTCCGCTCGTCTGCTCTGGGTGGTCCCGCGTGTCGGGTCTGTTGGGGAATGTGACTCAGCGGCGGGAGAGAGGTCCAGAACTCACAGCACAGTTATTTCGGAGCAGGCGAGCCGCTTTCATCGCACCCCGTTTGTTTGAACTGCGCTGGACAAACGGGCAGCGCCGAGACGTCCCAGACGCTCGTGCGAGGAGGGGTGTCTGCTTACCAGTGGTCTCAAAGTTAGTAATGAAAAAGCTTTAATACGTTTATTTATGTAAAAATAGTAACTTTACAGGAGAGACCAAAAACTGTCTTCGCTTTCAATGGAAGTCAATGGAACCAGAATTATTTCCAAGCTATTTCCGAGCATTTCTATTGGCCCAGTCATCGTGAAATATTCACACAACATTAAAGGCAGCTGTGGGGTTCAAATGATACAGAAAACTAAAAATCAACAAAAAAAAAATTAAGATAATGAAATGCTATCACGACAAACTCAATAGTTCAACCAAAACATGCTTTAAAAAAATACTGTCCATGTTTACATGTAGTGGACTTGATTATGTGGTTCTATGCAAGTCTAAGTTAACTGAACTACCTGGTATGGTTAGCATCATGCTAATTGGTGGGATATACGCTTCCATATAAAGCTGGCTTGACATGATAAGCATCATGCTAATTGGTGGGATATAAGCTTCCACTGCTTACTAGCTTGACTCGGTCAACATCGTGCTAATTAGTGGGGTATAACCTTCCATCGATTCTTAGCTTGACATTCTTGACATGGTAAGCAGCATGCTAATTGGTGGGCTATACGCTTTCATCGATTCTTAGCTTGACATAGTTAGCAGCATGCTAATTGGTGGGATATAAGCTTCCACTGCTTACCAGCTTGACAATGTCAACACTGTGCTAATTGGTGGGGCGTTCGCTTCCACTGCTGGCTAGTTTGACATGGTTAGCATCATGCTAATTGGTGGGGTATAACTTCCATCGCTTGCTAGCTCGACACGGTCAACATCATGCTAATTGGTGGGGTATAGGCTTCCATCGATTCTTAGCTTGACATTCTTGACATGGTAAGCAGCATGCTAATTGGTGGGACATAAGCTTCCATTGCATGCTAGCTTCATATGGTTAGCATCATGCTAATTAGTGGGGTATACGCTTCCATTGATTCTCAACTTGACATGGTTAGCAGCATGCTAATTGGTGGGATATAAGCTTCCACTGCTTACTAGCTTGACAATGTCAACACCGTGCTAATTAGTGGGGCGTTTACTTCCACTGCTTACTAGCTTGACTCGGTCAACATCGTGCTAATTAGTGGGGTATAACCTTCCATCGATTCTTAGCTTGACATTCTTGACATGGTAAGCAGCATGCTAATTGGTGGGACATAAGCTTCCATTGCATGCTAGCTTCATATGGTTAGCATCATGCTAATTAGTGGGGTATACGCTTCCATTGATTCTCAACTTGACATGGTTAGCAGCATGCTAATTGGTGGGATATAAGCTTCCACTGCTTACTAGCTTGACAATGTCAACACCGTGCTAATTAGTGGGGCGTTTACTTCCACTGCTGGCTAGTTTGACTTGGTTAGCAGCATGCTAATTGGTGGGGTATAAGCTTCCACTGCTTTCTAGCTTGACATAGTTAGCATCATGCTAATTGGTGGTGTTGAAGCGTCCATTGTTTGGTAGCTTGATGTGAAATTATGTTTTCTGTTATATGTTCAGTATATGATACTCACAGGTGGCCCTTGATCTCCTTGTGGTCCTGGGGGTCCTTTGGATCCTGGAGCTCCGGGGGCTCCTGGGCTGCCCTACAGTGATGAACACAGCCGACGGTGTCAAAATCAGGCTAAGGCTAAAAAGGTAGGCTTCAGGATGAGTGATGATGTTCTGATACTTACCATCGGTCCTGGTGGGCCAACCTGCCCCTGCGGCCCATCTTTACCCGGCAGTCCCTGCAGAGATACGGGCCCAAATATGATAAATGATAAATTCGTATTCTCAGTCTTGACTCAGACTTAACTGATCTACAATCCAGATCTGGATTTAGATTAGACTAATACAAAGTTTTGGTTTTGGCTTAGACTCTGCTTGTATGGCTTATATAACTACTTCAAAAATTAGGTGTTGACTCGACTACTACAAAGTCTTGGTCTTGACTCGGACTCAATTATTACAAAGTCCCAGTCTTAGCTCTGACCCCATGATCCCAAAGTCTTGGTTTTGACTCGGACCCAACTACTCCAAAGACTTGATCTTGACTTGGACCTAATAACTACAAAGTCTGGGCCTTGACTCGGATCCAACTATTACAAAGTCCTGGTTTTGACTCTGACTTAACTACTTCAAAGCCTTGATCTTAACTTGGATTCAACTACTTCAAAATCTTGGTCTTGACTCGGACCCAACTACTCCAAAATCTTGGTCTTGACTCGGATCCAACTACTACAAAGTCCTGGTCTTGACTCTGACTTAACTACTCCAATACCCTGATCTTGACTTGGATTCAACTACTCCAAAGTTTTGGTCTTGACTTGGACCCAACTACTCCAAGGTCTTGGTCTTGACTCGAATTCAACAACTCCAAAGTCTGGGTCTTGACTCAGAATCCACTATTACAAAATCTTGGTCTTGACTGGGACTCAACTACTACAAAGTCTTGGTCTTGACTCAGACCCCACCACTCCAAAGTCTTGCTCTTGACTCAGACCCAACTACTCCAAAGTCTGGGTCTTGACTCAGACCCAACTACTCAAAAGTCTGGGTCTTGACTCAGACCCAATTGCTCAAAAGTCTGGGTCTTGACTCAAACCCCACTACTCCAAAGTCTTGCTCTTGACTCAGACCCAACTACTTCAAAGTCTGGGTCTTGACTCGGACCCAACTACTCCAAAGTCTGGGTCTTGACTCGGATTCAACCACTTCAAAGTCCTGGTCTTGACTCTGACTTAACTACTCCAATACCTTGCTCTTGACTCAGACCCAACTACTCCAAAGTCTGGGTCTTGACTCAGACCCAATTACTCAAAAGTCTGGGTCTTGACTCAAACCCCACTTCTCCAAAGTCTTGCTCTTGACTCAGACCCAACTACTTCAAAGTCTGGGTCTTGACTCGGACCCAACTACTCCAAAGTCTGGGTCTTGACTCGGATTCAACCACTTCAAAGTCCTGGTCTTGACTCTGACTTAACTACTCCAATACCTTGCTCTTGACTCAGACCCAACTACTCCAAAGTCTGGGTCTTGACTCGGACCCAACTACTCCAAAGTCTTGCTCTTGACTCAGACCCAACTACTCCAAAGTCTGGGTCTTGACTCGGACCCAACTACTCCAAAGTCTGGGTCTTGACTCGGATTCAACCACTTCAAAGTCCTGGTCTTGACTCTGACTTAACTACTCCAATACCTTGATCTTGACTCTGACCCAACTACTCCAAAGTCTTGCTCTTGACTCAGACCCAACTACTCCAAAGTCTTGCTTTTGACTCGGACCCAGACCCAACTACTCCAAAGTCTGGGTCTTGACTCGGATTCAACCACTTCAAAGTCCTGGTCTTGACTCTGACTTAACTACTCCAATACCTTAATCTTGACTAAGACCCAACTACTCCAAAGTCTTGTTCTTGACTCAAACCCCACTACTCCAAAGTCTTGCTCTTAACTCAGACCCAACTACTACAAAGTCTGGGTCTTGACTCGGATTCAACTACTACAAAGTCCTGGTTTTGACTCTGACTTAACTACTCCAATACCTTGATCTTGACTCTGACCCAACTACTACCAAGTCTTGGTCTTGACTCGGACGCAACTGCTACAACAACTAGGTCTTGTCTCTGACTTGTCTACTACAAAGTACTGGACTCAACTACTACAATGTCTCTGTCTTGACATTGACTGCACTACTACAAAGTCTTGGACTTGACCTGGACTCCTCTAGTGGTCCAGACCTGGAATTAATTTAATTTAGTTTTGATTTAGTTTTTATTCTAATTTGTTTACAGTAATTTCTGAGTTGGTGTGATATGGATGCCCACACCAAACCAGACACTATTTACTTTATATAACTGCTGCTCTCTCTAACGGGCTGCTGATGAACTGTGTTGTAGCTCAGCCTAAAAAAGAAGCTGAAGCTTCCGAATCGTAACGTAATGAAAGAAGAATACTCCAGTGTTGACATTTTTTAAAGCCAGCCATAGTAAGTGTGTGCACCGGTTCTCTGTTTTCTGTCTGGTTATTTCGGTCCAGCTGGACGAGACCGACTCCTGTCTGCACTGACTCTGGATTCTTTCTTTAGTCCTCATTCATCACTCCTAATGCAAACTCCTGATCCTCATTCACCGAGGGGATACGACCGGAGCAGCTGTCCGTACACAAAAAACTGAAAATAATTACGAAAATATCAACATTAACTGCTTCCTTGCCAGCAGACGCATTTAGTTTGATGAGGAAAACGCCTCAGAGTCGTGAAAGTTATAAATGGATCTTGGATTGAGTTTTATTGAAATGCGTCCCATGTGACCAAAAGAGCATCAATAATGAATTAAGTGATAAAACCCCAATTTTTAGCCACATGGTTTAATCAATACGACAATTTCCTCAGAGCTCAAATACCAAATAAAACGTTTATCGATATTGATATTAGATAAAGAAGCTAATGTATAATACATTAAGTTCTTTTGACTGGCCGACCATATTATTGACTATACTGTGGAGATTTTTGGATGAACTAATACTCTGTTAAGGGAGGACAAGACCCTCTACAGAGAGGTGCTCCTGACTTAGTCAAAAACAGCTACAGCCATATGGGTTATTTCAAACATGTCTGGGGAACTACAGATCCAAGATCAGCTAACACTACAAATTTATCATTTGAGGACTTAGTGTTTCTCTATGAGCCAGTTCTACAATTCTATCATCAGTTTATATCACAATATCTACATTTAGAGTTATACACTCAACCTAATGAGAAACTGTACTCAGTTTATATCACAATACCTACATTTAGAGTTATACATTCAACCTAATGAGAAACTGTACTCAGTTTATATCACAATACCTACATTTAGAGTTATACATTCAACCTAATGAGAAACTTAAACTCAGTTTATATACAATACCTACATTTAGAGTTATACATTCAACCTAATGAGAAACTGTACTCAGTTTATATACAATACCTACATTTAGAGTTATACATTCAACCTAATGAGAAACTGTAACTCTGTTTATATCACAATACCTACATTTAGAGTTATACATTCAACCTAATGAGAAACTGTACTCTGTTTATATCACAATACCGACATTTAGAGTTATACATTCAACCTAATGAAAACTGTAGACTCAGTATGTATATCACAATACCTACATTTAGAGTTATACGTTCAACCTAATGAGAAACTACTCAGTTTATATACAATACCTACATTTAGAATTATACATTCAACCTAATGAGAAACTGTAACTCAGTCTATATACAATACCTACATTTAGAGTTATACATACAACCTAATGAGAAACTGTAACTCAGTTTATATCACAATACCTACATTTAGTTATACATTCAACCTAATGAGAAGCTGTAACTCAGTTTATATCACAATACCTACATTTAGAGTTATACATTCAACCTAATGAGAAACTGTACTCAGTTTATATATCACAATACCTACATTTAGAGTTATACATTCAACCTAATGAGAAACTGTACTCTGTTTATATCACAATACCTACATTTAGAGTTATACATTCAACCTAATGAGAAACTGTACTCTGTTTATATCACAATACCGACATTTAGAGTTATACATTCAACCTAATGAAAACTGTAGACTCAGTATATATATCACAATACCTACATTTAGAGTTATACGTTCAACCTAATGAGAAACTGTACTTAGTTTATATACAATAACTACATTTAGAGTTATACATTCAACCTAATGAGAAACCGTACTCAGTTTATATATCACAATACCTACATTTAGAGTTATACATTCAACCTAATGAGAAACTGTTACTCAGTTTATATACAATAACTACATTTAGAGTTATACATTCAACCTAATAAGAAACTGTAACTCAGTTTATGTACAATACCTACATTTAGAATTATACATTCAACCTAATGAGAAACTGTAACTCAGTCTATATACAATACCTACATTTAGAGTTATACATACAACCTAATGAGAAGCTGTAACTCAGTTTATATCACAATACCTACATTTAGAGTTTTACATTCAACCTAATGAGAAACTGTACTCAGTTTATATCACAATACCTACATTTAGAGTTATACATTCAACCTAATGAGAAACTGTAACTCAGTTTATATCACAATTCCAACATTTAGAGTTATACATTCAACCTAATGAGAAACTGTACTCAGTTTATATACAATACCTACATTTAGAGTTATACATTCAACCTAATGAGAAACTGTAACTCAGTTTATATATCACAATACCTACATTTAGAGTTATACGTTCAACCTAATGAGAAACTGTAACTCAGTTTATATATCACAATACCTACATTTAGAGTTATACGTTCAACCTAATGAGAGACTGTAGACTCTGTAGTTTATATCATAATACATATAGAGTGTGTTAGTATGTCTGCTATCATCTCCAAATAAACAGTGAGGATCCTGGATTCCAGAATTACGTTTTGTTTTTACTCCTTGGATGTGAGTGACAGAGAGGACACAGACGTCTGAGATAAAAACCTGTTTACTGGCTGAGATGACAATGGCCGCTCAGACGTCCAGTAATTTATCTGCAGTTCAGAGTCAGTGTGAAATGAGGAATGTCATTATATCATATCTGAGCTGTTTATGGCTCTGAGGTCCAGGGTTCTGGCATCTCTCGGTTGGTTCAGAGTCTGAGTGGAGAGAGTTCGGTCTCTGATTATCTCTAATCTTCTATTTACAGATTTAAAAGCTTGTTTGTTTAGTTTGTAGGCCGTTTTTCTAGAAATGAAATATTCTTTTATACTGAAGGTTGGATATCATCGCTGTCCAAAGAAAAACAAGAGATCCTGCAGTTTCATGGTTCCTTATTGAAAACTAGCCTGATAAATTAATTATAAAGAAAGTAATTTGGCTTGCATGCTGTTTACAACATTTCATTAATAAAAAGCTCTTTAAGACTGAAGTACAGTGATGCTCTTACCCTCTGACCCGGAGAGCCATCTCTGCCCGGTGCTCCACCAGCCCCCGGTACACCCTGAGAGAGAACAATGCATAAATGAATAAATAAATTATTTAATTAATAAATAAATGAATTAATCAAAGCTGAGATGAGTCTTTCTGAGAGACAGAAAGACTAAGAGAGTGAAAACATAAAAACAAAAAAGGAAATTATGTCTTTTTGGGACCTACATTCTTCTGGTTCTAGATAGTTGAAAATGGAAAACAGTGGCAGCAGCTCTACATCAGAACCCTTTACTGAAAAAGTCACTGTGAAACAGACACAATGTATGTCAATGTATATATATATATATATATATATATATATATATATATATATATATATATATAGTATGTTTTGTAAAAGATTTTTTTTTACAGACATTTATATATATTTGACATATGAATTGTGTTGTTATATATGATATATGAGGTAAGATGTTAACAGAGATGTTCTATATATTTCCTCCCTTTTACCACTAGCTAACACCAACAGCTGAGGTAATAGATTCACAAAAGTGTAATGTTCTAGAAAGTTCTTAATGTTTAGCACTAGCCGATGCTAACAACTGAGGTAATATATTAACTGAGATGTAATTTTCTAGACAGTACTTGCCATTTAGCACTAGAAAACGCTAACATTTGTTAATGCTAACAGCTGAGGCAATATATTAACAGACATGCACTGTAGAACGTTTTTAGCATTTACCACTAGCTAACACCAACAGCTGAGGTAATAGATTACCAAAAGTGTAATGTTCTAGAAAGTTCTTAATGTTTAGCACTAGCTGATGCTTACAACTGAGGTAATGTATTAATAGAGATGTAATGTTCTAGTATGAAAAGTTCATAGTATGAAGTACTAAATAATCCTAACAGCTGAGGTATTACATCAAAGGAGATGCAATGTTCTAAAAAAGTTCTTAGTACTAGATTACGCTAACAGCTGAGGTAATTTGTTTACAGAGATGTAATCTTCTAGATAGTTCTTGGTATTTAGTACTAGCTAACATTAGCAGCTGAGATAATACAGATGTTAATACAGATGTTGTGTTTTAGAAAGTTCCTAGTGTGTAGTACTAGATAACGCTAACAGTTGAAGTAATATATTAATAGAGATGTAATGTTCTAGAAAGTTCTTAGTATGTAGTACTAGATAAAGCTAACAGCTGAGGTAATTTGTTAACAAATATGTAGTGTTCTAGATAGTTCTTGGTATTTAGTACTAGCTAACATTAGCAGCTGAGATAATACATCAACAGAGATGTTATGTTCTAGAAAGTTCTTAGTATGTAGTAGTAGATAATGCTAACCGTTGAGGTAATTTGTTAACAAATATGTAATGTTCTAGATAGTTCTTGGTATTTAGTACTAGCTAATGTTAGCAGCTGAGATAATACATCAATGGAGATGTTATGTTCTATGAAGTTCTTCGTATGTAGTACTGTTAGCAGCTGAGATAATACGTGAACGGAGATGTTAGATTCTAGAAAGTTCTTAGTATGTAGTACTATGTTAGCAGCTGAGATGATACATGAACGAAGATGTTAGATTCTAGAAAGTTCTTGGCTTTTAGCACTAGCAAATCCCATGGAGGCGCGAGCAGAAATTAGCATTATTGTAGAGGCTGGTTTACTATTGATTGTCCTCCACCAGATAGCTGTCCTACAACGTCTGATCTGATCTACTATATCTGTGTAGGTGTGATTTTTGGCTGGAGTATATCTTCGAGGCAGATCTCAGGCCTTTTCTGAAGCCAGCCGAGCTGAGCTGTGTGTTCTGGCGGCCACTCAGAGAGCAGCGGTGTTCTTTTTTTCGGCTCTCAGCGGAAAAGCTCCTGGGGATTTTTCAGCCGCTGTCGTTGGATTCTCATCAAAGCACTATTCTTTAAGAAATGAAAGTGTCAGTGTGGAGCTGCAGAGCCATTACAGTGACATCCTGAAAATTAAAATGGGAGCGAAAAAAAAAAGAAGAAGCCTGAACTTCTGTTGTGGAAATGGAGGAATTTCACGCTTTTGACTGAGTTTAAAGGCGTGTCAGTGTAAAACATGGACACTCTACAGAAAATACATCACTGACAGCAGGAGGTGGAACCTCACTGCAGCAAACAGAGGAGCTTTTATAATCGTTCAATCAGAGACAAACAGAACCGTCCATCAAAAAGTCAACATCAACGCACAAAGAAACCAGGCAGCTCTACACTTCACCAAAAACAGTCTTCGTTTATAGCTCAGGACTTTACTCAAGGGCTGAGTCGCTTCATGAATGTCCCCATATAATAAAAATAAACATATATATATATATATATATATATATATATATATATATATATATATATATATATATATATATATATATATATAAAAACAAAATATACACCCCCAAACGCAAAGGCTTAGCTACAGGTGTGGAAGTCCAGGAAGGTCTCAGTGACTTGACCTGAGCTCCACACCTCATCTCCCACAGACACAGTGCAAATAATGTGGTGTAGAATATCTGTATGTGAAGAGGGGGGCGTCTGTCGTAGTGGGAATCCGGCAGAACTGAACTCATAATTCGTCTCCATTGAGGAAAACAGTCCAGACTCTACACTATAAATTATGACTTCAAAGGTCTACAGCACAAAGCGTAGCCTAATTGGATCAGGATGGTCTAAAATAACAGTGCTGTTAATCTCTGGACTGTAAACTTCATAAACCCGGCGGTAAGCTGCTCCTTAAAATCTACAGTCATAAAAGCTACAGCTTTCAGGTGGTGCAGCAGAAACTCAGTACTTAAAGATAAGTGTTCCACGTTCCACCTTAAATGCTGTACATTGTGTACATCTGTTGTTCCAATCTGGGTCAGTGAAAGGCAGCACTCTGTGTTTCGTTGGCCATTTAGCATTAGCTAATGCTTACCGCTGTGGTAATAAATTAAAAGAGATGTAATGTTCTAGAAAGGTCTTGGTGTTTAGCATTAGCTAATGCTTACCGCTGTGGTAATAAATTAAAAGAGATGTAATGTTCTAGAAAGTTCTTGGTGTTTAGCACTAGCTAATGCTAACCGCTGAGGTAATATATTAACAGAGATGTAATGTTCTAGAAAGGTCTTGGCGTTTAGCACTAGCTAATGCTAACCGCTGAGGTAATATATTAACAGAGATGTAATGTTCTAGAAAGGTCTTGGCGTTTAGCACTAGCTAATGCTAACCGCTGAGGTAATATATTAACAGAGATGTAATGTTCTAGAAAGTTCTTGGTGTTTAGCACTAGCTAATGCTAACCGCTGAGGTAATATATTAACAGAGATGTAATGTTCTAGAAAGGTCTTGGCGTTTAGCACTAGCTAATGCTAACCGCTGAGGTAATATATTAACAGAGATGTAATGTTCTAGAAAGGTCTTGGCGTTTAGCACTAGCTAATGCTCACAGCTGAGGTAATATTATTAACAGAAATGTAATGTTCTAGATAGTTCTTGGCTTTTAGCACAAGCTAACGCTAACAGCTGAGGTAACATATTAACAGAATTTTAACATACTAGATAGTTCTTGCTCATTAGTGCTAGCTAACACTGAATTACTGAAGTAATATATATTTCATAAATACAATACAAAGTAGCATGTATATCATTATTATTGTATTAGTAGTATATTAACAGAGGTGTAATGTTCTAGATAGCTCTTGGAGCTGTTAACTTAAGCACTAGCCAAAGTTAACAGCTGAGGTAACATATTAACATAGATGTAACGTTGTAAAGGCACTTACCTCATGCTTAAGTGATTATCTGTATGGTGAACAGATTTTTTTTTAGATTGACGGGAAATGTGTTAATTATGGTTCTACATACAACCTTTTTAAAAATAGTTCTATCTAGCACCAAACAGCGTTCCTAGGATTGTAACAATGCCAAGCTTGTAAGAATACAAGAATAGATTTGATGCTATATTTAACCATACTGCTCATTCTTCTTTAATCTGAAGAACTATTTCATGGTGAAATGGAACTATATAGAACTTACGGTTCTAAACAGAACCATTCCTTTTACTAAAGAACCCTCAAAGAACCATATTCTTTGCGAAAGTGTAGGCAGAATCAGGTAGAGTGATTTGTTTATAGTCTTGACGCAAAATGATTAAAGATAGCTTTGCTTTAAAAAAAGTTCCTCATATCAGGCTTACCTGAGGACCTGGAAGACCTGCGTCCCCCTTCTCTCCTTTCTCTCCTGGAGATCCCTGAGGAGGAGAACACATCCAAGAACATCAAAAATATCTCTGGGGCAGATTCTACAGTTCGCACCAGCAAAGTAACGGAAGAGTATCGCAGTTGCAGAACCGTGATGTCCAGAGGTGTCAAGTAACAAAGTACAAACACTTTGTTATTTTACTTAAATAGAAATGTTGGTTATTTATACTTTACTGGAGTAATTACTATACAGCTGACTTTTTACTACTGCTCCTTACATTTACAATCCATTATCAGTACTTTCTACTCCTTACATTTACACTCCATTATCAGTACTTTCTACTCCTTACATTTACACTCCATTATCAGTACTTTCTACTCCTTACATTTACACTCCATTATCAGTACTTTCTACTCCTTACATTTAGACTCCATTATCAGTACTTTCTACTCCTTACATTTAGACTCCATTATCAGTACTTTCTACTCCTTACATTTACACTCCATTATCAGTACTTTCTACTCCTTACATTTACACTCCATTACCAGTACTTTCTACTCCTTACATTTACACTCCATTACCAGTACTTTCTACTCCTTACATTTACACTCCATTATCAGTACTTTCTACTCCTTACATTTACAATTCATTATCAGTACTTTCTACTCCTTACATTTACACTCCATTATCAGTACTTTCTACTCCTTACATTTACACTCCATTATCAGTACTTTCTACTCCTTACATTTACAATTCATTATCAGTACTTTCTACTCCTTACATTTACACTCCATTACCAGTACTTTCTACTCCTTACATTTACACTCTATTATCAGTACTTTCTACTCCTTACATTTAGACTCCATTACCAGTACTTTCTACTCCTTACATTTACACTCCATTATCAGTACTTTCTACTCCTTACATTTACACTCCATTATCAGTACTTTCTACTCCTTACATTTACACTCCATTACCAGTACTTTCTACTCCTTATATTTACACTCCATTATCAGTACTTTCTACTCCTTACATTTACACTCCATTATCAGTACTTTCTACTCCTTACATTTACACTCCATTATCAGTACTTTCTACTCCTTACATTTAGACTCCATTATCAGTACTTTCTACTCCTTACATTTAGACTCCATTATCAGTACTTTCTACTCCTTACATTTACACTCCATTACCAGTACTTTCTACTCCTTACATTTACACTCCATTACCAGTACTTTCTACTCCTTATATTTACACTCCATTATCAGTACTTTCTACTCCTTACATTTACACTCCATTATCAGTACTTTCTACTCCTTACATTTACACTCCATTATCAGTACTTTCTACTCCTTACATTTACACTCCATTATCAGTACTTTCTACTCC
This sequence comes from Megaleporinus macrocephalus, assembly GCA_021613375.1. NCBI lineage: Eukaryota > Metazoa > Chordata > Actinopteri > Characiformes > Anostomidae > Megaleporinus > Megaleporinus macrocephalus. The sequence continues at coordinate 6,005,795 of CM038705.1, forward strand.
TTACATTTAGACTCCATTACCAGTACTTTCTACTCCTTACATTTAGACTCCATTACCAGTACTTTCTACTCCTTACATTTACACTCCATTACCAGTACTTTCTACTCCTTACATTTACACTCCATTATCAGTACTTTCTACTCCTTACATTTACACTCCATTATCAGTACTTTCTACTCCTTACATTTACACTCCATTATGTTTTCATTAATCTACATTTACATTCCAGTAAAGATTATTGATAACACGTCTTTGAAGTTTGACTTCATTACAATACTTATAGACAACTAGTCATCATATCTTCTGCTCCATGAAACACATGTTAATGTTCAGTAGTAACAGATATGCTTCTTTAATATATTTACATTGTACTAAACTACATTCATGTTCAATGGGCGTATATGAGGCTGAAAAAGGAAGCCTAGCGCATCCCAAATTTATCAACATTAACATTTTAATATAACATTATAGTCATTATGGCTTTTAGAAGAATGGGGTTTTTGGGGGAGGTGGGCTAGTGCACTATAGACCCCTGTGGTGCGGCCTAAGCTTTTGTCCTTAATAACATTTTTTCACCTTACATTACTTTTACTTTTATACTTTAAGCAGTACTTTTATACTTTTACTGGAGTAAAAAGCTTGAGTTGATACTTCAACTTCTACAGAAGTATGTTTAAACCCTAGTATCTATACTTCTACCTGAGTAGAAGTAGTAGATTTAATATTTGATATTGCAAACAACTAATTAACTCCGCTGACTAACCTAGTTTTATCTACAGTAGTTGTTTATTTCTGGAGTTTTCTGAGGACAAACATAACTGTCGGGAGTAATGAGGTCCTTCTTTAAAGCTCTGTAAGTCACAGCGGAGACGGAGAGCGGCAGCTCGCCCTGGAACTCTATACTGGCTCTTAAAAGCACTTCCTTGTAACTGAATAGAATATTTGATTCAGAATGTTCCCACAGTGCAGAACAGAGCTTGGCCCGACACGCAGGGGCAAGAGCTGAAAAAAGCTGTACCGGTGGTCCCTGGATGGAAAGCCCACTCGGCCCCTGTGGTCCGGGGTGTCCTTGCGGTCCAGGAGGTCCAGCTTCTCCAGTAGGTCCTTGAGGTCCCTGCAAACATCAGGCAGAGAAGAATTTCAGATCTACAGATCTACTATATACCTATACAGCATACTACCGTGTAGATGTCTGAGGTACCTATAACTAAAATCCTTCATCTGATCAATAAGTGTATGTTCACCAGTAAGAACAGCAGAATATGAATATGTTATTGTGAGAGAAGTAGATCAGATCTTGATCCAGTTTGAAGAACAAAGTTAGATTCCAGATTTCTCCTGGACGCCCCAGACATTGTATGAATGTATTCAGTTCCTTCAGCAGCAAATCTTGATTTAGTTTAATGAAGTACTGAGCAGTCAAAGCAGGTATTAGATGACGACTGTAAATTAGGGGTGGGCGATATTGCCCTACAATAATATCACGATATTTCATGGTATTTTTGTGATAACGATACTCTTGGCGATATGACAAAACATTGAATAAAAAAAAAAATATTTCAAGAATACACTACTGCAACAAAATGAAAATTAAATTTTATTATTGCATAGGATATGATATGGCCCACCCCTAACTGCGATATAAAAAAATACAAGAATTTTCATCAGATTGTAACAGAAGTCAATGATCCAGAATGTCACGATACTAAAAAATGCACTCCATATATCCAGAACTGAAGTAAAGTGAATGATACTGGACATATATATATATATATATATATATATATATATATATATATATATATATATATATATATATATATATATATATATATATATATATAATGGGAAATGAGGAAAGTGTGAATTTTTCTTTTGTTGAAAACAATAAAAAGTACCCAAGGAGCTTGGAAAGGGTTAAATAAACACAGTGACGTATTAATACTATTAGAATAAATATAATAATTTCCCCAACTGACTAAAACCCTTGCAAAGTACAATGTATTTACACAATGCATAATGGGCATATATATATATATATATATATATATATATATATATATATATATATATATATATATATATATATTTCCACTTGAATGGAGCAGCTGATGTTTATATTGTGTGAAAATATGAAAATATCATAATGAATGGGCCAGTAGAAATGCTGATTCATTGGACAGCGACAATATATATATATTGTTTTCATTTTTGAGTTTTCTGCATCAATTAAACACGCCAATAGTCAACGCCAATAGTTTACATTGTGTGAAATTTCATGCTTAATGGACCAATAGAAATACTCCAAAAAAGCTTGGAAAAATTTTCGGTTCCATTGATTTACATTGAAAGTAAAGTATGTTTTTGGCCTCTCCTGTAAAGTTGCAATTTTAGAGAAACTTGTTTTTCATTGGACAGCGACGATATATAGTTTGGTGGATCTGAATGAATGAATTTTGGTGAAATGTAGTATGCACACATAGTGGTATATATAAAACACTGTATAAATCACAGTCAGTCAGCAGAAACATCTGCTTCTGATTGGAATCATCACTGACAGCATATAGTGAAGCATATCCTGCCATTTGAGTGCTTCAATAACAAGTACTGGTACACGGCCTGGCCAAGAAAAACGATATTCACTCTGATATTTCTCTGGACAGCTTTGCCTCTCGTTCGCCGAGGCAGTGTTTCAACGAGCTTATGTCACAACATTTATTTCTATCCCTTCATTTTTGTCCAAGATCTTGTACTGATGACAGGAGAGTCGAACCAGTCCAGAAAGTCTTCTCCAGTACAGACTTTCACTAGGGTCACGGTCAGGACTCTGTGGTGGTCATTGTAAAGATGATTCCTCGTGTTCTTTGTACCACTCTTTCACAATCCGAGCCCAACGGATCTTGGGACGGTCATCCAGGAATATGGCTGCACCATTAATGATTGATGGGATCCGTTAATGGGATGACCTGGTCACTTGGTATATTCAGGTGGTCAGCTGACTTCCTTTCATTGCAACATAACGCTGGTGAGTTGGGACCTGAGCAGTTGAAGCAGCCCCATATTATAACACTGCCTCCAGAGGTCTGTGCAGTGGGCACTATACATGATACGCCTCCCTTCTTACCCCAACGCTCCCATCACTCTGGAATAGGGTCAGTCTAGACCACATGACCTTTTTCTATGGTCCAGTCTTTATACCCCTACAATCTGAACTCATTCAGGGTCACATTCCGAACACATTTCCTCTATAAAGTTGGGGTCTCCACTATCCTTCCAGGTGTTTAACCCTTTGATGCACAAGCTAAGCAAACCCCTTCTCATGCACAACATGGGTTAAACTCGACCCATATTAATTTCCTATATTACTGCATGTACTGCTGAGTGTCTCTTTATTGAAATCAGTTCATTTCATTATTTAATGTTCCAAGTGTTCATTCAAAATCTTGTTTTTGATCCTAAAAACATGATTTTAATTCTTATTTATTTACGTCCTGAACAAAAATAGTATTTGTAAATATGTTCCTGACTGCAAACGTTTACAAATGTCAACAGTTCCCATCAAACTCCATTGTGAACTCATAAGGGTTAATTCTGAGCCATGTTGTGTGTTAAAAGGCAGTGATACAAACATGATTTTTAATTAAATAAGTAAAGAAATAAAACTGAAATGTGTATTTACGATGATCAGAAACAAGTAAACTGAGGAATTCATGGAAGCTTGAATGGTATAGACAATAAAACTTCAGTCAGGTAAGTTTTGACCCAGGTTGTGCATCAAAGGGTTAATAAAGCACACACGGTTGTGTAAGAGACAAGAAGCTACTGACTGTATAAGAATTATTGCAGCTGAAACATATTAAACAGTTAAAAAGTATATGCACTGATTATATATGTACTTATTTAAATCCAAACAGTTACTTTATTTTCGTCCAGGCCGTGTATATAACCTACAGATCACTTTCCGAGTCTGATTAATAACCGAGCGGGCCCGTTTAAGCGAGATTGGGGGGCTGTTTTCTTTTTTCCGTCCTTTTAATATTAGCATGCGGTCTCTGATTAGACGCCTCAGGCTGCCTGAGTTTTATTTTTATGTGCAATTAATTCAAAATAATGCGCATATGCTTTGGAAAGATCCACTCTCGTCCTCCTGGGTCAGTGTACAACCTGCCCCGCGCTGACTCAGCACCGCTCGGATCCTGTATGATTTATGAAGAGCGGGCATAGATAATGTGCCGGGGGGGTGTATGTTCATAAGGTTATATGTTGATGCGCTGTTGACGAGGCTTGTGCTTTTAGATCCCGAAGCATGTCAGTCCGGGATCAGCTCGGAACGTTCTGTCACACGGGATATTATCAAGCTCCGAGTGATGGAAGGAGAGTAGAGTCTACTTTACCACTGAGCCCGGCTCTCCGCGGTCCCCTCGGGAGCCTCGGATACCAGGACCACCCTGTAAAAAAACACAAACACGCATCCGGTATTTAAATACAGCCCCCGAAAATTCGGCATCACTTGTTATGTAGAGAAGGAGATACAGACACATCAAATTAAGAAGCTGCTGGTGCTCTCACAGTAGTAGATCAGTAGTTCAGTTGTTCAGTAGATAAGTAGGGTAGTAAATCAGTATAGCAGTTGTTCAGTAGTTCAGTAGATTAAAAGATCAGTAGTCGAGTAGATCACTACAACTGCAATTGAGTAGATCAATAGTTGAACAGTTTAGTAGATAAGTAGTTCAGTAGACGAGTGGTTCAGTTGTTTGGTAGTCCACTAGTTCAGTAGATTAGTAGTTCAGCCTTTCAGTAGGTCAGTAATTTGTTAGATCATTGGTGCAGTAGAGCAGTAGATCTGCTGTTCAGTAAACCAGTGATTCAACTGTTCAATAGATCAGTAGTTCAGAAGTTGAGTAGTTCAGTAGACCAATAATCAGTTGTAGCTCACTTTAACTGCAGTTCAATAGTTGAGTAGAGCAGTAGTTGGGTAGATGTGTAGTTTGGTATTTTAGTAGTTCAGCAGATCAGTAAATTGATATTTCAGTAGTTTGGTATTTCAGTAGATCAGCAGATCAACAGTGCAGTAGATCAGCAGTTCGGTAAATCAATAGTTCAGTAGTTTGGTATTTCAGTAGATCAGCAGAAGAACAGTGCAGTAAATCAGCAGATCAGTAAATCAATAGTTCAGTAGTTTGGTATTTTAAGTAGATCAGCAGATCAACAGAACAGTAGAGCAGCAGACCAGTAAATCAGTAGTTCAGTAGTTTGATATTTCAATAGATCAGCAGATCAACAGGGCAGTAAATCAGCAGATTGGTAAATCAATAGTTATGTAGTTTGGTATTTCAGTAGATCAGCAGATCAACAGGGCAGTAGATCAGCAGATCAGTAAATCAATAGTTATGTAGTTTGGTATTTCAGTAGATCAGCAGTTCGGTAAATCAATAGTTCAGTAGTTTGGTATTTCAGTAGATCAGCAGAAGAACAGTGCAGTAAATCAGCAGATCAGTAAATCAATAGTTCAGTAGTTTGGTATTTTAAGTAGATCAGCAGACCAACAGAACAGTAGAGCAGCAGACCAGTAAATCAGTAGTTCAGTAGTTTGATATTTCAATAGATCAGCAGATCAACAGGGCAGTAAATCAGCAGATTGGTAAATCAATAGTTATGTAGTTTGGTATTTCAGTAGATCAGCAGATCAACAGGGCAGTAGATCAGCAGATCAGTAAATCAATAGTTCAGTAGTTTGGTATTTCAGTAGATCAGCAGATTGGTAAATCAATAGTTCAGTAGTTTGGTATTTCAGTAGATCAGCAGATCAACAGTGCAGTAGATCAGCAGACCAGTAAATCAATAGTTCAGTAGTTTGGTATTTCAATAGATCAGCAGATGAACAGGGCAGTAGATCAGCAGACCAGTAAATCAATAGTTCAGTAGTTTGGTATTTTAGTAGATCAGCAGATGAACAGGGCAGTAGATCAGCAGACCAGTAAATCAATAGTTCAGTAGTTTGGTATTTCAGTAGATCAGCAGATGAACAGGGCAGTAGATCAGCAGACCAGTAAATCAATAGTTCAGTAGTTTGGTATTTTAGTAGATCAGCAGATGAACAGGGCAGTAGATCAGCAGACCAGTAAATCAATAGTTCAGTAGTTTGGTATTTTAGTAGATCAGCAGATCAACAGGACAGTAGATCAGCAGACCAGTAAATCAATAGTTCAGTAGTTTGGTATTTTAGTAGATCAGCAGATCAACAGGACAGTAGATCAGCAGACCAGTGAATCAATAGTTCAGTAGTTTAGTAGTTTGCTTGTGTTGAATGAAAAGAAGGAAAACTGTTTGGGCAACAAAGTAAACTCCTCCAGTGGTCAGCTGGCGGACTGAAGCCCCTCCAGCTACAGATTAAACCCCTCAGACATTCGTGCCCTCAGTGCTGTCACCAGCTGCAAGCAATTTCACCCCGTTTCCCCCTCTTCCTCTTCCTGTGTTTGCTTTAATTACGTCCCCGCAGGGCCAAGGCAGCAGTGAGCTCGGTCCTCTGACTGCAGGCTACGGTGGAGACACTCGGGTGAATTTGATTCATGTGCTAAGCTGCCCTGGCGCACACCACTGGAGGAAACTGCAGACGGGACTAAAGACTTCAGAGCCCTCAATACATCTCAGCACATCTCAGCGGCTGCAGTCATCAAAGCAGAGCGACTTCAAATGACGCGATCAACATCAATCTCGTGTGTATAATAACATCACAAGCCAATGTGTAATTGAAAGCAATTATTAATTAAAAAGTTAAAAAAAGAAGAAAGATTTATTTTATTTGGGTCAGTCTGCTGCCGAGCGGGTAAACAATCTGCTACTCTCTTACAGCTCTGAAAATAATTATTTTTAGTGATTGTGCTGTGAATGAAATACAGCAGTGCCTGACTAAAATACCGTCAGCAGCGCAACTCATGAAGTATTATGTGATGTTTATAATTAAAATAAAATAAGATGAACGCAGTAGTGTTACGGTCATTGGAGTTACAGTCAGTGGTGTTATGACCAGTAGTGTTATGGTTGGTGGAGTTACTGTCAGTGGTGTTATGGTCAGTGGTACTATGGTCAGTGGAGTTACTGTCAGTGGTGTTACAAAATATGGCATTGTGGTCAAAGCTGTTACAATCTATTGTGTAACTTTCAGTGAGGTTACAGTCAGTGTTGTTATGGTCAGTGGTGTTACAGTCAGTAGAGTTACAGTCAATGTTGTTGTGGAGTTACAGTCAACTGTGTTTTGTAACTAATTGTAACTTGATAGTTACAATTAGTGTTGCTGTGATCAGTGATGTTACAGTCAGTGGTGTTACAGTTAGTAGAGTTACAGTTAGTGTTGTAATAGTCAGTGATGTTACAGTCAGTAAAGTTATAGTCAGTGTTGTAATTATCAGTGGTGTTACAGGTAGTAAAGTTACAGTCAGTGTTGCTATGGTCAGTGGTGTTACAGTCAGTAGAGTTATAGTCAGTGTTGTTATGGTCAGTTGTGTTAAAATTAGTGGTTTTACAGTCAGTAGAGTTACAATTAGTGTTGTTATGATCAGTGATGTTACAATAAGTGGTGTTATAATAAATAAGAGTTACAGTTAGTGTTGTAATGGTCAGTGGAGTTACAGTCAACTGTGTTTTGGTCAGTGGTGTTACAGTCAGTAAAGTTACAATAAGTGTTGTTATGATCAGTGATGTTACAGTAAGTGGTGCTATAGTAAAAAGAGTTACAGTTAGTGTTGTAATAATTAATGGCATTATAGTCAGTATAGTTACAGTCAGTGTTGCTATGGTCAGTGGTGTTACAGTTAGTAGAGTTACAGTCAGTGGTGTTGCAGTTAGTAGAGTTACAGTCAGTGGTGTTGCAGTTAGTAGAGTTACAGTCAATGGTGTTACAGTTAGTAGAGTTACAGTCAATGTTGCTATGGTCAGTGGTGTTACAGTTAGTAGAGTTACAGTCAGTGGTGTTGCAGTTAGTAGAGTTACAGTCAGTGGTGTTGCAGTTAGTAGAGTTACAGTCAGTGTTGCTATGGTCAGTGGTGTTACAGTTAGTATAGTTATAGTCAGTGTTGCTATGGTCAGTGGTGTTGCAGTTAGTAGAGATACAGTCAGTGGTGTTACAGTTAGTAGAGTTACAGACAGTGTTGCTATGGTCAGTGGTGTTACAGTCAGTACAGTAACAGTCAGTGTTGCTATGGTCAGTGGTGTTACAGTTAGTAGAGTTAAAGTCAGTGGTGTTGCAGTTAGTAGAGTTACAGTCAGTGGTGTTACAGTTAGTAGAGTTACAGACAGTGTTGCTATGGTCAGTGGTGTTACAGTCAGTACAGTAACAGTCAGTGTTGCTATGGTCAGTGGTGTTACAGTTAGTAGAGTTAAAGTCAGTGCTGTTGCAGTTAGTAGAGTTACAGTCAGTGGTGTTACAGTTAGTAGAGTTAGTCAGTGGTGTTACAGTTAGTAGAGTTAGTCAGTGGTGTTGCAGTTAGTAGAGTTACAGTCAGTGGTGTTGCAGTTAGTAGAGTTACAGTCAGTGGTGTTGCAGTTAGTAGAGTTACAGTCAGTGGTGTTGCAGTTAGTAGAGTTACAGTCAGTGGTGTTGGAGTTAGTAGAGTTAGTCAGTGGTGTTGCAGTTAGTAGAGTTACAGTCAGTGGTGTTACAGTTAGTAGAGTTAGTCAGTGGTGTTACAGTTAGTAGAGTTACAGTCAGTGGTGTTGCAGTTAGTAGAGTTACAGTCAGTGGTGTTACAGTTAGTAGAGTTACAGTCAGTGTTGCTATGGTCAGTGGTGTTACAGTTAGTAGAGTTACAGTCAGTGGTGTTACAGTTAGTAGAGTTACAGTCAGTGGTGTTGCAGTTAGTAGAGTATGATGAACAATGTTATGATCAGTGCTGTTGTGATCAGTTATAGCTTTACAGATCAATTTAACTTATTATGAGTGACATGATTTGTACTTGAATCACATCACCATTTGTACCCTGTTTACCACTGAAAGAGTGAATGAATGAATGAGTAAAATGAGTGAATGAGTGAAAATAAATGAAATAGGCTATTTCAGAATTCCCCAGCAGCATTTCTAATATACAGAGACTGGAATTAAATCCACACGCCCTCTAAACGTGATGGTCCTGCTGCTCCCACCGCTCAGACGCAGGCAGTGAAACGTCTGGTCCTGATAAGGAAATCTATAAGTGTGGACAGGACAGGAGTGGACTAATCGGCTCTGATGAATTGATCTGCTCCTAATGACTCTGTGAGCTGAGCCGCTGTTTATCCGGCGCGGCCTTTCCGCGGCATTTTCACTCGGTGTGTACGAAGCGCTGCTTTCCTAAATGAGCTCATTTATTTATGCTGCCGTATCGAGCTCTACCTGCAGCGTGGGCTGAATTAAGCAATCAGACCGCAGATCAATCTCTCATTCTCTTGCTCGCCATCTGTTATCTAACTGCTCTTTTTCTTTAGGGCCCTCGCTCTCTCGCCGTCTTCAGTCTTATTCAGCCCTCAATCCTAATCACAGCGGAGTGATAGTGTCGCACCGGCTCAGGCGTGCGGAGCGGGCGAGTGGATAAACGTGAAGGACCACAGATTCTGGTGGAGTGACGGTTACTGCAGAGTAAGACTGTAGCTGTTTTCAACTGGCTATTAGCAGAAATAGCTACTTAGGCAGTTCCACATATATAATTCATAAAACTTTTATTATATGACAACTTATATTGAACTGTACTGAATTTTAAGACCACTGTTGTGTGTTTTGGGGGTCTGAAACCACTCTGAAAGTCTGTGATGTAATTATTATTATCCCTCCATCCATTATCTTCCGCTTTATCCCAGCATCATCGGGCGAAGGCAGGGTACATAGGTCGCCAGTCCATCGCATGCCCTATTATTATTTTTTATTTATTTCTTTTTTATTTATTTATTTATTATTTTTTTATGTTATTATTACTTTTATCTGATCATCAGAGACTTTTATACAAGCTAGTGAAAAAAAGAAGGACACACCACTATATACCAGCACTTTCTGAAATGTATGTAAATATTTAATAATTCTGCTTTAAACTCAAATTAAGTTGATAATATTATTAAAAGTGAAAACTGTTTATTAAATTATAGAAAATAACAACAGAATCACTGCATGTATCATTAGTTTAGTTAGAATTCAATGCAGCAGTGCACTTAAAATCAGAGTGATTCATATTTTTAGTGATTTTGATTCACAGTGATTCAGATTTTTTAGTGATTTTGAGTCAGTGATTCAGATTTCTAGTGATTTTGAGTCAGTGATTCTTATTTTTAGTGATTTTGATTTACAGTGATTCTGATTTTTACTGATTTTGATTCACAGTGATTCTGATTTTTACTGATTTTGATTCACAGTGAATTGGATTTTTTGTGATTTTGAGTCACAGTGATTCGGATTTTTAGTGATTTTGATTCACAGTGATTCAGATTTTTACTGATTTTGAGTCACAGTGATTCTGATTTTTACTGATTTTGATTCACAGTGATTCTGATTTTTACTGATTTTGATTCACAGTGAATTGGATTTTTTGTGATTTTGAGTCACAGTGATTCGGATTTTTAGTGATTTTGATTCACAGTGATTCAGATTTTTACTGATTTTGATTCACAGTGATTCTGATTTTTACTGATTTTGATTCACAGTGAATTGGATTTTTTGTGATTTTGAGTCACAGTGATTCGGATTTTTAGTGATTTTGATTCACAGTGATTCGGATTTTTAGTGATTTTGATTCACAGTGATTCAGATTTTTACTGATTTTGAGTCACAGTGATTCGGATTTTTACTGATTTTGATTCACAGCGATCCAGATTTTTGCTGATTTTGATTCACAGCGATCCAGATTTTTAGGGATTTTGATTTACAGTGATTTTGATTTTCAGCAAATTTTATTTATAGTGCTTCTGATTTTCAGTGATTTTTATTCACTGTGATTGTAGTTTTCAGTGATTTTAATATTTGGTAAGTTAGATTTTCAGTGGGTTTCATTTATATGCTTCTGATTTTTAGTGATTTTGATTATCAGTGGTATTGATTCACAGTGATCGTAGTTTTCAGTGGTTTTAATATTCAATAAGTTAGATTTTCCACGGCTTTCATTTATATGCTTCTGATTTTTAATGATTTTAATTATTAGTGATTGTAGTTTTTAGTGATTGTGATTCAGTGATTGCAGTTTTTTAGCAATTTTGTTTTACAGTGATTGTAGTTTTTAATGATTGTGATTCACAGTGATTGTAGTTTTCAGAGAGTTTGATTCACAATGATTCTGATTGAGTTTAATTTCTAGTGCTTCTGATTCTCAGTAATTTTGATTCAGAGTGATTCAAATTTCCATGGATTTTAATTCACAGTGCTTGTAGTTTTCAGTGATTTTAATATTTAGTAAGTTAGATTTTCAGTGGATTTCATTTATAGTGCTTCTGATTTTTTGTGATTCTGATTTTCAGTGATTACGACTCACTGTGATTCTGGTTATTAGTGATTTTGATTCGGAGTGATTTTAATATTTAATCACTGTAATTTTCATTTGGTTGAATTTCTAGTGCTCCTGATTCTCAGTCATTTTGATTCAGAGTGATTCTGAATTTCAGGGGTTTTGATTTGTACACTTCTGTGTTGTCTAACTTTGTTCTTGCTCGACGCTGCAGCGTAACTGATCGTTCCTTCTGTGAATCAGTTTAACACTTCATAGATAAATCAGGTATATACTTCTACCTAGACCTAATACCTCCTAATACAGCCTCTGGAATGAAATACCAGCCTGATCACAGAATTACAGAGAAGAAGAAAAGAGTCTTACTGGAGGTCCGGAGGGTCCTGGTGGTCCTTTACTGTCCTGAGAGCAGGTGCAGGCGTGTGGCAGCGCGGGACAGTCTTGTTCAACTCTCTGGATAGACATAGAGAGAAAACAAGATATATTAATTACAATTAACACCAACACTGATCAACACACAGACAGCAGTACTATAACTGTAGCAGCTGTATAGTAACAAGCAGCTGACAGTAGATTTGACAGTATATTATATGAGTAATAGATTTTTCTCTGGCTTCTTCTTAAACAGTTGACATTTGTAACCATAGAACTAATAAATCTCCGTCCTGATGCCTGTTTAGTCTTGTAGTTCTGCTGTTTTGCTCAGAAACCTCAGAGAAACTAAACACAGTGATGTATAAATATCAGGGGAAGGTCATGTGGTGTTGGTGATGTTGTGTGTGTGTGATTTCTCCCAGCTGGAGCTCTCAGAACATCTGTGTGTCTGTTAGAGTCTACACAGCTGGATTAGATGAGCTGTAAACAGATCTGATGAAGTTTATTTGTAAGTAATCATTAATAACAGTCTTGTTCGGGTTACAGACGCTCCACTGTATGTAGGTGGGCAGTATTGAATTACAGTTACTCTCTTTGCTCAACTGCCAGCCTGAGACAGCGATGAGCTGCTGATGCGCATCTGAAGCTGTTTCTCATGTTCTGGTCTGGGTGTGCTGGACTCGCTGATTCACAGTCTAAACTAACTTTAATGGTAAGCTAATGAGGTAACCGTCAGCGTGTAGACGTTCACTCTGTGAGACCAGTATTTACTAAAAGTAGTTTTTTCACTGAAGACCGTATTCAATTTTCAGTCACTGCCACCAAATAACTGTTATTTATTAATTTATTTATTTATTTATCTTCCACTGTAATGAGTTCTCAGGCTGACTGAACTGACGTCAGTATGAACAGATGAACAGAAGAGAGAGTGAGTGAGAAAGTGAGTAAGTGAGTAGGAGAAGGAGGTGAATGAGTGAGTGAGTGAAAAAGTGAGAGGGTGGGGGGTGAGAGAGTCAGTCAGTCAGTGGGTGAGTCAGTGAATGAGTGAGTGAGTTAGTGAACAAGTAAGTGAGTGAGTCAGTAAGTGAGTCAGTGAGAGAGTGAGTAAGAGAGTGAATGAGTGAGTCAGTAAGTCAGTAAGAGAGTGAATGAGAGTAAGTGAATGAGTAAGTGAGAGACTGAGTGAGTTAGTGAGTGAGTCAGTGAGTCAGTAAATGAGTCAGTGAGTGAGTCAGTAAGTCATTGAGAGAGTGAGTGAGTGTGTGTGAGTCAGTGAGTCAGTAAGTGATTCAGTGAGTGAGTGAGTCAGTAAGTCATTGAGAGAGTAAGTGAGAGTGACTGAATGAGTGAGTCAGTGAGTGAGGCAGTAAGTGAGTGAGTGAGTGGGTGAGTGAATGGGTGAGTGAGTGAGTGAGGGAATATGTGAGTGAGTGAGTGAGTGAGAGAATATGTGAGTGAGAGAGTGAGTGAGGGAATATGTGAGTGAATGAGTGAGTGAATGAGTAAGTGAGTGAGTCAGGGAGTGAGTCAGTGATAGCGTGAGTGAGAGTCAGTGAGAGAGTGAGTAAGAGAGTGAGAGAGTGAGTCAGTAAGAGAGTGAATGAGAGTAAGTGAATGAGTAAATGAGAGACTGAGTGAGTTAGTGAGTCAGTGAAAGAGTGAATGAGAGTAAGTGAACGAGTGAGTCAGTGAGTCAGTAAGTCAGTAAGTGAGTCAGTAAATGAGTCAGTGAGTGAGTCAGTAAGTCATTGAGAGAGTGAGTGTGTGTGAGTCAGTGAGTCAGTAAGTGATTGAGTGAGTCAGTAAGTCATTGAGAGAGTGAGTGAGGGTGACTGAATGAGTGAGTCAGTGAGTGAGGCAGTAAGTGAGTGAGTGAGTGAGTGGGTGAGTGAGTGAATGGGTGAGTGAGTGAGTGAGGGAATATGTGAGTGAGTGAGTGAGAGAATATGTGAGTGAGTGAGTGAGGGATTATGTGAGTGAGTGAGTGAGTGAGTGAATGAATGAGTAAGTGAGTAAGTCAGGGAGTGAGTCAGTGATAGCGTGAGTGAGAGTCAGTGAGAGAGTGAGTCAGTAAGTCAGTAAGAGAGTGAATGAGAGTGAGTGAATGAGTGAGAGACTGAGTGATTTAGTGAGTGAGTCAGTGAAAGAGTGAATGAGAGTAAGTGAACAAGTGAGTCAGTGAGTCAGTAAGTGAGTCAGTAAATGAGTCAGTGAGTGAGTCAGTAAGTGATTTAGTGAGTGAGTGAGTCAGTAAGTCATTGAGAGAGTGAGTGAGAGTGACTGAATGAGTGAGTCAGTGAGTGAGTCAGTAAGTGAGTCAGTAAATGAGTCAGTGAGTGAGTCAGTAAGTCATTGAGAGAGTGAGTGAGTGTGTGTGAGTGAGTGAGTCAGTAAGTGATTCAGTGAGTGAGTCAGTAAGTCATTGAGAGAGTGAGTGAGTGTGTGTGAGTCAGTGAGTCAGTAAGTGATTCAGTGAGTGAGTGAGTCAGTAAGTCATTGAGAGAGTGAGTGAGAGTGACTGAATGAGTGAGTCAGCGAGTGAGGCAGTAAGTGAGTGAGTGAGTGGGTGAGTGAGAGTGAGTGAGTCAGTGAGAATAGAGTGAAGGAAGGGAGTGTTCTGGTTATTGGATGTATGTACTGATGGAGTAATGGGGTCTCTCTCTCACCAGGCCTGGAAGTTCACAGCATTTATCCCGAGCTGCCCACGAAGTGCTGCACACGATATCAAACATCTGCAGCTGAAACTGTGGACACATAAAACACACATCACAGAAACTCTACACACACTATCAAATACAGAGATTCATATATATATATATATATATATATATATATATATATATATATATATATATATATATATATATATATATATATATAAAATAAACACATACACTCCTAAAGTATGAATTGTTCAGCAGCTGTTACAAGTCATTTCATATCCACTATGAATGATCCAGTACCATCTATAAATTATTCAGTATCCACTATGAATAATTCAGTATCTACTAGGAATTATTCAATAACTACTATGACATATTCCGCAGATATAATGAATTATTCAACATCCACTATGAATTATATAGCATCCACTATAAAGTAACCATAACTACAATACATTGCTCAGTATCCACTATGAATTATCAAGTTCCTTCTATGAATAATTCAGTAACTACTATGAAATATTCAGCAGCTATAATGAGTTATTCAGCATCAGCTATGAATTACTCATAACTACTATACATTATTCAGTATCCACTATGAACAATTCAGTATCTACCATGAATAATTTAGTATCCATTATGAATAATTCAGTACCTACTATGAATAATTCAGTAACTACTATGAAATATTTAGCAACTATAATGAATAATTCAGCAACCACTATGAATTACACATAAGTACTATATATTATTCAGTATCCACTATGAATTAAACAAAACTACTATACAATATTCAGTATTCACTATAATCACATAGCATCTGCTATAAATGATTCAATATCAAATATGAATTATTCAGTATATATATATAATTTACTAATTAGAATTAATTATTCATTAGTGTATGTTATCTATTCATGAAGCTAATGTGTAACCTCTGTAGCTCTGAGAGTGATTAACTGAAGTGAGGACTTTAGAGCTTTAACTCCATCGATTTATGAAACATAAACAAATCATTGAGTATTCATGTGTTGAACACAGCAGCGGCAGTAATGAGTTTCCAGTAACACTGATAATCAGTCACAGACTCAAATGGCGATCTCCTCCCACATCATTACCGCAACAGTTCACATCAGTCTGATCAATGAATCTGATCCGCCACACTCAACACAACCACACATCACAGAACACAACACTCAGGGCTGGGCGATATGGGATAAAATCTTATCACGATAATGTTTTTCATATCAGTGGATATCGATATATATCACAATATAGATCAAATCACTACAGCCTTTTTACTTTAAGTGAGATGTGAAGATATCAAAACATTTAAACATTTTGTTCAATTGTTCCTCTGATTTATTTTTTATCAGAAGTTAGACAAATGTACTATATATATATATATATATATATATATATATATATATATATATATATTCATAGTACTACTGCCACATATATATATATATATATATATATATATATATATATATATATATATATATATATATATATATATATATATATAAGCGCGAGCTGCAGCTACAAACAATCTCTCACCTACGTCTAAAGTTGTGTTAGTGTTTCACACAGAAACACAACAGTGTGGTGCTCTGTCAGCTCTGCACAGTGGAGATGATCACTACAGTACAACTGCTATACACGAGACCTTGAAGATCAAACATCCCGTAGAGCTTCATCAACACAGCAGCACCTGTTCACCTGTTTATCTTATCTTATAGATTATTTATAGATTATTAACACGTGTATCATGTTTCTTTCAGTAGTAGTTTAACGTTTTCTCTTATTTTCTCTTATTTTATTCTCTCTGCTGGACTGTGACGCCTGCAGTAACTTATTACTAGAACGTGGGTTAAGCTGCCACTACGTCTACACTCTGTACTGTGAGCTTCAACCAAACATGAAATATCTGGAACTCTAGTTCAGCCACCTGATTGGTTTGGGGGCGGCGCTATTCTTATCCTCATTGGCTATACGTGTTGTCTCTCAAAACATGGACGAAACTTAATTCTATCGACTTTCTATCAACTACGTCTTATAGTTCTATGGAGGAAACGATATTTCTCGATAATTATCGTTATCGTTTTATCACCCAGTCCTAACAACACTGAATCATCACCTCATTCTCTTGTAATATTAATGATTACAGGTCACACTGATAAAGTCACGCTGTAATATTATATGATGTCATAGTTCACTGAAACAAAACGCCACTGTTCAGTCCTGTTTTGCCGAAAGCCAACCTGCACACACAGAACAACCACTGTAATCCCATTTAACCACAATAGTCCACGTCCAAGTATTAATGATCTGAACTAAAAATCCAGGGAGGGAATGAAAGGAAGAAAAAGCTTCTATCACTTCCAGAGGTGAAGATCATCCATCACTACGTACTTATCAAACTCCACACAAAGAGCTCGCCTAATAAAAGTCCTGCAGACGACCAGAGAGTCTCAGAGACGCGGTTCCAGCAGTTTACACTCTCAATGGCTCATTCAGCTCTCAGTCAGGGCATTGTTCTAGATCTTCTTCCACAGAGCAGCTCTGACGTCAGGAAGAGCCTCCAGCCTGGTCTCAACTATCAGCTTAGTTTAAGACTCGATACTAGATCTGCAC
This sequence comes from Megaleporinus macrocephalus, assembly GCA_021613375.1. Classification (NCBI taxonomy): domain Eukaryota; kingdom Metazoa; phylum Chordata; class Actinopteri; order Characiformes; family Anostomidae; genus Megaleporinus; species Megaleporinus macrocephalus. Next base: position 6,022,929 of record CM038705.1, read on the forward strand.
ATTTCTATACATTCCAAAAGCCGATGACATTATTTTGGAACTGCTGTCTAACAAAAAATATGTATCTCAATTTTTTTTCTATAAAATTTTAACTCAGCTGCTGTTTACATATGTATATATATATATGACCTTACAACAACCTTAAATCTATTCATTAATTATTTAGAAATAATATATATTTAGTCCATCTCATCTGTTTCCTGAATACTTTGTAAGCCCCCTCTAACCATGTTTTTGCAGTGGTCTGGACCCCCAAAGAACCGCCTCAGAGGACGTATGATTTGGGTGGTTGAACTTCTAATATAATATACAGAATAAAAAACATTTAACGTATAGACTGTTCTTTTCCTCTCCTGTAAAGTTTTCTTTAGACAGCAATATATATATATATATATATATATATATATATATATATATATATATTCTCTCCTGTGAAGTTTTTTTGGGACAGCAATATATATATATATATATAGTCCATCTCATCTGTTTCCTGAATACTTTGTAAGCCCCCTCTAACCATGTTTTTCAGAGGCCAGGACCACCTCAGAGAAAGTATGATTTGGGTGGTGAATCATTCTCATATATATATATGGAGGAATTTAGCAGTATTAAAATACATATTTGAAACCATGTTAGCAGCTTCTTGGTTTGACTTCTTTCCTGAAACTGTTATATAAAAGAGTTTCGAACTCCGTTGGCCAGTAGAGTCACGTCTGGAATGATCTACTGCAACCGAATTCCAGCTGCGATCGAACTCGCCGCAATCCATCACCTCCAGTGTTCGGTGGACGGTTCAGCGTTCAGGCTGTAGATGGAGAAAGAGCCTTACCGGAGCTGAGTTGTCCCTCTTCCCGCGGGACCGCACCATCCGGCCCAGAACCTCCAGCCCGTCTATGGTAATGTTCCCCGCAGCGCTGATGGGCTTCTCCCCCAACGTCTTACAGTCAATCACCACCTTCGCTGAGGTCTTACTGATCACCACGTGCACCTGAAATATTAAACAAATACATCTAAATACTGTTCTTCATACCACACGTGAATTTATCAATACTGTGTTCAGCATGACATCATATACCTATAATCAATCAGTTCAAACAGTTATTAAGAAGTAATGAAGTATGAAATATTTTGACAGTACGATACAGATATTATGACAGCGTGGTGCTACTTACTGATCTTTTGGCTGTTAGCGGCAGTGGGGTAGCTTGTGTGCAGCTGCAGTTAGCCATGAAGCTAACATAGCCTTTAGCAAGCAAATTAACTCACTTACTACAGACAGTCAAACCACAGATATTTATATACTCGCCACAGTACTGATCTGTAGTACTTAAGTGTAAATATCTGGCATAGTTGCTAACAGTGGGGTGACTTGTGTGCAGCTGCAATTAGCCAAGAAGCTAACATAGCTATTAGCAAGCAAATTAACTCACTTACTACAGACAGTCAAACCACAGATAATTATATACTTGCCACAGTACTGATCTGTAGTACTTAAGTGTAAATATCTGGCATAGTTGATGGCGGTAGGGTGACTTGTGTGCAGCTGCAGTTAGCCATGAAGCTAACATAGCCTTTAGCAAGCAAATTAACTCACTTACTACAGACAGTAAAACCACAGATATTTATATACTCGCCACAGTACTGATCTGTAGTACTTAAGTGTAAATATCTGGCATAGTTGCTAACAGTGGGGTGACTTGTTTGCAGCTGCATTAAGCCAAGCAGCTAACATAGCTATTAGCAAGTTAGCCAATTCAGCTACTATAAAAAGTCAAACCACAGATATTTATATACTCGCCACAGTACTGATCTGTAGTACTTAAGTGTAAATATCTGGCATAGTTGCTGACAGTGGGGTAACTTGTGTGCAGCTGCAATTAGCCGAGAAGCTAACATAGCGATTAGCAAGCAAATTAACACACTTACTACAGACAGTCAAACCACAGATAATTATATACTCGCCACAGTACTGATCTGTAGTACTTAAGTGTAAATATCTGGCATAGTTAATGGCGGTAGGGTGACTTGTGTGCAGCTGCAGTTAGCCAAGAAGCTAACACAGCTATTAGCAAGCTAGCTAACTCACCTAATATAAACAGTTAAGCCACAGAAGTTATTGATATCAGATAATTATATACTCGCCACAGTTCTGAGCTGTAGTACTAAATTGTTTATGTCTGGTTTGGTTGGCAGCATTGTGGTGACTTGTGCGCAGCTGCTGTTAGCCTAGAAGCTAATACAGCTATTAGCAAGCTACTATACATACTATACCTACTATAAACCTACTATAAACAGTGGAACCACATTAATTGAATACTCGTCACAGTACTGAACTGCAGATATGGTGTGGTTAATGATGGTGGGGTGACTTGTGTGCAGCTGCAGTTAGCCAAGAAGCTAACACAGCTATTAGCAAGCTGGCTAACTCACCTACTATAAACAGTCAAACCACAGATATATATATATATACTCGCCACAGTACTGATCTGTAGTACTTAAGTGTAAATATCTGGCATAGTTGATGGCGGTAGGGAGACTTGTGTGCAGCTGCATTTAGCCATGAAGCTAACATAGCCTTTAGCAAGCAAATTAACTCACCCTATATATATATATATACTCGCCACAGTACTGATCTGTAGTACTTAGGTGTAAATATCTGGCATAGTTGCTAACAGTGGGGTGAGTTGTATGCAGCTGCAATTTGCCAAGAAGCTAACATAGCCTTTAGCAAGCAAATTAACTCACTTACTACAGACAAACCACAGATAATTTAATTCTCGCCACAGTACTGATCTGTAGTGTTTACGTGTTGATGTCTGGCCTGGTATCAGATAATTATATACTCGCCACAGTTCTGAGCTGTAGTACTAAATTGTTTATGTCTGGTTTGGTTGGCAGCATTGTGGTGACTTGTGCGCAGCTGCAGTTAGCCTAGAAGCTAATACAGCTATTAGCAAGCTGGCTAATTCACCTACTATAAACAGTAAAACCAATGAACACTGTATACTTTCCAGAGTACTGTAGTACTTCTGTAGTACTTAAGAGTAGATATCTAGCGTAATTGGTGACAGTGGAGTGATATGCGCGCAGCTGCAGTTAGCCAAGAAGCTAACACAGCTATTAGCAAGCTAGCTAACTCACCTAATATAAACAGTTAAGCCACAGAAGTTATTGATATCAGATAATTATATACTCGCCACAGTTCTGAGCTGTAGTACTAAATTGTTTATGTCTGGTTTGGTTGGCAGCATTGTGGTGACTTGTGCGCAGCTGCTGTTAGCCTAGAAGCTAATACAGCTATTAGCAAGCTACTATACCTACTATACCTACTATAAACCTACTATAAACAGTGGAACCACATTAATTGAATACTCGTCACAGTACTGAACTGCAGATATGGTGTGGTTAATGATGGTGGGGTGACTTGTGCGCAGCTGCAGTTAGCCAAAAGCTAACACAGCTATTAGCAAGCTGGCTACCTCACCTACTATAAACAGTAAAAGCAATGATAACTGTATACTTTCCAGAGTAGTGATCTGTAGTACTTAAGAGTAGATAGCTGGCATAGTTGGTGACAGTGGGGTGACTTGTGTGCAGCTACAGTTAGCCAAGAAGCTAACATAGCTATTAGCAAGCTGGCTAACTCTCCTACTATAAACAGTCAAACCACAGTTAACTGATCTGCACAGTACTGATCTGCAGATATGGTGTGGTTGATGATGTTGGGGTGACTTGTCAGATCCTTTGAAAACAATTTAAAAATTTCTGGTTCCATTGACTTGCATTGAAAGTGAGGAGGGTTTTTGTCCTCTCCTGTAAAGTTGTGATTTTGGAGATACCTCCTTTTTGGAATAGCGACGATATGTTTAAAGAACTAAAGGAGCTAAAATTAGCGTTTGGATCTTTAGTGCGTCATCGCCAACGCAGCATCGAGGTGGTCCAGGTGCACCTGCAGGCCCAGCGTGTTTACGCTCACTGATGTTCAGAGCACTAATGATAGAATCAGCTGTATTAGATGTATCCAACAGAAGTCCCGGCTACTCGGTTACTCGGGCGGCTGTAATTTAAACAGCTCGGCGTCTGTCAGCTCCGCCTGCTCCCGTCCTTCAGCCGGGCCAAGTGACCCTCGCTGAACCCTCATCACTCAGTCCTACTTCAGCTTCTGCTCTCACCATCAGGATCTCCTCCAAGCCAGAGCTTCTGTAAGAGCTGGCCTAGCGGTCGCTTCGTCCCTCCCGTCCCTCTCCCCCCTTCGACCGAGCCCCGCTCCTGCCGTGCGAGAGCGTTCGTTGCGCAAATCAATCTCAGCTGCAGCCAGATACGCTCAAGAGCTCCACCAGCAAACTCAACCTGTTCCTCATTAGCAGCTCCGAAACGCTCCGAGAGCTTTGGGTTCTGCAGCAGAGAATCAACCACCGAGCGCTCGTCTGCAGCTCGTTACACCCGCAGTACAGACACACTATACACAGGATCGGGATTACAGCTCCGCGTCGCCCAGAGCGGTGGGAGTACGACCTGTTGTTTCCAAAAATATGAAAAAAATTAAATCAAATTAAAAAAGGCCGCCGGCTGTTGGTGAACTGTGTCAGTGTTTGTCCAGACTCAGCACTTCACCGGGTTCCAGCAGCCTCAGAGAGGCAAACTGTGCCAGCTAACATCTCTGAAGAACATCAGGCTGGTTCTTGTGCAGCACACTCAAGCAATAAAACTGGGTTACCAATTTGAACTGAACCAACTGGGTCACCGATGCTTCTCTACCACTGTTATCGGCAGCTTGTGCTGCTGGAACAACATGAGGGTTCGTGAAGAGTGAGATGTTAAAACTCTCCAGCTTGGTTCTAGTTTGTCCATCATTGTCCACCACTTCTCATGCAGAACTGATGCAGAACCCACCAGTAGGGAACAGAATTGGGTCTACATTTCATGCGGGACGGATTAATGATAGTCTGGGCCCCTGGGCAACTCTTTAACCCCCTCAACCCGTGCCCCTTGTGATTAAGGGCCCTCTAATGGTATGCCCTGCTCTTCTCCAGGGCCCCTGGTAGAGGCTCTCATAACCAGGGCCCTCTAAAATAATGCCCCCCTCTTTCCTAGGACCCCTAATAGCCAGAAGTCCAAGTCAGAGCAGTGCCACAATGACTCGTCCATTTTCATAAGGGGCCCAAAAGCATGGCTAGGGACCCCAAAAGCATGGCTAGGGCCCCCAAGAGGCCTTGGAGTCAAAGTCCCTAAAAGTTAGAGGATCCTTAAAATGGAGGGCCCTCGGAAATAAAAATATATTTTATCATAAATGTTGATAGGTATTGCAAAAGTTTTGGGCCAGGGCCCCACCCCCGCGCTGATCCCACTGGCCCGGTCAGAAATCCAGCCATGTGTATATGAATGTAATTACAAACAGAATCCAAGGACTTGCAAATCTCTTAGACTCATATTGTATTCACTGTAGAACATTTAGAACTTATTTAGAACTTGATGGCAGTAACTGGTACTAAGAAAATACAGAAGCTGGGAGAGGAATTTTAACTAAGTCACATGGCTGAATATTAATAAAAAGCATTCTGGAGAGGCGGAGTCTCTCAGAAGCAAAGGCGGGTGAAGGTTTATCAATGGCGTCTTTGAAGAATTGTGGAACATTTCAGAAAAAGAGGTTGCAAAGACTTTGGAGATCCCACCATCTACAGTACATGGTATCATCAAAAGATTCTGAGAATCTGGACAAATCCCTGTGCGCAAGGGACAAGGCCGACAGTCGATATAGATTGTATGCTTGTGATCTTCGGGCCCTTAGACGACCCTGCATTAAATACAGGCCTGATTCCGCTCTGGAGATCACTGCATGAGCTCAGGAACACCTCCAGAACTCACTGTCTGTGGACACAGTTCAATCCACAAACGCAAGTTATCTGTACACAGGTAGGTGAAGGTAGTGTTACAGTTTACCTGTACACAGGTAGTTGAAGGTAGTGTTACAGTTTACCTGTACACAGGTAGGTGAAGGTAGTGTTACAGTTTACCTGTACACAGGTAGGTGAAGGTAGTGTTACAGTTTACCTGTACACAGGTAGGTGAAGGTAGTGTTAGTAGTCTTACTCAAGGACTCTTATTGGTATAGTGTAAGGTGGTTACTTAGGTGGGGGAATTGAACCCCAGCATACAGCATAGAGGGCAGCAGTGAAACCCACTACCCTACACCAACCACACAACTGTAAGTATAAAGACAAGTATATTTGACAAGTATAAAGGCCTCTCAGTCTATTCCTGCAGTGATTGACTCTCATGTGATCCCAAAAACACTCTCTTGAGGAATTTCTATAAAAACTTCCATAACGCAAAACAAAATAACGAGTCTCAAAGTTTAATGGAGGCCTTTGTCTGTAAGCTCGAGCTCTGGATTGTGTCAAAAGAACAAACCCACCATTATTCTATGCATGAAGTACAAGAAGTGGCTAGACTGCTCCAGACTGGAAAGACCCTGATGGGTTTAGATGTGAATTTTTCTAATGGCTCAGTTCAGTGGCTATGTTACAACTGTTTAATCACCCTTTTGATGAGGAACTCCTTCCACCGTCCTTAAAGCAAGGGAAGACCCTGCAATCTCACGTCTACACTACTGTGAAAAAGTCTAAGGCACCTAAGCTGATAGTTTAAAAACCTTTATCTGATCAATATATGTATGTTCACCGGTAAGAACAGCAGATCTGATTAGAACAGATGTAAATAATCATACATACAATACAAAGTAACATGAATATGTTATTGTGAGAGAAGTAGATCAGATCTTGAGCTCCAGTCTGAAGAACAAAGTGTAGTTCCAGATTTCTCCTGGACGCCCCAGACATTGTATGAACGCAGTCAGTTCCTTCAGCAGCAATCTTGATTTAGCTTAATGAAGTACTGAGTAGGTATTAGATAAGAACTGTAAATAATACTGGGTTGTTTCCACAAGGAGAAGCTTGGAAAGGGTACTGACGTATGTAAAATCTCTACTTACTGTATTAATACTGTTTAATATTTCAATAATAAAGTTTTTTGCTGAGTAAATAAAAGCTTCCTGTCTGGATGAAAATAGCTTTTTAAATATAATAATGTCCCCGAGTAACTCAAACCTGCACAACACTGTAGATTTATGAGTCTTCTCCACAAGTCTGGTCAAACGCTTGTACGGTACCAGGCAGGGCTGTCCTTTATCACCCCTATTCTTTATATTAGCAATTAAACCTTTGGCTGAGGCTACCAGGCAGGGCCGTCGCAATATATGGAATGGCTGTGAGTAACAAATGACACCAAATTACATGCGGATGAGGTTCTGTTTTTAAACCTTGCTGTGTTCGTCCCCCAGTTAATTCAAACTCACTTCTTTTGGCACCTTCTCGGGACACAGAATGAATCTAAGGGTATGAATTTAGTAAACCAGCAGCAGTTACCTTTTCGTTTCAAGTGGTCCCTCCCTCAGGATTTGGCCTCCTGTGTCCACTGATGAAGGACTAGAGAAGCTGTGCAGCAGCAGATGAGCTACTGTCTCTGACTTTACATCTACAAGGTGGACCAGCAAGTAGTAGGAGTGTCTCATAGAGTGGACAGTGAGTGGACGCAGTGTTTAAAAACTGCAGTGCTGAGAATGATCCACCATCCAAAGAGTACCTGCTCTGTGGTGGTCCTGTGAGGGTCCAGACCATTGAAGAACAGACATGTGAAGCCAATTTTGACCCACGGCTTAACAAAATTAATCAAGACCTTGTAAGGTGGACTACTCCCTTAGGTCTACTTCACCCAATTCATATGATCTCATTACATTCACTCACTGAGCAGCTGCCTTTATCTGGAATAGACGAGGAGCCCTAATTAAGATGTCTGTGTTACAACTGCCAAGTGATGGAGGGGGTCTAGATCACCCAGATATTAAAAATGCCAACCTATGGACCCCCACAGGACCACCACAGAGTAGGTACTACTAGGGAGGTGGATCATGCTTAGCACTGCAGTGACACTGACTGGTTGTGGTGTGTTAGAAGTGTGTGTTGTGCTGGTGTGAGTGAATCAGACACAGCAGTGCTGCTGCTGGAGTGTTTAAACACCTCCTCAGTGTCACTGCTGGACTGAGAATCGTCCACCAACCAAAACTATCCAGACAGCAGTGTCCTGTGGGCGGTGTCCTGTGTCCACTGATGAAGAACTAGAGGAACACAAACTGTGCAGCAGCAGATGAGCTACTGTCTCTGACTTTACATCTACAAGGTGGACCAGCAAGTAGTTGGAGTGTCTAATAGAGTGGACAGTGAGTGGACACAGTGTTTAAACACTCCAGCATTGAAGAACAGGGAAATAAAGTATACAGAGAACTACAGTCTGTAAGTGTAGAACTACAAAGTGTTAATATGTGGTATATACAGTGCCTTGCAAGTTTGCCACAAGCCACCTGGGAGACACACTAAGCATGTGGAAGAAGGTGTTCTGGTCAGATGAAACCAAAATCAAACTTTTTGGCCAGAACTCATCACCCTGAGCACACCATCCCCACTGTCAAACATGGTGGTGGCAGCATCATGGTTTGGGCCTGCTTTTCTTCAGCAGGGACTAGAGAGATGGTTCAAATTGATGAGAAGATGGATGGAGCCATTCTGGAAAAAAAAAACCTGTTGGAGTCTCCAAAAGACCTGAGACTGGGACGGAGATTTCTCTTCCAACAAGACAATGATCCAAAACATGAAGCAAAATCTACAATGGAATGGTTCACAAATAAACGTATCCAGGTGTTAGAGTGGCCGAGTCAAAGTCCAGACCTGAATCCAATCGAGAATCTGTGGAAAGATCTGAAAACTGCTGTTCACAAACGCTCTCCATCCAACCTCACTGAGCTCCAGCTGTTTTGCAAGGAAGAATGGGCAAAAATTTCAGTCTCTCGATGCAAAACTGATAGATACATACCCCGAGTGACTTGCAGCTGTAATTGCAACAAAAGGTGGCGCTACAATGTATTAACGCAAGGGGGGCAAATCAATTTGCACGCCCCACGTTTCAGTTTTTTATTTCTAAAAACTTTAAAATATCCAATAAAAATTACAATTTCATATCTTTATGTTTGAAGACTCAAAAGGTTGAAAAGTTCAAGGGGGCCAAATACTTTTGCAAGGCACTGTATATATATATATCCATCCATCCATCCATCCGTCCATTATCTAATTCTTGCCAGTCAGGGTCACAGGGGGGCTGGAGCCAATCCAAGCGTCATCGGGCGTAGGCGGGGTACACCATGGACAGTTCGCCAGTCCAACGCATGGCATAGTAGACCGTAACAAGTACATCTACTTTTAGTTCACTACAACATTGTACTATTGACTTCACCATGGTTCTATGAAGGTTCTCCTAGAAGTCATATAGGGTTCACCGCTGGAGAACCACCAAGTTATGGAGTCGTGTACTTTGCCCACCGCTGCAAATATCGACGACAGAACTAGACGAACTTCTAATAATCCTGATTACCTGCCTGGGCCATGTGTGCTTTAAGTCCTGGGCCTTTAAGGAACCGGGGAACTTTCTTTTCTGGTGATTTGTTTGAAATCTGATTTGCGATCTGTTTGTTTTAAGGCCTTTAATCAGACGCTGGAAAACTCCGCTCCATCCAGGAATGACCTTATCCGTTAGTTCCGAGTCCGGGACTTTATGAGGAGAAGAAGCCCACATTACTCACTGATTGTAATGCTTTGCGTATCGAAAAACAAATGTTTCTCGCTCGGGGTCTGTTTGCGGCAGCCAGCCGCCCTCTGCGCCGTCCTGACCTGAGTCTGGAGTTAGTACTGATGGTGCCGGGACTGACATGGGAACTCATAGGGGAGATATGGAAAATATGCAATCAGGCAAGAGCTTCACAGCTTCAGACGATACACAGAGTACACATATATCCCAAATTCAAAGCGGGTGCTCCCCCCGACCCTCCCCACCCCAAATGCAAAACAGACACTGGAAGCTTCGCTCGCTGTCATCGTGTCCCAAACACTACAGAGATGCTGGAGACATGTTTACAGAAAACAGAGAAAACTCTAGTGTAGAGACTGAAGCTGGTGTCTCTCTGGTACATGTCCTGTTGATGTACATCACTGTGTAGAAGTTTGAGGTCATTATCATATATAAAAAGCTATTTTTACCAAACAGAAAGCTTTTATTTTAAATATTGTACCAGTATTAATAGAGTAAGTAGTGCTTTAACATACATCCAAGCTTCTCATTCTATAAACAACCCAGTATTATTTACAGTTCTCATCTAATACCTGCTCAGTACTTCATTAAGCTAAATCAAGATTGCTGCTGAAGGAACTGAATACATTCATACAATGTTTGGGGCGTCCAGGAGAAATCTGGATCTACACTTTGTTCTTCAAACCGGAGCTCAAGATCTGATCTACTTCTCTCACAATAACATATTCATGTTACTTTGTATGTATGATTATTTATATCTGTTATCTATATTAATTAGATCTGCTGTTCTTACTGGTGTAAATACACTTACTGATCAGATAAAGACTTTAAACTATCAGCTTAGGTGCCTCAGACTTTTACACAGTAGAGCATATAAGAGACATACTCCCCAATTGGATTGCTGGCAAGGTCAACTTCCTTTTAAGTCCATCTGGACCTTCTGACCTGCCTATTGTGTAAGAGAACAGATGCTTTCAATAAAATATGGAAGCCTTCTTGTGAAATATATTCATGTGAATATATCTACTATAATGTGTCCGTCCACTGTATCAGCTCCACTGACCATACAGGAGCTCCACTTACAGACTGTAGTTCATCCAAACGAGGGAGAAGCAGCTGACGCTAACGCTAAACGTTCTCAGGAGAGAGTCCAGCGCATGTTCACGTTCACGGTTCTTCTCGCGGTTCTCCATAATCTAGAGCTTTTGGACTTCCTGTGGGGGGAAACTGTGGCACTGCATTGCGTTTTAGTCTACGCTTAAAACCAACAGCCTCCGTCAAGTCTCTCACCAGTGGTGGTCTACTGAACCACTCAAACTCATCCAGACTGAAGTGGGGAGAGCAGAGCGGGGGTCTTTGGGTAGCTGTGTTGGTCCTTGTTTATGTTTGTGAAGCTGTTTAGACTAATATCAGTCTTCACACTGCCTTTCACTGAAACTACATCAACAACACAATGTACATGGTTTTCTTTAAGCTAGGTTAGTAACTAACACTCACTCCTTCACACCACAGTCCAGTTCAGACCTGAAACCATCTGACCTCATCTACCCAGCAAGCATTGCACGTCTGAGATAATGTCTGTTAAATATTTAGAATAAAAGCTTTAATTTATAAATAAATCTGATACTTTTGTTATTTTTTTACGATGTGTCTTAACAATTTAGAGTCATTACACCATATTAAGGCTTACAAGTGTTACCAGCCGGGGTTCCCTTTAAACTTCTGTACTTGTCTATAAAGCTCTAAATCAGGGGTGTTTAATTAGAGTTCAGTAAGGTCCAGTTGGTGGAGATTTCTTCAGGCCAAGGTCCGGACCACCATCATCTCTAACGTGTGTTCTGATTCAGTTGTGTATCCTGTTTACTGAAGTAGTCTAGTATCAGCATCTTATACCATCAACTACTGAAACACCAACACACCACACATACCGTTCAGTATACTTACTGTTTAAATGCTGAACTGAATGAATTATTTATAAAACTTCAAATAAATGTTTTTTCCCTCATTTGAAGTAAACATAAGGGCTGTATACAAAAAACCATAATGCTATTTTTAAAAAAGTGAGAAAAAGTAAATAATATATGCGTCTTCTTGTTAACTCGATTTAACATCTTAACAGTTTATCTCTCTCTTGTTTTCTTCTCTCAGACTTCAGTGAGTGAAGTGAGCTCTTGGTTGTCCAGCCAGGACTGGGCTGAAACCATCAGGGCCTCCTCCCCACCCATCACCAGCCAGCTCTCCTGTCCATCTGTGTCAACTGCTCCACCCTCAGTTACATTACTGTACACCATCCAGAAGCTCCCGCATTGAGAGAGGATGGAAGTGTTTCAGCTCACGCCCACTTTACATAAAGACTCAGTCAGAGACTGCCTCAGTCAGAGACTGCCTCAGTCAGAGACTGCCTCAGTCAGAGACTGCCTCAGTCAGAGATTGCCTCTACCTGTGCAGCTTCTAAAGCTTTGCTATCCAGATTTCAAACAGAGACTCTTTTCTTTGGTGTTTAGTTTATTAAACTGTAAACACTGTTAGACCAGAGGAGGATGGGTCTCCCCTTGTGAGTCTGGTTCCTCCCAAGGTTTCTTCCTCCAGTCTGAGGGAGGTGTTCTCACCACTGTTGCCTCTGGTTTGCTCACTGGAGGATATATATGTTGAAACTGTCTGTTTTCAAAACTCTGTAAAGCTGCTTTGAGACAACATCGTTGTAAAAAACGCTACACAAATAAACTAGACTTGACTTGACTTGAGATTTGTGGCTATTTTTAATTCTCACGCTCTCAGAACATATGAGATGTTGGTTTGGAGCTGTCTGTGGGAAGAATAAACATGTCTCAGTCCATTCCTGGTTGAAAAGTCCTTTTTCGCTGCCGAGTTTCCTCTTTTTAAAGCACTCCGTCCATTGGGCAACGTCTGGGTCCGGACCCGGGCCGCGGTCCGCCTACTAGTGACCGCTGCTCTAAATCATCTACAACCTGCTCCATCAGAGAACGTCTCTCTCTTTATGCTCCAGCTGCTGACCTTAGATCTGCAGATACTGACCTTCTACAAACACCTTCAGTAACATCCAGAGAACCTGGAGAGACTCTTTCAGCTCTTCTACTTCTAAACCGTGGAGCTCAGTTCAGCTTCTATTAGACAGTCCAGCTACTAAAACATCTCTCTCTGTAACTCAGAGTTGAATTCAAACACATGCGTTGTCTGGATGTGGGTCTTCTTAAGACTCTCCTTCTGCTGTTACTGATGAGAACTGTCTGTGAAGCACTCTGAGCTGCCACTGGTATGAAAAGCTGGCTCCATAAATAAAGATAATTATTACTTTTTTATTAGAATCAGATTCAGATTCTTTGTTGTCTGACAGAAATGTGTTCTTGATGCACTTACAGTACATACCCAGCCTCCCTTAAAATGCTTCACTGCTCAGCAATAACGACAATCTGTATCCGTGGAATAAAAGAATTCCTGAAATGAAAGTTTCTATCTGTATTCGGAACGCTGGCAGATACGGTCGTTACCTATGAGGTAAGTCGAGGTGTTTACAGTGCATGAATCAGTGAGCTGTGTCTCTAACAGGTTCCTCTCCTGCAGGAGCTCAGTGCTGAGGGATTACAGCGCACACACACACACACACACACACACACACACACACACACACACACACACCTCGACGAAAGTGAGGAGAACAGACAAATAAACAGATCCCTGCTCAGCGGCTTCCAGCCGACCCGTCATCCTCTCAAACACAGACTACACGCAGAAGACAAACCCAATCACAGTCAGACAGGTTCCACACTGAGCTGGAACACATGACCCAGCTCTGAAAACATCTCCAAGAGAGGAGGAGAACACACGAGTCACGACAGACTGAGACAGACTGAGACCAGTCAGGTCTCTATATGATCCACACAGTCATTCTGACAGACTGTAATACACTACAGGAAGTGTAGGGGGCGATATAACTTCTATTGTTTTATATTTAAAAAGATGTGGTCAGGAGAGATATGGTCAAGAGGGATATGGTCAGGAGGGATATGGTCAGGAGGGATTTGGTCAGGAGGGATTTGGTCTGGAGGGATATGGTCAAGAGGGATATGGTCAGGAGGGATTTGGTCTGGAGGGATTTGGTCTGGAGGGATATGGTCAAGAGGGATATGGTCAAGAGGGATATGGTCAAGAGGGATATGGTCAGGAGGGATTTGGTCTGGAGGGATTTGGTCTGGAGGGATTTGGTCAGGAGGGATTTGGTCTGGAGGGATTTGGTCTGGAGGGATATGGTCAAGAGGGATATGGTCAGGAGAGATATGGTCAGGAGGGATATGGTCAGGAGGGATATGGTCGGGAGGGATATGGTCAGGAGAGATGTGGTTGGGAGGGATATGGTCTGGAGAGATATGGTCAGGAGAGATATGGTCAGAAGGGATATGGTCAAGAGGGATATGGTCAGGAGAGATATGGTCAGGAGGGATATGGTCAGAAGGGATATGGTCAAGAGGGATATGGTCAGGAGAGATATGGTCAGAAGGGATATGGTCAGGAGAGATGTGGTCAGGAGGGATATGGTCAGAAGGGATATGGTCAGGAGGGATATGGTCAGAAGGGATATGGTCAAGAGGGATATGGTCAGGAGAGATATAGTCAGGAGAGATATAGTCAGGAGAGATATGGTCAGGAGAGATATGGTCAGAAGGGATATGGTCAGGAGGGATATGGTCAGAAGGGATATGGTCAAGAGGGATATGGTCAGGAGAGATATAGTCAGGAGAGATATAGTCAGGAGAGATATGGTCAGGAGAGATATAGTCAGGAGGGATATGGTCAGAGAGGATATGGTCAGAAGGGATATGGTCAAGAGGGATATGGTCAGGAGGGATATGGCCTGGAGAGATATGGTCAAGAGGGATATGGTCAGGAGGGATATGGTCTGGAGAGATGTGGTCAAGAGGGATATTGTCAGGAGAGATATGGTCAGGAGGGATATGGTCAGGAGGGATATAGTCAGGAGGGATATGGTCAGGAGGGATATGGTCAGGAGGGATATAGTCAGGAGGGATATGGTCAGGAGGGATATGGTCAGTAGGCTGTAACCCAGAAAGTGAAGGGGACAGACTGACCTTGTGGAAGCTGCCATAGAAAATCCTCTGAATCTCAGGTCCCTCAAAGGTCACCGTCTGGAAATCCCCCTTGTAGTCGTAGTTAAAGAAGGTCAGAGTTTTTCCTGCATCTGGACATCGACAGAAAAGACCCTCCATAAGTTTTTGTTTTATTTTTATTAAGATAGAGTCATTCAGAAGTGGTGGTGAATGGAGCCAGACGTCCATCTCCTAAAAGATCCCTAACTAAAGGTTTAGCACATAAAATGGCTTTGTATACACTGTCTGATGTCTTGAGATCTTGGTTTCTGATCGTTTTAAGAAGACTTCGGCCTTAGAACCATACAAAGGGGAGGGATACGTGCAGCACGCTGTGAGTCAAAACAGTCCCCAGTGAAAAGTTCCATATAAACACTCAGAAGACACATGTAGGTTCACTGATGGCTTTCATATTTGTGAGATGACCCCTGGTTCCCATCACTGGACAACCAATTTCACACCTCGGATTACATCTCAAACACTGACCTGGGCGGGTGAGGTTGGAAAACCAATGATACTCACTGTCCAGGATGATGCCCACCAGGGGTTCGTTGTCTTTGTTGAGAATTTCCCACAGTGCGAAAGGCTCCTCTGGCGTTTCGGGCAGGATGCGGAAGAGCACTGAGATGGTGTAGTCGGAGGGGAGGCCTTCAGGGTGGAGGAACCTACAAACACAGACATGTCCATCAAAGAAGAGCTTCGGTTTCAGAGTATAAACAGGAGAACGCTGTGGAGAACAACCTTCAGGCTTTATATTTATTACCACACTTACTTCCAACCTCGCTAGGCGATTGGCTGAGCAGCCATATTCGCCTGTAACCTACCAATGACAGCCAACGACATTCATATTTCCCCCAATCCCAACGGTACTGGCTAGAGCTTCATCACTCCAGAGAATGCAGCTCCACAGTTCCAGAGCAACCAATGCTGGGGGTCCTCCAACCCACACATTTGGCATTGGCATGCTGGCCTTGGGCTCATGTGCTCCTATTTCTATTGGTCAGTACTCTTCTACTCTTCACATAAGCTGCGTCAACACTCGTTGGTAGGACTGTCCGCATACTTTTGGACACGTTATTTACATATGTCACTGTTTACATGCCTTCGAGCCAAGTCTGTGTTGAGTACCTGCCACAAAAATCAATACAAGTCCAGCCCCGCCAGCTCATCAGGTACCTGTTAGAACCGAAACAGATCCTCCACTCCTGCCCGATCCCTGGATCGGGACCCTGACAGCTGTCATCGGCCCTCGGAGCCCGTCATTAGCCGAGCTGGTAATGACGAAGCAGGGTGCTGTAATAAAAGCTCGGCTGCGATCGCTCCCGTCAGCCTGAGCGGTGTTTATTAAGCGGCCGGGCGGCGAAGGAGCTTCAGAGGGGAGACGCTCTCCGCTTTAATAACAGCGCGGCCTCAGAGGCCTGGAAAGAGGAGCTTAATCTAAATATTATCCCTCAGTGGGGGGAAGGGAGGATCTATCAGAGCCACTGGGACCAAAACAAATCAGCGCAGCCCCGAATTCTCTTTACTGCTGACACGTGGCGCGTTATGTTAGGGCTCTGCGGGCCACCGGTCGGGTTTGGACGCCGCCTCGGCCCGGTTTAGCCGCCGGGGAAGAAAACCTGTTAAATTACTTCTGGGTTCCATCGGGAAGCTAAGGAACACTGCAGCGGTCCAATCAGAGCGTGTGCAGCAATCACTACAATGTTAGCCTGAGTAAACAGAGAGGCTGAAACCAGATCAGCACGCTCCGCTATAGGACGAATGACAATTACTTGTTTGTGTTTTAGTCAAAATATTGAGATTTTTGTGTGTACGGCTGGTCCAAGCTGTGTGTATCAGTACCGTAACAGTCATTACTGAAGCATTTGGTAAAATATTGATGATAACAGGACTATAAAAAGTGGGAAATGAGAAGAGGCTAATCTATAATGTTTATATGATCTACACAGTCATTCTGACAGACTGTAATACACTACAGGAAGTGTAGGGGGTGATATAACTTCTATTGTTTTATATTTAAAAAGAGTCTATAATGTTTATATGATCTACACAGTCATTCTGACAGACTGTAATACACTACAGGAAGTGTAGGGGGCGATATAACTTCTATTGTTTTATATTTAAAAAGAGTCTATAATGTTTATATGATCTACACAGTCATTCTGACAGACTGTAATACACTACAGGAGGTGTAGGGGGTGATATAACTTCTATTGTTTTTATATTTAAAAAGAGTCTATAATGTTTATATGATCTACACAGTCATTCTGACAGACTGTAATACACTACAGGAAGTGTAGGGGGCGATATAACTTCTATTGTTTTATATTTAAAAAGAGTCTATAATGTTTATATGATCTACACAGTCATTCTGACAGACTATAATACACTACAGGAAGTGTAGGGGGCGATATAACTTCTATTGTTTTATATTTAAAAAGAGTCTATAATGTTTATATGATCTACACAGTCATTCTGACAGACTGTAATACACTACAGGAAGTGTAGGGGGTGATATAACTTCTATTGTTTTATATTTAAAAAGAGTCTATAATGTTTATATGATCTACACAGTCATTCTGACAGACTGTAATACACTACAGGAAGTGTAGGGGGCAATATAACTTTTATTGTTTTATAACTTGTATACCTGGATGGCTATAAAAGAGGAATGTACCTGGTGGGCTGTGAGAGAGGGACGTACCTGGTGGGCTGTGAGAGAGAGATGTACCTGGTGGGCTGTGAGAGAGGAATGTACCTGGTGGGCTGTGAGAGAGGGATGTACCTGGTGGGCAGTGAGAAAGGGACATACCTTGGATATGAGAGAGGGGTGTACCTAGTGGGCTGTGAAAGAGGGATGTACCTAATGGGCTGTGTGTGAGGGGTGTACCTGGATGGCTATGAAAGAGGGATGTACCTGGTGGGCTGTGAGGGAGAGATGTACCTGGTGGGCTGTGAGAGAGAGATGTACCTGGATGGCTATGAAAGAGGGATGTACCTGGTGGGCTGTGAGAGAGAGATGTACCTGGTGGGCTGTGAGAGAGAGATGTACCTGGTGGGCTGTGAGAGAGATGTACCTGGTGGGCTGTGAGAGAGAGATGTACCTGGTGGGCTATGAGAGAGAAATGTACCTGGTGGGCTGTGAGAGAGAGATGTACCTGGTGGGCTGTGAGAGAGAGATGTACCTGGTGGACTGTGAGAGAGAGATGTACCTGGTGGGCTGTGAGAGAGAGATGTACCTGGTGGGCTGTGAGAGAGAGATGTACCTGGTGGGCTGTGAGAGAGAGATGTACCTGGTGGGCTGTGAGAGAGATGTACCTGGTGGGCTGTGAGAGAGAGATGTACCTGGTGGGCTATGAGAGAGAAATGTACCTGGTGGACTGTGAGAGAGAGATGTACCTGGTGGGCTGTGAGAGAGAGATGTACCTGGTGGGCTGTGAGAGAGAGATGTACCTGGTGGGCTGTGAGAGAGAGATGTACCTGGTGGGCTGTGAGAGAGAGATGTACCTGGTGGGCTGTGAGAGAGATGTACCTGGTGGGCTGTGAGAGAGAGATGTACCTGGTGGGCTATGAGAGAGAAATGTACCTGGTGGGCTGAGAGAGAGAGATGTACCTGGTGGGCTGTGAGAGAGAGATGTACCTGGTGGGCTGAGAGAGGAGGGCGTCTTTGTGAAGTCTGTAACAGGGGAAGCTATTGAAGGTTCCAGGCTCCATCGAGACTCCCTGAACGTTACTGTACTGTTTTTCCACCAGACCAAACATCTCCATCATCCGGAAACCTGCAGCACATCAGAGCATAACCCTCAACATCTCCACTTCACAGGAAATAGAGTAAAATTAACCCCTTAATCTCTGAGATCTGCTCGTTTAAACCTATTCATAAGATCACAGGACATAATCCCTGTACGGATAACTGGCCTTACAGATGCCTTTGAGGATCGACACCTCATTTCCTTATTCCCAGAACTACACTGCCGGTACACTGAATATATACTTGTATAACTATAAAGACATTTTTATCTCAATGTGTTAAGAGACAAGTTTTAAAAGTGAAGTTGGAGCCCATGTTCACAAATATTTTATTGTATTTAAATAAAAAAATACAATCTATATTTTTATAAGACCCATAATATACACATAAAACCCCCCAAAACTGTTTTTCAGAAACAATATCTCAGCATTTTGATTGCATCACAATAACTTACTAATGTCATAACTATCAAAATAGAGAAAAACCTGGGTAGGCGTGCCCAAACTTTTGACTGATAGTGTATATACCAGGACCTGACTGATACATCATTTGGTTGATAGAATCAGCTGATCTTAGTTACACCTTCAATAGAACTGATGGAAATCAAGAAAAATAAATGTAAACAGACAGCAATGAAACATGAAAAAAATGTTTATACATATATTTTTATATTGATATGAGCCTTTCATAAGTTTTGGCGGTTTGTTTCATAAGAACTACACCATATTGCCAAAAGTATTCACACTTGAGTGACGTCCCATTCTTAATCCATAGGGTTTAATACTTCTGGGAAGTCTCTCCACACGGTTTAGGAGAGTGTTTATGGGAATGTTGGACCGTTCTTCTAGAAGATCATCTGTGAGGTCAGACACTGATGTTGGACGAGAAGGTCTGGCTCTCAGTCTCCACACTAATTCATCCCAAAGGTGTTCTATCAGGTTGAGGTCAGGACTCTGTGCTGGCCAGTCAAGTTCTTCCACACCAAACTCCATGTCTTTATGGAGCTGCTCTGTGCACTGGTGGGCAGTCATGTTGGAACAAGAAGGGGCCGTCCCCAAACTGTCCCCACAAAGTTGGGAGCATGAAATTGTCCAGAATCTCTTGGTCTTCTGAAGCATTAAGAGTTCCTTTCACTGGAACTAAGGGTCCGAGCCCACCTCCTAAAAAACAACCCCACACCATAACCCCCCCCTCAACCAAACTTTACACTCGGCACAATGCAGTGAGACAAGTACCGTTCTCCTGGAAACCACCAAACTCGTCCATCGGATTGCCAGATGGAGAAGCGTGATTGGTCACTCCAGAGAACACGTCTCCGCTGCTCTAGAGTCCAGTGTTGGCGTTCTTTACTCCACTACATCTGACGCTCTGCATTGCACTTGGTGATGTAAGGCTTGGATGCAGCTGCTCAGCCATGGAGAGCTATTCCATGAAGCTCTCTACGCTCTGTTCTTGAGCTGATCTGAAGACCACATGAAGTTTGGAGGTCTGTAGTGATTGACTCTGTAGAAAGTTGGTGACCTCTGTGCTCTATGCTCCTCAGCATCCGCTGACCTGCTCTGTCATTGTATGTGTTCTACCACTTGGTGTCTGAGTTGCTGTCGTTCTCAATCACTTCCACTTTGTTAGAACACCACTGACAGTCCACTGTGGAATATTTAGTAGTGAGGAAACTTCACCACTGGACTTGTTGTTCAGGTGGCGTCCTATCACGGTACCACGCTGGAGTTCACTGAGCTCCTGAGAGCGACCCACTTTTTACTAATGTGTGTAGAAGCAGTCTGCAGGACTAGGTGCTGGTTTTATAGTGCTGTGGTCGTAGAAGTGATTGGAACTCCTGAATTCACTGATTTGGATGTACGAGTGTATATATAATATTACCCAGAACTACAAGTACTGCAGTGTGTGTAATATTTGTAATATTTATCTTATAAATTGATTTCAGCTGCAATTATCAGAATTTTTAGCTTCTTAAAAGCTGGACCTGCCCCTCATATACATATTTACTTCATAAAATAATTTCTATTAGCTACAGATTAATAAGCCGTACGATCAGTGCAGATAAAAGGAAAGTGGTCACACAGCTGCGTTCAGCGTCGCTACTCAAATAATAAAAACACCACATAAATACATTAATCAGAGCTTCGTTCTTCAGCTCTCAGTGACTCCCACCCCGCTGTGAGGACATGATCTGCTTTGATCTGCGGTCAGAATCCAGAGTGGGCGTGTTAAATATTGACAGTATGTTTTTGTATTATTCACGAAAACCATTCAATCACTGCGAAACTGCAGCTGAAGGACGTTGTGAAGGTCAGTCTGTATCTCCATCCCTCACCTGCCAAGGTGTTTCCGCTCATCAGCATCGACGGACACGCTGGAGACAAACACATCAGATCATAATTCATGTCAATTAGAAACCGATCTCAATATCACACCAATATTAGTATCGATAATTTAAACATATATCAATAATGTATTAATTAGAAACAGATATCAATATCACACTAATATCTATATATCAATAGAAAATATATCAACTATGTATCTATAAGAAACTGATATCAATATCACACTTATATCGATATCAATAAAATAAAAATATATCAACAATGTATTAATAAGAAACAGATGTCAATATCACATCAAAATCCATATCAATAACAAATAATATATCAATAATGTATTAATAAGAAGCAGATGAAAATATCCCAAAATATCCATATCAATAACAAATAATATATCAATAATGTATTAATATGAAAGAGATATAAATATCACAAAATATCTATATCAATAACAATATCAATAACTTAAACATATTTTAAACAATAATGTATCAATTAGAAACAGATATCAATATCACACTTGTATCTGTATCAATAAGAAAAAAACATATCAATATCATATCAATAAGAAACGGGTATGTATATCACACCAATATCAATAACAGATAATATATCAATATTGTATTAATGTGAAAGATATATATATATATATATATATATATATTATATATATATATATATATATATATATATATATATATATATATATAATATATGTATTAATAAGAAACAGATATTAATATCACACTAACATCTACATCAATAACCACTGATGGGAAAGTGCGCTGCTGAATCTTCAGATCAAACCCGTCACAGCGTGTTGAACCTGAACTTACTGGCTGTTGCTGCTTCACAGACGAAGGTTATGAGCTGCTCCTCGATCTTCTTCACGGCGTCCAGATCATCCACGAAGAACACGTGTCTCTCGCTGGGCTTACTAGCGATGTTCACCAGCTCACCGTAATCAGCGTCAGCAAAACCAATAGCAAAGATGATGTACCCTAAAAAAATATTCCATCAGAACATTAATACACTGAACTGCTATTGGCTGAATGGGTGGAGCTAAACTGCTGTAGACTAGATGGGTGGAGCTAAACTGCTGTAGGCTGAATGGGTGGGGCTAAACTGCTGTAGGCTGAATGGGTGGGGCTAAACTGCTGTAGGCTGAATGGGTGGAGCTAAACTGCTGTAGGCTGAATGGGTGGAGCTAAACTGCTGTAGGCTAAATGGGTGGAACTAAACTGCTATAGGCTGTATGGGTGGAGCTAAACTGCTATAGGCTGAATGGGTGGAGCTAAACTGCTGTAGGCTAAATGGGTGGAACTAAACTGCTACAGGCTGAATGGGTGGGGCTAAACTGCTGTAGGCTGAATGGGTGGAGCTAAACTGCTGTAGGCTGAATGGGTGGAGCTAAACTGCTGTAGGCTAAATGGGTGGAACTAAACTGCTATAGGCTGTATGGGTGGAGCTAAACTGATGTAGACTGAATGGGTGGAACTAAACTGATGTAGGCTGAATGGATGTGGTTAAACTGCTGTAGGCTGAATGGGTGGAGCTAAACTGCTGTAGGCTAAATGGGTGGAGCTAAACTGCTGTAGGCTGAATGGGTGGAGCTAAACTGCTATAGGCTGAATGGGTGGAGCTAAACTGCTGTAGACTAGATGGGTGGAGCTAAACTGCTGTAGGCTGAATGGGTGGAGCTAAACTGCTGTAGACTAGATGGGTGGAGCTAAACTGCTGTAGACTAAATGGGTGGAGCTAAACTGCTATAGGATGAATGGGTGGAGCTAAACTGCTGTAGACTAGATGGGTGGAGCTAAACTGCTGTAGGCTGAATGGGTGGAGCTAAACTGCTGTAGACTAAATGGGTAGAGCTAAACTGCTATAGGCTGAATGGGTGGAGCTAAACTGCTGTAGACTAGATGGGTGGAGCTAAACTGCTGTAGGCTGAATGGGTGGAGCTAAACTGCTGTAGGCTGAATGGATCTCCTTAACCTACTTAGAAGAAGAATACTGATGGTGTTGATGTTGACTCACTCACCCTCCAACTGCATCTCCTTGGAGATCTTGTTGACGTCGTCCTGCGAGCGTCCATCCGTCAGCACCACCAGAACTCGGGGGATCCCCCTCCTCATGCCGGCCTCCGCGGTGAAGATGCTGTCCTTCACGTGTTTAATGGCTCGACCTGAAATCACAGCACAGTTTAGAGCTCTGCAGCGCCACCTATAGGATGACCCTCCACCAGCGCTCACCATCCTGGTTGGTTTCTGCCTCATCGAGCTGAGACCTGATTGGTCAGAATGGTGGACAGGTCTGCAGCTAACCTAAGCGAGCTGATCTGGGAATGAGGATCTGTAAATCTGTTGGGCTGACGGGTCGGGACAGATTGCAAAGTGACCCGTAGGCTGTTCTGACCGCTGTCAGAGAGACAAACGAGTGTGAGAGCGGCGGCTCTGAGAGACGTGTGAAATATTTGCCTTTAAAGTCACTTCAGGATGAAGGGTCTCGCGTAGACGCCTCGGTTTCAGCCGGAGGAGAACACGGCTCTCGGAGCGGAACGGCAGATCACGCCATCCATCAACACCGTAACTGAGTTTTGTCCCTTGCAGCACGTTCACAGATTGAGTTTTAATCCCTGTCTGCTGTAAGTGTGTCGTGCGGTGGATCATCGCGGAGCTGAGAGCCGAGAACAGAACACGGTCTCACCCGGAACTCAGTGAACGTCTATGAAAGCCGTATTTCTGTAGAAAACAGAGCTCTTCAGTTATAGCTGTGTATAAATGAAGCTACAAGGTTTGTTGGTGGAGGAAAGGGGCTCTAGGGGTCACAAACAGACACTGGGCACCTTCTCTATTCATAAAAGGAAAGCAGGGTAACATTTGGAAAATTGTCCCCACCAATATTAAGGTTTAAAGAATTGTCAATACCAATATTTTAGATTTTAGGAATTGTCCCTACTAATATGTTGGGTTTAAAGAATCCTCCCTATCAATATTTTGAGTTTAAAGAATTGTCCCCAGTAATATTTTAGGTTTAAAGAATTGTCCTTACCAGTATTTTGGGTTTGAAGATTTGTCCCTATCAATATTTGGGTTTAAAGAATCCTCCCTATCAATATTTTGGGTTTGAACAATTGTCCCTATCAATAGTTTGGCTTTAAAGAATTGACCCCACCAATATTTGTGTTTGAAGAATTGACACTACCAATATTTTGGTTTAAAGAACTGTCCCTACAAATATTTTGGGTTTTAAGAACTGTCCCCACCAATATTTTGGGTTTAAACAATTGTCCCTACTAATATTTTGGGTTTAAAGAATCCTCCCTATCAATATTTTGGGTTTAAAGAATTGTCCCCACCAATATTTGGGTTTTAAGAACTGACCCTACCAATATTTTGGTGTAAAGAACTGTCCCTACCAATATTTTGGGTTTTAAGAATTGTCCCCACCAATATTTTGGGTTTTAAGAACTGTCGCTGCCAATATTTTGGGTTTTAAGAACTGTCCCTGCCACTATTTTGGGTTTAAAGAACTGTCCCTACAAATATTTTGGTTTAAGGAACTGTCCTTACCAATATTTTGGTTTAAGGAACTGTCCTTACCAATATTTCGGGTTTTAAGAACTGTCCCCACCAATATTTTGGGTTTAAATAAATGTCCCCACCAATATTTGGGTTTGAAGAATTGACCCTACCAATATTTTGGTTTAAAGAACTGTCCCTACCAATATTTTGGGTTTAAAGAATTGTCCCCACCAATATTTTGGGTTTAAGGAACTGACCCTACCAATATTTGGGTTTAAAGAATTGTCCTTATTAATATTTTTGATTTGAAGAACTGACCCCACCAATATTTGGGTTTAAAGAATTGTCCCTACTAATATTTTGGGTTTCAAGAATCGACCCCACCAATATTTGGGTTTAAAGAATTGTCCCTACTAATATTTTGGGTTTCAAGAATTGTCCCTACCAATATTTTGGGTTTAAAGAATCGACCCCACCAATATTTGGGTTTGAAGAACTGACCCTACTAATATTTTAACCAACTGGTTCACCTTTTATTTGCGGCATCAGCTGCTTTTTCACCTCCCAGACCGTAACTAAATAGGTAATATATTCCTATTCCTAAATATTAGGTGTACCCAAACTTCTGACTTACTTTTGATAGCGTATATCATTAAATCATTTCCACAACTTCTCCCACCAGCGTTGTGTAAAACTCCAGTCTGTCTCATCTGAACATCTGAGTGGACCAGCTGGTGGACAGTCAGGTTTCCAAACTCTAAATGAGGTTCCAGTCAGAACTGAGGTTCTAAAAAGCTGAAACGTTTCTACTAACTCCTCTTCAAAAGCGCTGGGAGGTGAAGAAGCGTGGCGGGACGAGCTGTAAACACTGCTCAGTGAGGAGGAGGAGGAGGAGACTTCCAGGAAAACCCTCATCATCCTCCTTCTGTCGCTGCAGAGCTTCTCAATAGTGAGCCTTCTCTTTAAATCAGGCCTCAATCTCACACCTGCTCTACTCCACCTCAGCGAGGCCGCACACCGAGCATCTTCTGCATTCCCCTCGTCCTCCTCCCCTCGTCCTCCTCCCCGTCCTCACACGAGGGGTGAGAGGGGATTAGCACTAATACTCACTCACAGATCTCGAAGCTGCCATGTTTGCAGCCTCGATGTTCAACACCAGCAAACGAAACTCGACAGTGAGCAGCAGTGCTGGAGAGCACCTTCATGCTCCTCCACACTCAGGTTGCTATCACGGCTCCAGCTCACCCCCATAAACTTCGTGAAGACGTTTGAGAGATACTGTCCCATTGCGCAATGAATGGACCAATAGAAATGCCCCGATTCTCACTTTCAATACAATTCCTTTACATTAAAGGGCCCATATGCTACATTTTTTGCATTTTTTTGTTTTAGGAAACTTACAACATTGTGAGGTTTCCTGGATCAAACGTAACCACACTTCACTTCCACGCACCCGTTTCCCAACATTTATCCTTTAGATTGACGTCAACTCTTTTTTT